>JBAMBD010000585.1:0-120000 GCA_037043625.1 Drosophila melanocephala | reverse complement strand
GAACTACACACACTCACACACACACCTTAAGTATCTACTCAATACCTTTGTCACACCCAAAAAAAAAAAAAAAAAACCAAAATAGAAAAAGCTTAATTTGTAATGCTTTACAGACTTACCCTTTGCCCGCATCTAAAATCGCTTTTAACTGATGCTCTTAACATATTTCCTTAACCTCAATAATGCCAACAATCAAATTCTGCCGCATTGCCGATTAAAATTCCAGTACCTGGCCGGTCGCCAGTTGCGTTTGACTGCAACTGCAACTGAGACTGCCGCAGCGACTGCTGCATCATTGTGCTTGCCACACTAAACGCTTTTGACATTTCAATTAAAATTCTACAAAGTCTCGTCTATTACGATGCGGTAATTGCAGTCGTAACGATGACGACGACGATGACGACGACCGACATCATTGTTATACCCTCTAACTGTTACATGTGTTAGATAATGTATCCAAGATAATAGTATTTATCAATCTAATCCACCATCTCAAAAGATAAGTTCTTTCAAATTTGGTTTACTTACTTATCAGCATATTAACATTGTATATGTTTTACTATATAGCTTAAGTTAAAGTTAAGTTTTAAAGGCAACAACGAATAAGTTTAGATTGAGGAGATCAGCATGCATTTGAACTTACAGGGCATCTGCTAGTCAGGCATCGCTTGCTCATTGGCAACACATTTGGCAAATGTATTTGAAAATGGTTCAGTTGGCGCCACTGTCTGCAGTTTTGTAGGCTGTGCTGTATTTTCAGTCTTTCTGTCTTTCCGTCTTTCCGTCTTTCTGTTTTTCTTTCCACATTTTCCATGTGCTGTCAACGCTGAGATAATTAGACGAACGCGTTAATTGTGGCACTTTCAAATGTTTTGCGACATACGTGCGCTGTTGCTTGTAGCTTTGACTCATCCACAGTTGCATGAGCCACGCCTCAAAATGTGGCACATATATATATATATATATACATTTATATGATTGCTGCTTATCTGTTGCAGCTGCTGCTGCTAATGTCTTATGACAAATGAGCAGTCGCAGTGACTGCAACAAGCAACAGCCACCTCATCCCCCTCAGCATCCTCCTCAGCATCCTCCTTCTCCTCTTCCTCCTCCTCCTCCTCCTCCTCCTCCTCCTACTCCTGCTCCTCCTCCTGCTTAATCCCCTTCCGTCTCCAGCTGCAGCTTTAGTCGTAACTTCATCTGTTTCTATCTGCATTGTCAGTTTTCCCCATTTAGGTGCCGCTTCACATTGCTGTTGCTTTTGCTTTGGTTGTTGCTGTTGTTGTTGTTGTCATTGTCAGGCTGCTGTTGCATTTTAAGCGCTGACATTTGTCTAGTCTGTGCATGGCAATGGGCTGATCTGGATTTGGCCACACCCAACAGAGGCAAACAAAGCTGTGTGCGCCACCTGCAACATGCCTCAAGTTATTTTGCCTTGGGTGCTCTCCAGTGCGGTATACATATCTGCCTCTGATTTGCCTGGCATGTTGCATTTTCATTACATTTAAAAATAATTTCAATTGGCTTATTTCTTTTTTTTATTTGTTTGCCTACTTCCTTTTTTGCATTTTGAGTCAGCAGCAGCAGCGGCAGCAGCAGCAGCAGCAGTCAGCTTCTCATTGTCAACTGGCGTTATTGATGTATGATCTTGATTTCCGTACAATAAACAACGCATGTACACGACAAGAGATTGCCAGCCCCCCCGATGACCCCCGTCGATCAACTCCTACGTTGACTTTGTTACGTTGTTGCTTTGTGTGTCTCAGTTTTTTTTTTATTTTTTAATGTATTTTATTGTCTGTTGCCTTGGCGCCTCCTCCATCTGAACTGCGTCAGTTGAAGATTTGCAATGGGAACGAATGGCGATGACTGTGCAAGGCGGCGCTTTTGGGGCAGGTTAACGTTGCGCTTTGTTGCAAATTTTCAATTAACTTCAGCTGTTTTTCTTCCTTTTCAAATGTTTACATATGTACAAATGAAATGGCAAATGCCACTCAGCAGAATATCTCGATTACTGCGCTCGTTATGAAATGTGAGCAACAATGCGATTTGAGTTGAAAGCCGAAAGATGAATTTCCCCAGAATCGAATTATTTGTATTGTTTGCCAAAAAGTTGTTTTTAATTAGTAAACGTTATTTACAACAACGTTGTATTTAACCATACAAAATGACACATTTGTTTTGGTTTATCTTTAATTTATAGCCATGAATAATTGGCGAGTAATCCACAAGAGCAATAATTTACCAATAATGATGCATAATAATTATATTCTCAATTATCCTTGAATATTTTGCTCAATATGACAACTCAATAATGACGAATTGTTCAATTTCATTGCCGAAAATTACAAATCAATGTCTCATAAATTGTGCTCACTTCTTAACAAATCATCTACTCAATTGCTCAGCCCCAAGTCACACTCATACTTTTGTTCCATAGTCCAATTAGCTATGGCCTACTTAACATTTGTATGACGATAAGAATCCAACTTGATCGAATAAAAAACGAAACACAGACTTGAAAACAGGTGCAAAACTGTTTTACCAAAAACTGCTGCAGGTAACAAAACAGATCCTCAGAAAACCGAAATTGTGCTGAGGCAAGGATAAAGTGTTTTGCTTTACAAGGGGCTAAACAAAAGCCAGACAGGCATTGTACACTCAAATTACAGCTAGGGGTTGTTTTCACCACAGGATGCTCAGGCAGCGATCCGTACAGGACACACACACACACCCCTATTTAGCTCAAGTACCTGTGTCCTTAAGTAGGACTCTCGTTCTCTCTCTGTCTTTGAAGCAATTTCAGCTGCTTATTGATTTTATGCACATGTCACAAATCGATTGGGTCTCTCTGTTCCGCTCTTCTTGCTGCTATTGTGGGAGCAGAGAAGTTATGTCGATTTGGACTTGATCTTGGACACGGCAGATGGTCTGAGATAATAGCGACGACACAAGTGGGCCGTTGACCCTGAGGGGTAGCAGCAACATCCAGTGAAAAAAAGGATGAGCATGAATGTTAATATTGACGCAAGGTGGAGCTTGAAGAAGCTGTGCGCAAAACTTTTTGTGTATGTGTGTGTGTGTGTGTGTGTGTGTGTGTGTGTGTGTGTGTTGCCTGCACCGTTCGGTTAGCCAATTTATTAACGAATTTTTCAACGAACCGGGCAGACGACCGACGACCAGTCAGCTACATTGTTGTTGCTGTTGTTGTTGTTGTTGTTCGTGTTGCTGCTGCTGGCACGCATGCGCAGCAGCGCCAACGACGACGACGACGACGCAACGTTCATTGCACCCAAAAAAAAACAACAAAAAAAAAAACAAACTGAAAAAATATACAACACAAAAATATAAAAAAAAGAACAAAAAAAGAAGAATGAAATTTTTGTTGGGGTTTTTATTGTTGTTGTTGTTGTTGTTGTTGCAGTGTTTTTACGACAACAACTGAGAACCGGATGGTTTGGCAGTGCCCAGCTTTCTTGTCTGGCACAGGGGTGCTCTGTGAGGTCTGCGGGGAGAGAGGGTTCTACATGGGCAGCTATGGCCAGGGGGGTCGTCAAACGTTGACCGATGCGGCGGCTTATGGCCATTGCGAGGCGTTCGTTGTGCAGTTTTTCATTGGAGTTGCCTTCCTTTTTGCCTGACTGCCTGCCCGGCTGCCTGTTGCAAGTTGCACGTTGTTGTTGTTCTCTTTCTCGTTGTTGTTGCTGTTGTTGTTGTTGCCTTGCGGGAGCTCTCCAACCTATCCCAAGTTGAATTTTGACACGCATCAGGCAAACCGAATGGGTTTCGGATGCGCACACTATGTTATGTGTGTGCGTGTTGAATGTGTGTGTGTGTGTGCGTGTGTGTGTGTGTGTTGCCCCTCCCCCAGGCGGCAAAAGCGCAGTTTAAATATTTTTAATTGAACTTTTGCCTCCAGACAACAACAACAACAACAACAGTGGAACAACATGAACCGACAAAACAACAATGCGTCTTAACTTTTCTTTCCACACTATCGAAAACCGCAAGCGGGGGGCGCAAACTTCTAGCGGTGTGAGAAGGTGGTGGTGCTGCTTCTCCCTCCTGTGGTGGGAGGAGTGGCTTTTGCGGTTATTGATTAGATAGATATCATAAAACATGCAGAAAGTTAGGAGGTAAACCTCAAGAAGACGAACCCCAAGACCCCCTAATCGAGCCCACATGTTAATAATGGGTACATACCCATTTACAGTTAGCCTTTGGTGAGTCACAATTGGGGCAAGCTAATTACACGACTGAAGTGTGTTAATTTTATTTAGCTCAGGGTGCAGCAGTGTGATCCATCCGTGAGTTAATTGTTATTTATAGCTATAGAAATAGGTTTCTTATTATGAAATGCGAGCCGATGGAATCTTGAGAATTTTTATTATTAGCCAGAAACGGATTCATGTTTAATTCAGGTAACAAAAGTAGACTCAATTCGAGTTCAGATAAAAGTATCTTTGTTCACAAATCATATATAAATACAAGTTGGGCGTTAAATTGCTTCTTTTAAATAGCACTATAATTTTATTAACAGACTATATTATTATATCGCTTAACGGTTACATTAATTAATTAAACTCGTTTTCTTAATTACCATTCCATAATATTTAATTACTAATTTTATGCGTTATTTACTTTACAGGTAAGTTGATGTTAACTAGTATATTGATTCTTGGATTCTTGCGTAAGTAAAAGAACTGAACACAACAGAAAAAGCCCACAACTGCGTTATGTATGACTAATTAATGGGTATGCCCAAAGGGGTTGGGGGTGGTTATGGTGGGGCAGTGTGGTTTAATTAAGTACCGCCTTAAACCCGCATGCGACAAGCACTCAAAACGTTTGCGCTTTCAACCAAAAAGTTTCTAAAAGTGAGTAATAAATGGAGAATGGGTGGGGGATGGGGGGAGTGTGTGTGTGTGTGTGTGTTTGAGAAATGGGTAGCCAATCAATAGACACGACACAACTTGCATCGTAAAACGCATTCAACGAAACAACAGCAACAAAATGCATTAAATTATCAATAAAAATGCGTCATAAAATAAATGTAGAAATACATAACAAAAATGCACAAAGCATATAATTATAAATAAATAGAAAGATATATATATATAAATACATATCTATAGAGACAGACGGAGATAGAGTGAGACGTGTTGATAGTGGGAACGTCTTTTTATACAGCTGTGTGGCAAAGTGTCGACAAAGTGCTTTAGCTCTCGGGGTCTAGATGTATTCAAGAAACACAGGCTACAAAATGTTCTTCTAGGGTCAAAAAAAATGCAGCAGAAACACGCATCAAATTGACACGCACATGTGAAGTGTGCGAGTGTGCAGTGTGTGTGGCCAGAGGGTATGGGGTTAGGGGTTGTCTGCCTTATAGCTAAGTGGATGCCAACATATGTGCACACTCTCGCACTCACACACACTCAGTCGGGTCTTGGGACGCGACTAATAATGGGCAGCGCATATTGGAATGCATGTAGAAGTGCAGTAAAAATAGCAAACAATGCGAGTCATCGTGAAATCAATAAAGAAAGTAATTTGAAACGTGGCAACCGACAACGAAGCTGCGACGTGGCAGCAACATCACCAACAGGACAGAGAATGAAGCACGCTGGCAACTGGCCGGCGACCACCAACTGGCAACTGGCAACCGGCAACCGGCACTCGCTCAGTGTCCAGTTCATGTCCAGGCCAAAAGGCAATTTATCTAATGGTAATATTGTATGGGCTATAAAACAATATTGGTGAAAGGCGAGGCAAGGCTAACTAATCTGCTGGACAAGGTGTTGCGGGCGGGGGTGGTGTTGCCGTTGTTGTTGTTGTTGTTGTTTCCTTGCGGCAGTGGTAACTATTTTTAGGCGAGGCAATATGCAGGCCTCATTCTTGAATTACAGTTGCTGCTGCTGTTGTTAGCCATAATTAAAAAAGTACGTCTGGAATGGTGCATAAAATGTTATATTATCTGCCATAACAGGCAACAGAACAAAAACCCAAGATGGCTTTTGGCCAATACAGCGAACACAATGGCTAACAATTGTTGGCAGGACTTTGTGTTGTGCTTGAATTTGGTGTAGTGTTTTTTTCTTTCTTTAAGTTCTCTTTAAGAAAACGTTTTTAGATTTAAAGAAAATAGTTTTCGACGAAATTCCGACACACACATATTGTTCGCATTATTAACAGATTAACATTAATTCGCTTTCAGCAGCACGGAAAATGTTGACAGACATATGTGAACGCCAAGGGAGCTGATTTTTCCAACGCTCAACATTTTTCCTCTACATAAAAGATGGGTGGAGGGTGAGGCAGGTTATCGATCTTATAGCGCATATGTTGTTCTTCGCCTCTTTGTCATAGCAATGGGTAAAACGGGTATAATAGTTTTGTGCA
Organism: Drosophila melanocephala; assembly: GCA_037043625.1. Lineage (NCBI taxonomy): Eukaryota > Metazoa > Arthropoda > Insecta > Diptera > Drosophilidae > Drosophila > Drosophila melanocephala. Next base: position 113,601 of record JBAMBD010000585.1, on the reverse strand, counting down.
AAAGCATGTAACATCTAACAGACAGGCAATAAGCTTATACGACCCCATAAAGTATTTAGATTCTTGATTCAGCAACAACAACAATTCTCGTATATCCCGCGCAGATCAAGTTTATTTCATTTTATCGATACATATCGATTTCCGAAAGATCCTTTCAATGGATATATAATATATCTTGGCATATTATTGATGATCTGTGTAAATTTGACCAAGATTGGATTAGAAACGCCCAAGTTATAGTCGAATACATATTCTCCTATTGGGTATCGATCTTATAGCGCATATGTTGTTCATCTATTTGTCATCGTTTTTCCAGTTGTTGTTTGTTGTGTTGTTTCTTTAGATATTTGCTAAATTTAAATGGGGGCCCCAAAAGCCATTGATTTGTCAGCACGATCTCCATTGTCGGCATTCGCTTGATAATTTCTTTTGACTCATTCTCAGCGTCATTATTATCAATATTGAACTTCATCATCGTTAGAAACTTTGTTGTTTTGACTTTCGTTGACTTTTCTCATCTGCTGCACTCTGCACTTGGTATTTATCCAGCTGTTAATTGTGCACCCAGCACAACTTGGAATATATTTTCACTTTGGGGGCACAGTTTAACTATTTTTATATATACACACATCACACGCACACACACACACAAACACACACAAACACACACACACGCACACACATACACATGAATGTTTGTATATAACTTTGCTGCCATATGTGCTCGTATTGCTCGCTTAGATCTTTTCTGCCTGCCTCGCTCTCAAAGTTTGTTGACCTTCGCAGTGAAAACTGTTGTGCGACGTCAACTGAAGTGGGTTGGGGATAAAACTCTTCGCTCCCTCTCTCCCTCTCTCCCTCTCTCTCTCTCTCTCTCTCTCTCTCGGTCTGTTGTGTAAACAAAACATTATCTTGCAAATGGTTTTTAGCTGCCTTATCTTCTAGACTTCATCTGAGCATCTCGTTTCCTTTTTGCTACTCCTTGTGGGCCTTTGATAAACATCTGGAAACATAAAAGGTAGATTTCTCTGTAAAATCGATCAATTGATATTTTGGTTAGCTCTAAGAATCTCAAAATCCAGCATTTTTGTCGTTAGTCTGGAAACAGCAGCAGCGAAAACAACAACAAGCATTTTCTTTTGCTCTCCTGAGAAAACCAAACATAATCGGTTTTTTAGTTTTCCTTCTGTGTTTTACCTGCTGTGCGCTAAATTTTCAGATTTCCAACAATTTTCATTTTTGGGTTTCCTTTTTCACATGCCTTCAGTTTTGCTTTTTTTTTTTATTTTGTGTGTGCACTCAATTTTGTTGTGTGGGCGTGGCAGCTGCAGTTGGCTAGTGGTAAAAATCTTGAAATGTTGCGGACATGCTGCTGCTGCTGCTGCTAGTTGGGGGTAGAGGCACTGCTGGGGGTTGTAGGATGTGTTGTGTGGGCTGTGTTATTACCCCATTCGGTTGTGTTGTCTTTGCCAGACGTTTGCCAAATTCTCAGCAGCACAATGAAAATTTCCACCCAATTTGCCCATCGCGTAGCTCATTTTCGCTTCGCAATTCCGCATCTCTTTTTCCCTTTTTCTCATCTTAACTTTTCTTCTCGTTGCCGTTGTTGTTGCATTATGCTATGCTGCTTTACTCTCTCAGTCTCCAGAGAACTTTTGGCTTGGCTGTCAAAACTTTGTTGGCTGCCAGCGTGCATTTCAATCAAAAAAAAAAAAAAAACAACAAAAAAATAATAAAATATATATAAATATATATATTCTATGTACTTTACACTCTATATGTATGACTGACTCGGCCTCTGCTGGCCTCGTTACCCACAACCTTTATTATTTGGGGGCGTGGCATTTTGTAGAGCTATTGTTTTGCTTGTTGTGTGCGACGCGGCACCGAAAACTCATCTTGAAAACTCATTAAACAAAGTACACACTTCAACGCCAAAGCCAAATCCGCTGATGTGCAATGTTATTGTTTGTGAGTGTGTGTGTGTGGGTTGCTGTTGTAGTTGTAGTTGTAGTTGTTGTTGTTGTTATTGTTGTTTTACTTATTACTGTTATAATGCCTGAAAGTTTGCGCTTTCGACTTTGCCTGGTTTTGTTTTCACACCTTTTTTTGTAGTCCTCACTGCTGCTGTTGTTGCTGTTGCTGCAACAAATATGTTGAAAATGAAATTTGCATACCTCGGAGTGAATAACAAACCAACACACTCCTGCACACCACACACACGCACACACACACACACAGACACAATCAGCTTTACCTATTAAGCTGCATTTGAGCGGCTTTAATTGTGAACACAAACACACACAAAAAAATGTAGCACAGTTTGCAGCGTTGCAGCAACTGCTGCAGCTCATTGTTGGGGTTTCCATAGTTGCTGCACGCATGTTTTTTGTTTTGCTTGTTAAGCGCATGCCACACAACTAACCCTGACTTCTCTGCCCCTTCGCCTCCCTTCCCGGAATGCTCGCTCGTTAAACTGATACCTTGTAGGTGCTGTATTCAAAACTTTAGCACATAATTCATTTGTAGCTCTTTGCTGCACCTCTCTTGGGTTTTCCACTCTTCCTTGTGTGGCATAAGTTGTTTTGCTGTTTTTTTCCACTTCCCACCAGTCCACTGTGCGTTCCTAGAACACTATTTCAATTACATTTGGCGAATTCCTAGCAATGCTTTTAGTTGCACAAACAGTTTAAAGCAAATCACAAAAGTTTCCTTTACTGAGTTTTTCTCTCTCTCTCTCTCTCTCTCTCTCTCTCTATCTGAATAATTGCCACGCCCACAATTAAGTTGGGACTCAAGTATAAAAATGATTCACATAAATCCAAGCGCTGGTTTTTCAAGTCGAAAAATGGCTCTAGACGGTCTCGTTGAATTTTCCCCTATTTACCATTAAAACAATTTTCTTTGTTTTTCGTGTGTTTTGTTTTTCAGTTGTTTTGCTTACTCATTGCTTGGCATTTGAAACGCCTTAGTTGGAGTTTCCAACGGCCCAGTCATGTTTTTCCCACTTTCATGTCATTATAGATAAATATATTTTGTATATATATATATATATATATATATATATTTATTTTGCTTTTGCTTCTGAAATAAATTACTTTAACTTTACGCAACCAAAACAGGCAACATTTAAAACATTTTGTTGTTACTGGGCGCGTTCTATTAGTTCTTTTTATGGTTTTTCGAATTCAATTTAGCAAAATGCCAAAATGGAAAATAGCAAATTTGTTCGCTATAAATTTTGAGCGGCGTGATCAGCGTTATTGTTGGTTGGCACGCAGGGCGAGGAATAATAAGTGTTGTGCCAGGGCAAACTCATGGAAAATGTTGTGAAAAGTGTCGAATTTATATATGTACATGTATGCAAATTATTTAGGGTGAGAAAATGTTTAGCAAATTGTGGGCAGGATAACTTTTCTCATGTGCTGGCAAGAATTGAAAATTTGTAACGAAATGCGAAAAATTGAAGTTTTAATTGGATTCCCCGAAAACTTTATATGGTTAATCAGAGTGCAAAAATGTTGCATTTCATCCAAAAAAAAACAATGATTTATTTGCAGCCATAAATAGGAAAATGCAGACAATAAATTTTGCCGAAAATATTTGATAGGACAGCTAACGAAATAAAAGTCGGATTCCACTATGCCAAACATTTCGTACATTCTATTATGAAATTTGTATAAAAGAACGGCTTATTTGAATGAGAGGAATAATTCAATACATGCATTGTTGAATATGAAAATTCAGCAAGCAACAAAAAAAAAAATGCAATATGTAAGTAGACAAAAGTCAATGCAACATAATCTATTATTAATTGAAAAATATATTATAGTAGCGGCATGGTGTATTCTGTGAGACGAGGAAGTAAATTGTCAGAAAACTCTGAAACCACTTTTAAAGAGAGGCGAAATTTGTGAACCTATAAAGGGGCTATAAAGAAAAACGAACACATTTAAGGACAACTTGATCAACAACTTTCAGCGATATAAAATATTTATATATTTTTTTAGTTTTCCCTTAATTTGCTTAAGTGTTCTATACTTAATTTAAAGATTTATACGCCCTCTTACGAGCTACATTTATTTAATAGCAGTTACTCGAAGATGGGCTCGTTAATATTATTCCTAAGCTTAAATCTTGGCTCTTGCCAGCTATTTTCGCTGTTGCCCCTAAGATGCTTATAAAACTTTAGAGAGCTGCGCGCAAATAAGAGCCGCAGTCATTTCCCCTCCGACCCCATCCCCCACTGCAACAGCGTGTTGTAACCCCACACCCCGTTAGCAAGTTGATTAAGATCATAATCGTTAAAATTACTTGAGCGCAACTATTTTACGAGCAAATTACTATTTTTATTACTTATGCAGACCAAGTCGCCAAGTTCAGTGCCTTCGGTGCGAAATTATGTATATATATATATATATATGGCATCTCTTCGGTCAGGTCTTAACCCCATACTCTCTATCTATATCTCTCTCTCGCACACACACACACACCAACACACACACACACCAACACACACTCGCTGTCGCTTATTGGGCTGTAACTTTTATGGCTCCACGTTGCAGTCTTCGTTGTCGTTGCTGCCTGCTAAAATTTATGCCGCTCGAGTAGTTGCTAGATTACGCAGCAATCGGGGGCGTTTGGGGCAGCAGCAGCATGGGGGCGTGGCTGCTTCCGGGTGCCTGACTTTAGCCGAGATTCTCGTTGGCCTCGACGCTGCCTGCCGTGCCCTGCGCTGCCCTGCCCTGCCCTGCCCTGATCTGCCTGCCAGCTTGTGTTTTGTTTAATTTTAAGCGACATTTTACGTCCTTCCTCGTCTCCCTTCCCCGGCCGCCGCCCGCCCCCATTCCGCCCGAAAATATGCAAAGTTCAGGCAAAAGTTTTTCCAAGCGGTGATTATTTAACGTATTTCGCATTTTATTTTCTTTTATTTCTCTTTTTCTTTTCTTTTCTTTTCCTTTCTTTTCTTGTGTGTGTAATTTTGTGTGGCTACAGATAACCAAAACGGGAAAACGAATCAACAAAATGTAAAAAAAAAAAAAGATATACAATTTTTGTGCTGAACATTTTTATATACACAAATATTTAATATTTGGTTGCAACTTTCTCTTCGATTTTGGTTTTCTGTTTGCTTAAAGCGTAGTTGGCTCTGTTTTCAAATAGAAATCGCAAATGCGACCCGAAAAGCGACTCACCATAAAGCGCTTAAAACTAGGCAAGAGCTTTTTAGTTTCGTCTTTGCCAAACAACAACAATAAACAGTTCCTCTGCTTCTTGCTGTTTGTCGAGCACACACACGCGGCGTATGCGTAACGTAAAATTAGCCAACACAACAGTGGCGAGGGATTGAGAGCGCTGGCAGACCAAAACTCACGTGGCTTAAAGCTGGCCAAAAGGCGCAAAGGGAGGGGAGGTGTGACATGGGTGGGCGTGGCACTGGTCTGGGGGTCGCATAAAGGACAAACAGGAGCAGCTTACAGCTAGCAGCCAGCAGCCACAGCGACTTTGTAGAGGGATGCGCACTGCGGGGCTAGGATGACGATGGGAAATTGGCGGTAACGACGGCGCCAGCGGCGCGTGCACACCCTGCATGGGGTTGGTAGTTGGAAGGGAGCGGGGGGGGGGGGGAACGATGTGGAGCGATGTTACGAAGGTAGATTTGGGTGTGGTAACAAAAGGGGGGTGCGTGGCGAGACTAGAGGCAGCCGGGGCATTTTCGAAATTTAACCGCTTATAACACCCTCGTTGGGTAGTCTCACACAAGTACAAACACAAGCGCCCACACACACATACACATACACCTACGTATACACACACACTAACACACGCGCGCACACACAAATTTTTGCACCCTTCGCAGCAGCAGCTGCTGAGTAGATTTTCATGTTTCACTGTGTGTGTGTGTGTGTGTGTGTGTTTATTTGGAAAAGTTCTATTGCGTTAGTGTGTGCGAGTGTGTGTGTGGTGTGTGCGTGTGTGCGTGTGTGTGCGTGTGCTTGTGTGCCCCTGGACGCAGCAAATGCCCGGGCACACGAACAAAATGACAGATAGAAAGAAGCCAAGGCAGCTTCAGTTCGAGTCCTTGTCCTTTCCCTTCTCCCCAACACTCCCCCCCTCAGCCTGCTGCTCATTTCCTTTTCTCCAAGCTCCAGCGATTTTCCTTCTTCGATTTTCCTTCAGTCTCTGTGGCGATTTGTTATTGTATTATTTTAGCTATTGTACGTGTTTTGTGGCGCATTTTCGCATTGCTTTCTGTATCTCGGCGTGTGTGTGTGTATGTGTGTAACTGTGTGTGTGTGTGTGCAACTGTGTGTTTGTGTGTGTGTGTGTGTAAATGTGTGTTAGTGTGTGTGTATTCGCATTTGTGTATTTACATGATGAATTTTTAGCTGGCAGCTATGAAAATTTATTGGCTTCTTAGTTGAGTTTTATTCGCCTGATCAGCTGAAAAATTATTTGATTTACTACTGATTTTAATAGCATTGACAATCTATAAAATTCATTGATTTGCCATGGAAATGAAATCATATAAATCATGATTTCTTGCGGCTGCAAAAGTGCAACAAATCTAAATTATAGTTTTAATAAAAATATATCGAAGTGGCAATGAACACCCCCCGGGTGCCCAAGACCATTTTTAAAAAGCGTGTTAATTTTATTCAATAATACATTAAAATCATAAGCAATAAATTGTTAAATGAATTGAAAAAATAAAACTACAAATATACAATAATAGATTTATTTTGAATAAATGAAAGCCATTTATTTTTATAACAATCGATCAATCAACTTATCAAAGCTATTAAATGTTAAACTATAATTTTAAATACTTATATAATAATCATATAGTTTTATAACAATCGATAAGTCAACTTAATACAATTATTAAACTTGACTATTGTTGCAGAAAGCTGCATATATTCATCAAATCGTTGAATATCATTTAACGAGTACAATTAATATGTCCACTTTCGCCTCCTCACACAAGTTGTTGTTGTTGTTGAAGTTAAAGTGCACTCAACTTTTCTCATATTAAGTGTCAGTCTCGGAAAGCACTTAGCAAACAGCTTGTCACTACTTCGGAGAGCAGCCTTGGTCGCTGTTTCGGTGGCTAAAGCGTCATCTAATCCAAACTCCCCAGCTCTTATACCACATATTACAAGCTTTGGATTTTTTATTCACTGGCATCGCAATTTTGAATTTTGCACAATAGGAGAAAACCGTAGACTAAAAATGAATCCGAAATTTCTCTGGTTGTAACTGCAGTTCATAAAGCAACCGCTGCTGCTGTTCAAATAGAAATCAGTGGTTCATCCGTCTTACTATCTGACTGACTGACTGACTGACTGCTTTTCTGTCAGTCCGTCTGTCATTGTGTCAGCGTCCTTCAGCTATTTTTCGTTGTGCTCCTCATGCATATTTACAAAAAGTCGACGCTGCAGGCAGTCAGCCCCATTGGTAACACCCCCTCTGTCCAGCCTCCTGGGACTTGCCATACCTCTCTCTACCCTCTCTCTCTCTCTCTCTCTCTCTGAGTTTCTCTCTGAGTCTATCGCTCAATCTGCCTCTCTCTCTCTCTGTGCCTCTAGCCTGATGTGTGTGCATAAATTTCAACACAATTCCAGCTCGCCTATATTCTGCAGGCATATTCACTGCCATCTAGTTGCTACCTACGCCCACCGCCACGTGTGGCGCCCCCCTCCTCAGTGTGCCACACACAGACACACACAAAAATATTCCATTCGCATTCTCTTATTTGCTTGACATTTTTTGTTGCTTTTTAGCCACCAGTTGACTTTTTGCTTTTTGCTCTGGGGTAATGCCTTGTCGTCTATAATTCTTTTATTTTTTTATTGTTTTTTTTTTTGTTTATTTTGCTGGCTTTGTTGTTGTTTGTAGTTTTGTTATTTTTTTCTCAGGCTATGCATCTGCCTCTCTCAGAGTTAGTGCTTTTGTTTTTTTATTGAATATATTTTTTTTTTTTTTTTGGACTGCGCCTTCCTTCGCTCACTTGAGACCATTTTAAGTGTTTGCTGAATTTGCTTTTGACAGTTTTGTTTCAGCGTGCTTGCCTCTTCTATTCCCCTCTCTTAAAAAAAAACATACCCAAATGTTGTATTTCATGTGACGACTGCTGCTGTTGCTGCTACTGCTGCATGCAGTCACTTGAGACTGAGGTTCTTGTTTTATGAATTGTTTTCATAAAGCTCCTCTGCGCATTTATGCCAATTGAGTGAGATTCAATGTCGATAACTATGCATATGGGATGTTTGTTCTGTTCTATTGTTGTGTTCTACAATTATAGTATTTTAAATTCAAAAACTGTTGAGTTAAACAAATCAATTTTGAAAGGAAAATATCTTAGATTTAGATTAAAAACTCTTCACCTTATTCGTGTCCATTATTTACTATAATTTACTTTCCAAACATTATGTTCTACATAGCGTTGGCATTGCTTTCACTTTATGGCCAAAATAAAAATTTTGTGGCATTTTTGTTCATGCTCTCTTTAATACAACAAATGATACTAATATCACAAAGTAGTCCATCATTTAGTTGTTGTTCTAATTAAATTGTTGTTCACCTTATTCACATGTGTATGTCTGTAATTAATTTTACTCATGTTTCCATTTTATTTTGTTTCTCTTCTTTGCAGGTAAGTTAACAACTACAATTCGCCATTATAATTTCTGAGTAGACGGAGATCAAAACTAACAATGTCATGGATCGTTGGCCAGTTTAGCGATGGCACTCCCAAAAAAAGTTTGTAAGTTTAAAGTTGAACATACTCAGATAGCAGATGAAAATCTTAGAAACCCCTCTTTACACACATGTGCGTGCGTGTCTCATTAAAATGATACGGCTAGAGCAAAAACAATTGGAATTTCATACACTTAGTTGGGGGAAGTGCTTGCGGCATCTCTCTCTATAACCGCAATAAAATTTGAAAAAAAAAAAAAAAATTAATTTCAGTTTTTTTTTTTTTTTTTTTTTGCTGTCGTTGACTTTTACGCGCTGCTGCTTGGCGGCACTGAACCACCACCAGCAACACCACCAGTAACAATAACAAAACAAAAGTAACTCTCAGCAGCAGCAACAACAACAATAAATTTTAGCCTAGACTCATTTACAAACTTTATCTATGCAAAAGAAAAAAACTTGCAACGGTCGCATCCGCAAAATCCGTTGTGAATTTCCTATATTGTAGTTACAATGCATTATGTTAATGCCAAGCCACGCCCCCTGCCCGCCCTCAACGCTCTAATGCCTTGCGGCATTGCATTTTGTCAGCTATGGTTTTGGCTAACACTTTTCTGAGCAACGCGTTAAAAAAGAAAACGCAAGAAAAACGCGCGTTTGTTTTTTTTGGGCTTGGTTTCCAGGAATATAATATAAGTGTGAGTAGCTAGGAGCAAGCAAGAGATGAGGCAACAGGTTTTAATTAATACTGTGCCTTCTACTTCTTCCCCCGCACACACAAAAGACACCCCACTTGTCTGTCTGTCTGTCTGTCTGTCTGTCTGCCTGTCTGTCTTTTAATGTCATTTATATTTGCCGAAGCGCCAGCGAGCGCGACGCATATTAAAATTTTATAATTTGTCGAGCTTGTGCTTGTCACACATGGCACTGAACCCTCCTCTATGTGTGAGCTTTGGTCACTCCCCTATCAGTGCTATTTTTCATGATTATGATTATAATTGATATAAGCAAATTTAATTAGTGAACTGGCCATTAAAAAATTGCTGTTGTTAAGTGCCGTTCGTTGAACCAGCCAGCTGGTTGTTGACTTGGCTCAGTTGCTGCTACTGTTTTGGTGTGAAGATGTGTGTTGTGTGTGTGTGAAGATGTGTGTGCGGGGGTGTGTACTTTTGTTTAATATATACCTGTCACTTGGCTTATACTTAAAATTGCAATTACTTGCCTCGACTACTACATACATTTATGTGTACATATATCTATGCAAAAAGTCTGCCGCTTAAAGTTTAGCAGCTATGCGAAGCCTGCTAAAAAGAAATAACATGTTACACACAAAAAAAAGAAGTAAACTGAATACCTAAAAATGTGTCTAAAGTATGTTGTGCTAGTAGATACGCTGTAAAGCAAAATAAAGTCATAAAGTGAAGCTTTAAATTATTTGGAAATTATAAGTGATGTTTGCAGGGGATCGATCAGCAGAGCTGTACAATTTTAATCTTATGCCGGCAAGCGAAACAGTCATCATCTCGGGACAGCTGAAGAGTTGAAAAGAATTCAGCATGCCCGCTTCACTTCATTTCCATAATGAGTAACTTAAACAACTGCAAAAAAAAACCCGAGAAAAAAGTAAAGAGTTGTGCAACATTTTGAAAGCGAAAATGCAACGCAACTTGCAGCTGTTGACAAAGCGTTGAATCGAGTTGAAATCGCGTCGAGTTTTCGATGCAATAGAAAATTATGTTTATTTTTATGGGCTGTGCAGTTGAATGGCAGCTACACATTGTCGGTTGAGGGGGAGGAGGAGCGGCGAGGATTGTTGATGAATCAGAGCAGTCCAAACAATGGCCAACCACTTGAAGTTTTTTTCTCTTTATTTTTTATTTTTGAGTTTTTTGATAGTGCCAAAAGAGTTTTTCAAATACGCTCGTGTCATTATCTTTATCTCTATTTTTGGAGTTTTTTGTGTGTGTTGCTCGAGCACTTTGTCGTTGCTTTCGATGACTGTGGAAGTGTGGTCAAATGTGGTTTTGTGGTTTCCACACACACACACACACACACACAGACACACACACGAACACTTAACATTTTTGGGTCATAACTGTCGACGGCTGTCAGTGTGACGTGGCCTATAAATAAGCTTTAAATTGAGCTGTTTCTCCCCCACAACACACTTCCCCCATCTTTTTTCTTATTCCTGACAGCTGCCAAATGCGAGCCATTGAGTAAATGATCAACTGGCCAAAGAACTTATTTCTCAGGCTGCAAGCCCTTCAAATCAATCAACGCCTTTTGGGCGCGCTTTAAGCTGCTAATTTGTTTGGGGAATAAACCAGCGGCACCCCCAACCCCTCTCATCCTCTAACCAGACGCCTGATTAATTGAATGCTTTTTGGGCTTTTTTCTTTTTGAATGCAAAGAATTTTCGTAATAAAATGCAAAAAGCGAAGGCAGTCGCGTTGTTGTTGTTGCTGTTGTTGTTGTTTTTGTTGCTGTTGTTTTTGTCAACGTTTCACGTTGCGCTGTGTAAAAGAGAGAGGGAGAAAGAGCTGCAGTGCGCCAGAGAGAGATAGCCGCGTTGAGTTGTCTTGAAGTGGGTTAGTGGCACAGACAGCGGCAGCGGCAGCAACGTGACTGCGACGTCAACGTCGCGATTGTTGCATGTAATTTATTTACATTTGTGTGCAGCGTATTTTTGTTAACATTTTGCTGCAGCTGACAGCGCAAAAAAAAAAAAACAATAACTGCAACTCAAATCTAACAGCAAATATTTTTTTTTTTTTTGCTTTGACATTTTATCATTTATTTTGTGCTCTTGTATTTTGTTTGTTGTTTCTTTGCAATTGTTTATTATCAAGGCCAGGTCTGCTTTTATTTAACTTTTCTCTGTTGTTGTTTGTGTTGTTGTTATTGCTGTTATTGCTCTTATAATTAGCTAATATTTATCGTTCGCTGGCCGTGTCTTAAATTTCCAATACATTGCCATGAATCAAATGCCCAAATTGGTTTTCAGTTCGGTTCGGTTAGGTGTCATATTGAAAACACCATTCCATATTTGGCTGCTGTTGTTCTTCTTACTGTTTTCAAGGCGCGGTTGTTTTTTGGGTTGGTAAACACATTTTTGTTAATTAATGCTGGCAAAACCGAAACAGGTATGGGTTTCTGTGCAATTAGTTTTTATTTCTTAGTCATTGAGGATATGCATCTGTTTGCTTAGTAATTTGCATAAAATTGTAGTTAACACCTTCGACGACGACGAGATCTAGGCAAATTAATTCAAGATTGCCATTGGGGCTTGCCATTTTTAACTTGATTACATATAGGTTCTTTGAGACTTTAAGACTGAAATGAAATATATGAATAAGTTATTCTAGCGGATAAATTATGAAGTAATTAAAGGCTAAATATTAAATATCCGTAATGTTGCTCGAATACAACTTTTTCGCTAGTTATCAAACTCGTTTTCAACGCCGCATTGAAGGTCGTACTTATATTTTATATGCGTACTTATATTGTATATACTTTATTTTATTTTTCGCCAGCGCTCTTAAAGCTGCTTATTATTATTTCATACCATATTCAACAAAATAAACAAAGCTTACTGGGCAGCGTAATTAACTTAGTTAGTGAATAAATGCAGCATCATTGCTTAACACCCGAACCGAAACTGATATGCCACCTGCCACTGCCAACCCCCCCTGTGGCTGGCCTGCCTTGGGGCACAGACAGGCAGACAAATAGAGGAAAAGGCTTTTGCCACTGCAACATTTGGCTGCTTTGTTTGCGGCATTGCAATAAAACTAACACAAACAAATAGTAAATAAAAAGTACTAAACAAAATAATAAACAAAATGTACAAAAGCTCTGCTGGGTGGAGGGGGCGTTGGAGATGTGGCCAAATGTGCAACTCTTTGGCTGCGTCTGCCTTAAAAGTCTACGTTTGTATATATATGTGTGTGCCTGTGTGTGTGTGTGTGTGTGTGCACTTGTGTGTAAACATTCATCTCGCAGTCGCCGTTGCAACGTTGTTGCTTTTTGTGTTGCTGCCGCTGCTTCTTCTGTTTTTCTTTTTACTCTCGCCAGTTTTTTACACTTTTCTTTTTACTTTATAATTTTTCCAACTTTTGACCCAGTTTTTTTATGCGCCTGCCAGCAAGTTGTTGTTGTCGCTGTTGCTTTTGGGTTTAGCTACTGCTTAGCTTTGTCCAAAGTAGTTTCAATTTATTTCATTACAATTAAAAACTCATAAAAATTCAATGAAAAAAAACTGTAGCAATATTTTATTTAATCAGAATACGCAACGCATAAAATACACAATAAAATATGTTACTTATGAAATGCCATACGTAAAGCACAACTCGTAAATAAAAGGCAGCAATAATAATAAAAACAAAAACAAGAGCAAAACTTGGACTTGTTTGCTGTGTGTCTCTCTGCGCACGTTTTCATGTCATGTGCATAAATTGCAAACAAAACTTATGGCAGGCAGCAACTGCCCCCCCCCCCCCCACCTCTTCTCCAATGAAACAAGTTGCCAACAAGATGTAGTAGTTGCCAAGAAGAAGAAACATCTGCAGCCAAATGAAGAAATTGCTAAGTGCATTAAATGTAGATTAGTGTGAATGAGATTCCAGGGAATTATGTGAAACGTAAATTGGATACACTCTTTTTATTATATGTACACATGCACATATATATACATCCATTAATATATATAAATATGCGCATATTTATTCGCATAATGCCATCCTCAAAGCATAACTAGGTTGTGCACTTGTGGCGAACTTTAAGTGTAATTAAACGGCAAACTTTATTTGCGTTTTAATTGGCTTAAAGCAATGTGCTAATTGGTAGAAAATTAAATTTCCAGTAGCTGTAACACTTAATGATTGATGACAAATTTGAAATGCTAAAGCGGCAAATGAAAATAATTTGGGAATTACTTTAAATTCATACGATAAACTCGAGTTGTTCATATCAATAATTTTATAATTCATATAAGAATGTATATATATATATATATATATTAATTACATGGCTATATATCGTTTATGGGGTCGGATATGCTTCCTGCTGCCTGTTACATACCTTTGCACAAAAGCATTACCCATTTTCAACTGGGTTTAGGGTATAAAAAGCACGCTTTTTATGCTTGTAGCTCCTCCAATCAATAATTCAAATCACATCGGGGAAAAAGTTGTTAAAGCCAAGTTCTAAAATTACAATGCGCTCGCAAGTCGTGTGTACGTCAATGGATTTGCAAAGGGACACGTGCTGCGAAGCACAGAAAACATTGAAAAACTTACCAAACAATGAGCTTGAGCTCCCGCTGTCTCCCACTACTCCCCTTTACCCCGTTACCCCCCCCCTTCTCTCGCTTTCGCTGCCTCTTGTGTTGTACTGTTATCTTAGCTGACAAGCTGCAAAGCCGCCAGAGTAAATCTATTTAGAAGGCAGACACGTCAAGCGATGCACAAAACTTTTAGCCAACATATGCAAAACTACGTCAAAACTATTCCACATGGACAAAAGATGGGGGATCGAAAGAGAAGCGAGGCATGGCCAGAGAATAGAGCAGAGCAACACAGCGATATAGACAGAGCAGAGCCAGGGCCAATGATGTAAAATCGCATAACACTTCAAAACTGTCAAAGCAGGAAGTGGGTTTTGGGGGGCTTGAGGCACGGGCCCATAAGCCACTCAAAAGTCGGCAACCAATGCCAATGAAAATGACGATGATGGGGCTTGTGCTGGGGTCGAGGAGAATAGGAACTGAAGTGAAGTGATGTGAGAGACTGGATGCAGTGCCACTGCTTGTGGCCAAAAGGAAAATCATTTGATATAATGACACTTGTCGTCGTCAGCATCAGCGTCATGGCGCATTGCGTGCGAAAGCCGCAGATAAAATGGAAATGAAGGAAAGAGTATCAGCGGTGGCAGGAGACTGGAGGAGGAGGAGGAGGTGGAGGAGGCACTGAGTGCAAAGGTTGTTGGATGTTGCGATAACGCGTTTAAAGTCGTTACGCATTCGAGTTGTTAACAATTTGGTGGCCACACAACCCCAATGCTCCCTTTCCCCCTGTTTGGTAGTCACCTCAAATGGACACCGACAAAATCTTACACAATTGGCCTGCGGTGCAGTCCCTGATAGAGCTTTGATTCTTAGTGGCCCATAAGCTTTAACTGCTAATTGAATGGCAGCCGCGCAACTCGCATCGTTCCCATCAAATGTAAACATTGTTATAATAATTCAACAATTAATGGCATCTATTAATGCGGCTCCCTGCGGCTAGATTCGTGCTTTAATCGTTTAAGGACGCCTCCAGTTAGCCAGTCGAAGGTTCTGGTTAAACCAGTCTGCAACATTATTAATTGCTAATTGATTTTTCGTTTTATTTTTCCTTGGCTTTAATAATTTGTCAAAAGTATTTGGCATTCACCATTTTATATTGTCTTGACTTTTGGCTTTTGACTTGACGCGGTTCTGACTCGAAAACACTTTGGTCCCATGCCCTTAAAGGTCATTCGGTTAATAATCTGTTACTGACTGCCTGCTGAGCCACTTCTTCCTCTGCCCATTCTTCGGTGGCTCTGACTGTGACTGTGACTAAAACTTGAAATGGCATCATACGTTTTTGAAGGGCCATCATAATTAGCAGCATATTATATTATATTATATTATATGATGGACCCGCCTCTTTGCACTGCGAATTAAACAAAGTGGAACTGTGCGGGAATTTATTTTAGTATAATGGCATTAGGCGGTTTTACACAAGTTATTGTGCTTAAATGATCCCAAGTTTGGACTTGACAAGCTTTGACTTAATGACTGCTGCTGTTCAAGTACATAACATATACTTAAATGGTCTTTTACACATTTACATGCGATTAAAAAAAAACTAATCAAGTTTAATGTGTTATGTTATTTTTAAATATATATATTAATCATGTATTATTAAGGAGATTTAGAGTTGCTGATAAATATAATTTTTTACCACGAAATATAGCTAAATATTTATATAATAATGTTTTTCATTGTTCTACTTACCTGGCTGGCTGCTTATCTTCAGCTGATTAGAGACTCCCCCTATCCAATTTGGGGAATGTGCCCCAGGTTGGATATATCGCTCAAGAGCCCAACTCAATTCGCCATAACACATTTATCAGCAATCGGCGTGGAGCTTAGTCATTTGCCATAGACAGAGACGGACAAGATTAACCCCTAGGTGGGTTCGTTTCATTTGTGTGTGTAGCCTCTATTCTTCTATTCTCAATTCTTTTGTTGCACGTTGTTGTTTGGGCCAATAACTAAGGCATTTGGTCGGTATTGCCTTGCCGCTTGGCTGCCTGAGTGGCTCATTGAGTGGCTGGCTGGCTAGCTGGCTGGCTGGCTGGCTGCTCTACTGCCCATTGTACCATTGCACCAGCCGTTGTCAATTACCCTACAAACCTCAACGGCTGCAACAACTGCCTGCAATAGCAACTACATCAATGAGGCAGGCAGGCACAGCTGATTGTCTTTCATAATCATCGTTATGTTGCTGCCTGCCACACAGTTGTTGGAGGTGTGGCTAAGGTTGAGACTTTTGCTGACTCAATGCCTTCTACTACTGCTGCTGCTGCTGCTGCTTTCGTCTCGCCTCTTCCCTTCCCACCTTGCTGCCTTTGCTGCTTATTGCAGCTGCACCAAAGTTCAAGTGTTGCACTTTTTTTCACTCGCTTCTCACTCACAATTGGTTGTAGTTGTTGTTTTTATTTCGCACCACGCAATTTCTTATTATATATATATATCTTTTTCTTGCTGCCATTTCGCAGGTGTGCAATGATTTCTTGTCGTTGTTGTTGTTGTTGTTGCTGCTGCTGTTTTTACATTGCTTCCGTTTGGCTTGTCTGCTCACTGAGTTAGTGCTGTCCTCGCTCGCCTGCTTGTCATAATTATTTGCACTTCACATCACATCTGCATATGTGCCTGACGACAATCATCTAACTTGCTGACTTTTTCCCACCCTTTTGGTCAGCCTCGGGCACTGAGAGCCCTTCAGCTAGCCCAGCTTTGGTCTGCTAGCCATGTCATAATCAGCAATCAGCTTGGATGGGGTCATTATTGTTATTGCTGCTGGCTGCTGTGGCTGGCTGCTGGCTGCCTCTTTGTCTTTGTGGTCAGCTCCTGTAAATTGCCATTAAAAGTGTTGAAGTGCTGCACTTGGTTTGTCATTAAGACTGCTGCAGCCATACGGGAGTTGGGGCAGCATGTGTGCATTAGGGGGGGGGAATCGACCTTTTTATATACTTATTATATTCATATTAAATTATGTACGCTGCGGGTTTTATGTCTGCGGCTTACACGGCACTCAAATTACACGATATGTTCCCGACCTCATTTCTTGGTCTTCTTCGTCTTCGGCTACTTGTTGTTATTGTTGTATTGTTGCTGGCGTCTTTAAATCAGTTAGCACAGCTGGCTCCTTGAAGCGTTTTGCGTTGCTTAATTTTGTATTTGTTTTCTTTTGGTCAGGAAGCTTTTTAGCCAACAGCTGAAGAATCAAGCTGCTTCCTGATCTGCAACATGAGCAGATGATACTTTTAATGCTTCCTCGACTTTATGAGAGAACAGTTTTTTTCTTTCTTTTTTTGTATCAAGGAAATTGACTTTTATTTTAGATTTAGAAATAGCTATAATTTTGCGTTAAATTGACAACAAATTGTGTTATTGCGTTCATTTGAACGTTTCTTTACGTTTAATCAAATTTGTAAAGCAATCTCTTACTTTTTTCTAATAGTTATTCGTCTCGATCATTTTCAATTTGCCATGTTCAAATGTAATTTCATTGCCAATTCAATTCAATTTTGCCGATATACCCTTCAATTTCAGGGTTCGACATTCGCATTTGAGCTCGTAGTCCAAAATAATCCAACACTGTAATTGAATAATGATTGTTGCACCCCCTTTTTGAGGCCACTAGCAAAACACTTATTTAACTGACTGGCGTTTAGCCCCACGGTAAAACCTGTGTAATCAATAAGAAAACTTGCAACTGGCCTCTTCTGAGTTTGTGTGTGTGTGTGTGTGTGAGTGTGTGGCATACAACTTACATAGCATTTTGTGGTCCTTTGACAAATAGCTTAATTAAAATACACAAACGCCCCAATAAATATGCAACTGCTGCAGTTGCAAGGCTGCCACTCATCGCTCACGGGCTCGCTTGCTGGCTCGCTGCCTCGATCAATGGTAATAATTGTCTATAATTTTTGTTAATTTATAGCAAATGCTTTCAGCAACATGCTGCGTGGCAAGCTAGCATGTTGCAAGCTAAAATGTTATTGTTGTTGTTGTCGTTGTCGTCGTCGTCGTCGTCGTCGTCGTGTGCGTGTAATCGAAACCGTACCGAACCGAACCAAACCGAATCATTGATTTCCTGCGCATTTCATGAGCTTCGAAAACGAAGACAACAACGACAACAACGACAACGCATCGATTTCACGCCCCCAACACCGCCCCTGCTGCTTCTGCTCCATCCAGCTGCTACTTACCAGACTCATCCTCCTCCCCCTGCTCTGCAGGCGATCTCTGCTGCTGCTGGCATCAACTGCAACAGTTTGTACATTTGCTGAACTGGTTCTCAAAGCCAATGTTTAGTCTGGTTTTGTTTCACTTTTCTCAGTAGTTATAACTACTTTTTTTTCTTCTTTTTTCTTTTTCACATGTGCTGGTTTCTTTTTAGAACTCGCCTGTGACTGTTGTCTGCGCTTCACAGAGTTCTACAACAAAATCTCGTATAGAATTCTCTTTGTTGTTGTTGTTGCTGTTGTTGTTGCTGTTGTTATTATTGTTGTTGCTGTTGCTGCTGCTGCTGCTGTTGCTTGCTCTGCGCTTCTCTTTCATTTTGAGACATGGAAGTAAAACTAAATTCATTGAACTTTCGCATGAAAATGCTCTCAAGGTTATCAACTTTGCGCCGCTGTCCGGTTGGCGATCGTGAAACGACAACAACAAAAACAACAGGCAGACGATGACGACGGCGACGACGACGACGACGTCGACGTCAGTCGTACAACAACGTTGTTCTCTATGGTTTAGCGACTCGGCCGAGTACATTCAACCTGACATATCCACTTGGCGTTTACTTGTTTTCCCCCCTTTTTTATTTTTCTTCAATGCACGACACGCCCTGTGTTTAGCTATATAAACACACCTAACGCCACCCTCCGCCCTAGTCGCATACTTCAGTCTTTTTTTAGCAGAGGGTTGCTTCAATTGATATAGGCCTCTCTCTATATTTCTTTGACTTTAATACAATCGAAAGCACACAAACACACATATTTATATATATATATATATATATATATATATATATATTTATGAAATATATTGAGTCTACCCACCATCAATAACTAATTTTATGTGCTGTTACACACTCAACCTGCACTCCCTCATAATATTAATGCCACACCAGTCTTCATCTCTCTCTCCAACTCTCTCTCTCCCTCTCTCTCTCTCTCTCTGTCTCCCTCTCCCTCTTTCTCTCTCTCCCTCTCTCTGTTTTTTCCCACCCTTGTCGCATTTTTTGCCTTGATTTGATTTAAGGCCGCACATTAAATTGAAATGGTTTTCATTTTCGGAGTGGCTGGGCGACGGCAGCTTGTTGAAAAATTTCTAAACACTTTTTGTGCTTTCGAGCAGTTGTTTTTTATACATGTTATTTCTTTGATATGATTTATCAAAATATTTGCCACATTAATAAGCTCCAGAAATGCAATAAACTGAACCAAAAGCCTTCGACCTTTGAGCTTGCTTGTATTATTTATTTAAAATGTTTTTTGAAATTTGTTTGCCTCCAACTGTAATTAACAACAGTTTTTACCTTTTTGTTTTTGCTTTTATTTTTTTCCATTTTAGCTTAGTTCGAATTCTCGAAAAGACAGAGACAATACGAAGTTCAACTTGTAGTCTTGTACTTATAGTTGGCTAACCATAATTATGTGGCGGGTTGGCTGCGAACTCAACGTGTCTTATATTTGTTAACCAAACTTCTCGCTGTTAAACAGCATAATTACATGCCCCAAACACAACAACTTGGCAACTGCAGCAGCAACTGCAACGGCAGCAGGTAGACACAAGACACACGAACAAAAACCTAAACCAATGTGAGAGAGGCATAGACCGGACCCCGGACTCGAGGGACTCGAGAGACGTACGAGTTTTGTCTAACTATTGCGTGTCAGTTGAAGTTACATAGTTTTAGCTTGAAATCGTCTAGTTGACTGCCTGTCTGTTCGTCTGTCCGCGTCTGCCTGTCCGCTCCTGCTAGAAGTTCTGCCTGACAGCCCTTTTCATGTGCTTAACTCTGTGATATATATACAGCCTTTTTTTTTTTGTATTCGTATTTGGTATAACTCTTTGTACGACAATTTTGAATGCCAGACACGAAAGAAACGAAAAACGATGCAGCAGCAGCAGCAGCAAAAGAATAAGCTATTGAAGCAGGTGATTTCCTGTGCCACAAACTACTTACACATACCTGTATGTAAATTCCGAGCCATCTAATTTCCAACAACAACAGCAATTCAAAATAATGCTCAGGCACCGTATGTGCGTGTGTGTGTGTGTGTGTGTGTGCTGTAAAATCAATGCGTCTTTGTAGAGTTTGTGGCACGTTTTCGATATTATGCTATAGATAAAATATTTTGTTGGGAAATTTGTATTTATTTATTTATTTTTTTTGGGAGCTAGCACGTAAATAGAATTGAAATGTAAAGGAAAATCAATTGAAAAGACTAAGAATTTGATGAAACTATTATATAGATACACAAATGATTTACAATGGCAGTGAATCGAAGATACGATTGGGTCTTAGCTAAATTTTGTTTTGAATTTTAATCAAATAACTTGAAACGTGAAAAGTATCAATGGATTTAGATTTATTTTGGCAATTCTTTTATAATCTACATTATGGCATTATTAAGCGCTTCCTCTTCTATTTTCTTTTTTTTTATTGTCACAGCTAAACAGCTTTCCATTCACAGCTCTATGGCATTCTTTTTTTTATAACAAATCCTTCGTTTCCTGCTGCTGCTGCTGTTGCTGCTTCTTGCGACAAGCTTGGGGCAATAGCTAACTCTCAATTATGTTGCCTTATCGTCTAATTGTGCCGGCACACGCCCTTCTGCTGTCCTTGAGTCAGCTTCTCTGTTATCTGCCTAGTCGGTTGCTGTTGTTGTGTCGTGTTGTGTGGCATGTGCCACAGTCGACATCCGTTTCCGCTTACTAGCTGTATTTGAGCATAGCACAGTGTACTGGTAGACAACTTAAGCGGCAATTAAAATGTTACAACAATCAGCATTTTTTCTCTCTCGCTTTTTTCTATATTTATTTTTAGTTTAATTTTGTTAAATTGTTATAGAGTGTTTATAAATTTAAATGCAGTTCCACAGCAGCGACCAACGGAAATGCACAAAGTGCATAATTATAGATATTACGTATACGTAATGGATTTGAGCCTTGTTAGCCAAGGGCGCGGTATCTAGCCCTAAGAGACACGCACAGCAGCAGCAGCAGCAGCAGCAAAACAACAACAATAGCAGCAACTAAGCAGGAAAAGGCGTTGAAAGTAAACTTGAAAGACAGTCCACTGTAAGTAGAACTTGGCTGTGGTTTAAAATACCAGTTTGCACATGCATTTGTAGTTGCAACTGCTACAGCAATTGTTGTTGTTGTTGCTGTTGCTGTTGCTGTTTGGCATTCATTTATTTAACTATTTATTTATTTTGCATTTGTCGTTGGGCTCTTTCTATCTTTCTTGCCTTCCTGTTGGTTTGTTTTTACCATGTTGCCCCGCAGCATTTAACTTGTTAAGTTTAAAGGATTCTTATTTCTAGCTGCGGGCAATTGTTGCTGTTGTTGTTGTTGTTGCTGTTGTTGTTGCCGTTTTATGTATATGCAAAAATACTCAAAGAGTTCTTGTTGCTTGGCTGCCTTTTCATTCGCTTCGCTTCAATTTGGTACTATATCTCTCTCCCTCTGTGTTGGCTCTAACGGCTTCCATTGAGATTTGATCCGAGAGAGAAGCTGCAATTGTAAACAGTTATAATTACATAGCTGACTTATAGTCCAGTAACGCTTTCGGGGTAAGTGGAGGGGGGTGGGGGGGATTGGGGAGTGGCCTGTGGCCAGTGGGAGCATAGCGATAGTAGTTGTGCTGTGGCGGTCACTGTCTGGGGCATAACCTCATCAAAACTAATCAGCAATCAACGGCGCCGAGCACTTGGCAGCAAAACAAACATCATAATCATCATTATGATGCCAATGATGAACTTGGCAGTTCACCTTTTGTGTGTGTATGTGTGTGTTTGTGTGTGTGTGTGTGTGGTTGTGTGTGTGTGAATGGATTGTAATGAAACTCAATTCTAAAAGTGCCTAGCTGCCTATAACGAGTTTAGAATTGCAGAAATTGGGAGCCAGAGTGTGCTTGTGTGTGTATTTCAATTAAAACAATTTGTTTGCAACACAATGCGGTAATTAACCATAACCAATTCATAACTTCATATTTATTTCGAGAATTGCTCTTGGGCAGCTCTCGATTATAATATGACTATAATTTAAAGGTTTTATTGCTAACACGCATAATTATTGATTGGCTGCAGACCGTGCAACTTAATCTTATAGTTAAGGAATCTGATATTGTCTATAATTATAATTATACCATGAATGAAAATGGGTAAAAGTGTTTAATGATTTTGTGTGAAAGTCTGTAACAGTCAGAAGGATGCATATTCGACGCCAAAAACTCAACAGCTTAGTCGATATAACCATTTCTGCCTGTCCGTCAGCATCTCAGAGACTATTTATAATATACCTTGACTTATTATTGATCAACTGAACAAATTTCACCAAAATCGGATTAGAAACACACAAAAATTATCCCCTAAAACCCATACCCAGCCTGCATCCATTTGTGTGTGGAGAACTTTAGAAAGGGAAATTTGATAATAAAACTGGAATATATTTAAGAGTAATTGTCTCTAATGCGCCATTCACATATTTGTGTGCAGCTTTGAACAGCTTTCAATGACAGCTAGAACTGAAATTGATGATGGCTAATTAGTTTGGAATTCAACAAGCATTTATGGCCAACTCTGATGCGGGTACATGTCGAATGATGATTGCATATTGGCCAAAACGAACTGATGACTGCAATTATCAGTGTATTCGTGTGTGTGTGTGTGTGCGTGTGTGTATTGTATGCTCAAATTGCAATCAATCATTAAGAGGCACACAAAAGTTCATTCAATGCATTTCAGCATGTTTTCAGACCATCCAAAACTAGTAAAACGAAACAACGCCCACCAGCAACTGCAAATCAACGAGAACGGAACGGAACGGAAAGAACAGCAACAGCTTTTTATCGATTTTGTTGTGTGTTGTTGTTGTTGCTGTTGTTGCTGTTGCCATTGCTGTTATTGTTGTGACGACAACAACTCAAAAAGCTGATTTTGTAAATGCATTTTGTATGTTAGCTGCCACTTTGGCCTGAAGCTCAAGCTTGCTTAATTAATGAGTTGCGTATGACAGTGAATACATGCTTGTATCTTTGCAATTTTACAGCATTTGCTGCACTTGTCTTTTCACAGACTAATTTTTCAATTGTTTAATCGTGAATATATTTACATATTATGTTTTATCGTTATCCATTGCAGACTTTCAGTTTTCATCTACTAACTACTAAGTAATCGAACTGGTTGCCCACATAACTATTATAACTATCTGTTGAATGCATATAAACACATAAATTATGACTACACTTGTCTAACAACAGAGTAAGAAAAGAAAACAAAAACAAAACAACAGAGTTGGTCCAATCCATGAGTTTGGCCAAAAGCGCCGACATGGCGAAACGATTTAAGATTTGTGATCTTGAGTCGAGCTCCAGCGTCGTCTTGGAGTCATTTTAATCGTAATTTATGACACTTGCCACATGATTTGCTGGCTAATACTCATAAAACTGCAAAACTGTTTTCACTTTTTCTATTTCATCTATTAACTATACGCTATAAAAAAAAACAACATTTACTTAAGTCGTACGAAAATATAAAAGAGTTTCCTTTCATTAAAGTTTCAATGCAAAACATATATCCGGGACGCCTCTACGCTCTTTTCTGCGTTTCCCCAAATGCATTGCATCATTTTACATTTTAATACCCAAAGATTGACTATAAATCTTATTTTATATATTTTATTTCGTTTAATTGAAAAATGTTCGGCAGATTAACTTCGGTCTGCAAGGTATTCAATCTTCGGCGTGCCTAAAATGTCCACAATTCATTTTCTTTTTTTGGCTTACAATTTATGAGTATTGGCAGTGCATATGAAATGTTTTAGATTAATTAAAATGTATCTTTATCTTTTTCTCTTTGCGGGTAAGCAAAATACTTGATTTTAATATATGTGCTTGAGCAGTACGATCGGGAACAGGTAGGCAAAGTTGATTTAACTGGCTGAGAAGTCTGTTGAATTGTACATTTGTACTTTATATTCCGAGGAGCAGACTAACAAGTAATCGGTCCAGCTATGCAACAACAAAATTAGCATAACTTTTTTATTAGCCGTTACTATCTGCGTTTAACTATCAATAACTCAATAGGCTTTTGCGAAATTACAAACAAAATCGTTGCTCGCAATAGTTCCAAATTTGCACATTTAACTGCATTCAGATGACTTGCACATTGAGCGAAATAATCATGAAAAATGAATATGGCCCAATTCGTAATTCTCAGTAACGACTTTTATACGGATTTGTTTTTTTGGGGTTTGGGGTCGTCGTCATTTCTTATCTTATCCACGATTCTCTGGCTTTTTGAGATACTGTGTGCTGAGCAACGTTTGTTTGTCTTTTGTTTTTTTGTGATACTTTTTATACCCTCAACCCATTAAAAATAGGGTATAATGGTTTTATTTTATTAAACTGTGTCACAGACAGAATGAAACATCTCCGACTCTATAAAGTATAGACATTCCTGATCATGACGATTACTGGTGGCAACATAATCCACAGCCCTTCAGTTTATATATAATATACATTGACATATTATTGATCAACTGGACAAATTTCACTGAGAACAGAGAAGGAAAACCGACTCATGCTTACATTTGAGTGTGCAGAACTTTTAAAGTGAAATTCGATAATAAAAGTAGAATGTATTTCCCTGATGAGTTCTGGGTATATCGTAGTCGAGCTCACTTGACTACATCATTCTTGGTTTGGTTGACTAACGCAACTCAAATGACTAATTTGCTTTTGATTATTTGCCTTCTACGTGCGCTCTTCTATCGCTCACCTGCAAAGAGTGCATTGAACTTTTTATTATTGTCGTTACGATTTCGTTATCTCTGAGCAAAAACCCCAAAAAAATAAAGAGTCTAAGCTGATGGACACAAGCCGGAAAGCAGAACCCATTTTAAGGGTTGGCAAAGGGACACACACACAACAACAAAAAAATAACGAAGCTCTTGAATTGTATTTGAAATCAGACTCCCCCGCGAATAGTAATAAATCAGCTGGAAATCAAATAAAACATCGATTGATATATGGTCAAACAATGACAACATCACAACGAGGAAGTTAGCACGGTGCTAATGGGCTAGAGAACAGCGTGGGAACATGAATATATAATATAACGATTGTTGTCCATATATTTCTCATACTTCTGATCAACTGATAAGAATTTTCCATTTTGCTTTTTGATATGGGAACTAAATGTTACAAGGTTAGTATGTATATATATATAAATATACAGCATATATACAAATTGAGCAACTTGACAATGAATACAAAATTAGCATGCTCAAAATAGCAAATCAAAAAAAAAAAAAAAATCTGTAAAATGCGCGACATTTGCGCGACTAATCGATGCTCTGCAAAAAGTTGTAAGAAAAATGATGTTTTCCATCCGATTCAATTTGTTGTCTTTAGTTCTCATCGTTTTTGGGCCCCAAAAGAAGTAAAAGAAACATAGAAAAGCCTGTTGATATAGCTGAAAACATAAATGAAGGCTGTGTGCAGCATGCCTTTTTAGTAATATTTATTTGCACAGGGTATACAAATTGCTCACGGTTTGCTGTGCGACGTTTGCTATAGTGGGGCATGCTGCTAGCTGGGTGGAGTAGGTGGCCAAGGGAGGCGTTGGTGTGTTGGCAGCCAGCTTGACAAGCCGCGCAGAGACACACACACACACACACACACACACACACACACACACACACACACACACACACACACAACAGCCATACACACACGTGCTGAGATACTTGAACAAATTGCAAATGAAAATGCAACCTTGACAAAGGCGGCAATAACAAGAAAAAAAATCCACATGCCAAATTACAACGTCAACGTGATTGTTGTTGTTGGTGTTGTTGTTGTTGCAGAGAGTTTTTCTTTTATTTCTATGTATTTTGTTGTTATTTTCCTGCTGTCGCGCATTACTTTTGTGTGCACTTCTTGTCTCTGTTTGCTGTGTTGCTTCTGTTGCTGTTGGTTGTCAACGTGTTGTCATCATCAGCAGCAGCAGCAGCAACACCAACATCAACATCATTATGTACTGCCCAGCCATGACACGAAAGAGTGCACTTTGTGGTGGTTGTTGTTGTTCTTACCTACACTTTGATATGAGTGTGTGTAAGTATTTATTTATGATTTTCTTTCTTACATGTATGTGTATTTCTTTTTGTTTTGGCTGCCAGCCCCAGCAGCGCTTGCCAAGTTGACATACAACTGCAACTGCAGCAGGCAATTGGAGCGCTGAGCTTGTGGCACGCCACAAGCAGACGAAGACAACAATGGCGTACCAAACACAATCAGGGTGCCCCAAAAACAGCAGCAGCAGCAGCAGCAGTAGCAGTCACAGGGGACAGGGGAGGCAACAGCTGAATGAGTTGAATTGTGGGGCGAGTTTTAGCAATATGATGATTTTGCCTTTGAAATTAAGTTATGTCCCCTTAACCACCAGCACCCTTGCAATTACTTTGATAAACAACAAATTATGCCTGGCTAACAGTAAATTAATTAATATTTAAGGGGGAGGAGTGGACTGCCGTCTTTTGTGACATTCATTAGTATTCCAACTAAGCACTCGAATATCATATTATATACTCCAGTGCCCATCTTTAGATTGCTCACTTCTATTACTTATTTATGTACTTCTCTGGTTGCGCAGAAAAACTTATCTCTACTGACACTTACAGCCTCTTTCCCCCCCCTCCAAATCCACATGCAATTAGTCATCTTGTAGTATAATTAATTATACTCAACTCTTATGTACAACAACCCATCATCCCCTACAAATTTTTCTTAATCTTGTTGCTAAGGTCAAATGCGCAACCGCACCTCGTCTGCCTCGTGTGCCGCCTCCACACCCCCTGCCCCTTCCCCCTCGCTGTGGTTCTGCGTCACACACAGTTCCCTTGCTATTTTCACAAACATCTTTGCTGCCACCACGTTTTCCTCCCCATCCCCACGCACACATGTCATTGACTTTGTGCGGGGCAATAAATTAAAACACAGCCATAAAGTGAGAGAGAGAGAGAGAGACAGAGAGAGAGAGAGAGGCCAAGCAACAAGCGACTATTTTTAAGTATAATACATAAAATTTTATACACTCATCGTACATCAGATCATGAAATGATGTTCATATATATTATATATAAGCCTATATGGCAAGTTTCGTTTGTTTTAGGCTTTGATTACGCTGTTGTTCCTTGTGGCTTTCTATCGACGATGCCGTCTGCATTTTATGGCATTTAACGACGATTTTGATTGTCATTTTTTATGAGCTTTTAATGCAGCACATCGCGCACACACACACAAACACCGACAACAGTTTGAATAGGTTAGGGACGATACAAACACACACACGACACACACACACGACACACGCCCACACACACACACACACACGACACACGCCCACCCGCAAAGATTTCATCATAATCTGTAGCAGGAGACACATGTGAACTTTTTTTATTCATCTCATTTTATTTTATTTTGGGCGTCGTACACTTGACACAATTCTCGAGACACTTCTCGAAATAGTTTAAAAATAAAACGACAGCGGCCAATCAACTAAAAATGCTTGATGAGGCAAGGGTTTGATGCTCAAAGGTGTGGGGGGGTGCAGGCGGGTAGGCGCACACGCAGAGGCGTGTGAAGCGCGCATACAAATTAAATTTAGGCACGAACATCGACGGAGCAGAGCAGAGCAAACGCAGAGCAAAAGCAGAGCAGAGCAGCGCAGCGTTCGACCACATGGCGTGGCGTCGACGTCAACGCTGCCATCAAGCTTGGCAGGGGAGCACCAATAGAGAAAGAGAGAGCGAGAGAGAGAGAGAGAGAGAGAGAGAGTTGCACAACTTGGGCAAGGTCATTAAACCACACAAAAGCAAAAGCAGCGACGCGTCGTCGTCGTCGTCATCATTATCAACATTTTTGCCTCTGCGGCCTCCTCTCTGCTTGCTCTGCTTGCTCAGCTGTTTGGCTCTTGCCTGCCTGCTTGCTTGTTGTTATTGTTGTTGTTATTGTTGTTGTTATTGTTGTTGTTATTGTTGTTGTTATTGTTGTTGTTATTGTTGTTGTTGTTGCATTTGTTTTGCTTTGATTTCCGCTTGCGTTGCATTTTCAACACATTCGCTAAACTGGAAACACATTTGAAAATTGTGTGCAGGTCGCAGCAATGCGGCTTTTTATACTTTATTCCCATTTACATACACATAATTAAACACACACACACACACACACACACACACATACACACATACACACACACATCTATACACTTACACGCCCACCGAATCATCGGCGGTTTAGCCTTCCGCGCCAGCTAATTTGCATTTGACTTTGTTTAGGCGAAGTTAAGCTGCGCTTAATTTATGCATTTTTAAACATGTTTTAAATGTGTTGCTCTTCATTTCTTCCCTTTTCGTACGGAATGTGCTCTGCTCCGTTTGTAGATCCTCTGCCCTCTGCTTCTGCTGCTGCTGCTGCCGCTGCTGCCGCTGCTGCTGCTGCTGCTGCTGCTGCTGCGTCTCCTGCTTGCCTAGCCCCGTCTTTGTTGTGACATTTGAAAGCTGTGAGAGAGTGTGGGCTGTTGTGGGAAAAAAATTGATGTGAATAAATTTATATATATTGTGGCAGCGGCGACAAGTTTCTTTTATACTTTATTTATTTGTACGTTGGCCATGGCTCTGGTTTTATTTTTTGTATTTTTTTTTTTTTATTGATTTACTGTGAATTGCAGATGAGCTCATGAATCAGCTTAAAAGCAAACAGCATTGTCGCTTCTGCCTCAGGTGCCGCCACCTTCTAACAGCAAAAAATGTCAGCAATTCCAATGCTCAAATGAATTCGCTAATTAATTAGGAAAACAACAAGCACAAGAAACGCTAAGACGCAGCTCATGGCATAGCTTTAAACAGCTAGAAAGAGAGAGAGAGAGAGAGAAAGAGAGATGGCTGCTTACATAATTTGATACTTGATGTAAAAAGCCAAAAGATTGCAACACTTGAGAAGCTGGGCAGCAGCAGTAGCTGCGATGCCCGCAAGAATGCGGTAAGCTTTAAGTGCTCTGAAACTGACTCCTGTCGCTCACTTTGTGCGTCTGCTGCTGATAAGAGCCCTTATCTCTGCTGCTGTGCCAAAAATTTGTTAGAATTGTAAATCGGACAACTTCTCTGCTCTGGCATCTGCTCAAAATGTTCTGTTATTATTGTTGTCGCTGCTGCTGCTGCTATATGCTAATTTTGGACTTCCCACAACAGATTTAAACGCACAACTGGGGCTACCTCAACTCAATTTTCTAGTTTCTTCGCTTCGGAAACTTAATTAAATATTTAAATGCGAGCGTGGCCAACTAACAAGCTAACATAATAAATATGCAGTTACCAAATTGCTAGCGAGCTGCCGATTAAGTTTTTCATTTTTCTTGACCAACATTCAGTTGCCAAATTGCTAACAAGCTAAGCAACAGCAACAACAGCTTTTAAAAACTCCCCGGTTATGTATTACAATGAAACACGAGCGACAAGCCAAATTGCAGCTCTTTTTAATCCAATTTCAACTAACAGCTGCTAATTTGGCAACAAATATTTGTTTTTTGTTTTTCTCTGAAGTGCCAGAATTTCAGATCAATTGTAACTTTAAATTGCGAGAGCATTTCAAACGATAAAAAAAACATTTCAGCGGCAACAACTGAACAAACAACGAATCCAAAGTAAACAAATGAAACACAACGTAAAATGTAAGGGAAAAAAAAACCCGAAAATGGTCGTTAAAAAAGAGTGGGGCAAGCAGAGCTTGATAAGCGAGTGGTGAAAAGCTTACTAAAATAAAACACACATGGCCCGCTGCCAGTAATTAATGTCAACGATTAATGTCCAATGCCTCGAATGCAGCTAACCGAAAAGCACTGTGGAATTTCAGATGCTCTGCACTTAAAAAATAATAATTATAATAATTACCGTTATTATTTATAAAGTATTTTTAATCATATTTATAAAAACAAAAGGCTGTGTTTGATTTCTTTTTTAGATTTTAAAATTGCAATTCCAGTGTCTAATTTGTAGTTTACAGGACGATATTCATTTAAGATCGATTTTATTTGTAGGACGATTTGTGTTAAGGCATCTTTTTGTTAAGAACTTTTGTGAAGCTTCTTCATTAATTCATTTTAAGCCAGTCTTGCCCATATACTTCGCAATCGTGGTTCTGCAACAAACTGAAAGAAAAAAACTTAATATATTTCTTCGTGCTACATCATTTTCGTTTAACGGAGCTTGTGAATAAAACAGAATATAATACAAATGTACTCACATACTTAAGGCCTTTGGGTTGCAAACATTTTAATCTCTTACAATGCGCTCTTTTATTAATGCCGTAAAAATAAATCATTAAAAAATGGTTGCTTAAGGCACAGTCCCGAAGCTTTAATCTGCAACAGCACCTGAGTCTGGGCAATGATTAAAAATAACTTGGCATCAAATCACTTACCAATAAAAAATACCAGGCATTTAAAATGCTATATATAGTTATATATATTTTGTGTTGTGTAAAATGCTTTCGCAAATATTCCCTAGTTATGCATAAAAATATGCCTTCCAGGCCAGGCCGCTAACAAACAATTTCTGTGGTAAAATAAAATGTGCTGCTTGTTGAACGCAATGAAAATCAAAATATTTGCGTTACGTTAAATTACGTCATATTTGGCCCAAAGGCAACACTAGTATAAATGCTTTAATTAAGAGCGAACATGAATAAATTTGTTTTTAACGATTGTCAACCGTTCTACTGGAAATAGTTTTAAAATTGTTACGAACTATTGCTGTGGAAAGCATAACAATTTATTTTCTCTTGCCATCACTGGGTTTCCAGGTGAACTATTTGGAGAGTCATCACAAATTTGTCTACACGTTTATCTCAATTTGCAGAGCAAGCATAAAATGCGGGGGCAACCGAATCGATTCGGAGAGTTAAGGCTAAGGTCAAGCTTAAGATTAATATTTTGCCGGTTCAAATTGAACATTGAGTCGTAATTTGTAAGTGCAAAGCTGAGAAGAAGCTGAAATGCAAAAAACTTGAAATTTTTTCGTTTTCTGTTTTTTGTTTTTGCCTCTTGCCTGGTGGATCATTAAGCAGCATTTTGGTCATCAGCTGCATTCAATCATCAATCAAAATTTTGTGCTATGTGCGTACGAAGGCAACTTGTTATTGCTGTCGGCTTTAATGATGCAAAAACGTGCAAAATGCAACTGCAACTGGAAGTGGAAGTGCAGCAAATTGCCAGCCTGAGGGCAACTTGCAATCCTCCTCGAGCCTGCGTATCCATTCCTCTCCTCTACTGCCAATTCTCTGTGTCTGTGGTCTTTCGCTGCACTTTGACTAATCCATCAGCAAATGAGGCAACTGCCGTCGGGGGTTGCACACACACAAACGCACACACACACACACACACACACGCACACCAAAAAAAATTGCAATAAAAGCGTTCTTCACGCTGACCCTTCAATACAGAGCTCCACCAGAGCTCTCTAGCTCCTCTCCATTTGGCACTTTTTGCTGCATTTTCAAGTGCTCTTTTCTCAGCATCACTGGAAGCTCATTTTATATATATACTCTTTTTTTTTCGATTTTCCTTTTTGTATCAGGACTTTGTTGGCTGCGCTCTAAAAGTGACCGCTGATGGCCACCGCGCTTTTCTATCTCCACCACAAAATCTCTCTCCCCATTTCCGACACTCTGTCTCTGTCTGTCTCCCTTTCTCTAGCTGTGCATTGATGTGGAAAGTTTTTATGACGCATTCGTGATTTCTTCTTCCATTACATTTTTTTATTTTATTTGATGATGCACTGCGCCCATTCGGATTTTTAAGGCCTTTGTACTTGCTTTAAGTGTTGGCAGCACTGCGGTTTTTCCCCAATTCAAACGGATTACATTTTGCTGTTGGCCTTAAATGATCTAAACTTAAAGTACGAAAGAATCCATAGCAACTATTTACAATAAATTAAAATATTTAAAATAAAAAAAAAACATTTTGACACCGTTGGAGATGCGGGGCATTGATCCCCGTACCTCTCACATGCTAAGCGAGCGCTCTACCATCTGAGCTACATCCCCATGTAGCGCATGTTCGACAATGGCTGTAAAACTGTCACGAGCGCGTGCGAATGGCGATCGTTGGCTATGCTACTCCCACACAGCTTATACTATGCTATGCCTATAAATAAACCTGCTTAATAGAGCAGCTGATTAACAGTTTTAACACTATTAGCAGTGCGCTCTCGCTCTCTCTCTCCCTCTCTCTCTCTCGCTGCTGAGAGTGCGCTCAGTTGCTGTTATTGGAATTAGTACTTATAAAAGATTCTTAAGGAACGGCAGCTGCTTATAATTGGTTTATTAATTGCCTATGTAATTTGCAAAATTACGTTTTGTAAATGTATGTGTGCGTGTGTGTGTGTGTGTGTTTGCTTATGTATGCTGATGTAGCAACCTTTATTGTCGTGCTCAATTATGGCTAATTAGCAGCGCTGTTATTGTTGATTAAATATACACGGAGAGAGAGAGAGAGAGCGGGTGAGAGCGCGTGCAGGAGTAATAGTCAAAGCGTGTAAACGCCCCTCCCTCTCTCCCTGTATCTTTCCCATTGTCTCTCGGCAGTATCATGCTCAAATATCACTTGCAAAATTAGGTCACACTGCCCTGTAGATAATTATGTTGATGAACAACGTGTCGAACGTGTTTGCTGCTGCTATCTGCTGACAGCTGCTGCTGTTGGCATAAGAATTGCATCAGCAGCAGCAGCAGCAGCCAGCAGCTGCTGGCCATTTTACTTTCAATATGCATTTCAGTTTTTTCTTTTTTCTTATTTTTTTTATCTTCTTTCATTTTTTGCCTTGCGCGCAGCCTGTCGTCTAAATTGGCAACGAATTGGGACTCAGTTGCTGGCATCCTGTGACGTCAGCGTCTCGTCGCTGGCCTTATTAACAAGAATTTGTTCTTTAGTCGGCCAACAGCAGGCGCACAACTTAAATAGCGCTCTAAGAAATGAAGTAGATGGCTTTGTGGTTAAGATAAGACCGCAACAGCAACAGGAATAGCAACAGCAGCTGTTTGATTTATATGCAACCATATTTATTCGAGCAATTATTGCAACAGCTGCGCACCAAAAACTGTGAACTCTAATAATATGCGAGCAATCCAGCTGGATTGGGCCAATTTCCGCATGGTGTCCCAAAAGCCAAAAAAAAAAAAAAAAAAAACACAAAAAGACCAAAAACTGTGTGCTAAAACTTCTGCTTCATTAGCAGCGCTTGTGGCAAGTGTGTGGGTGCTGCAAGGGAGGGGGGGCTGGATGCCACAGGCAGTGGCTTGTGGCTTGGTATAATTTATGGCTCACCTTATATAACACACACCAAACTCTTTTTGGCCCACATACTTGGCGTATGCGTAATGTCATTAAATATTGCCGCATGCCACACACTGGCGCACACTCACACACACACACACACACACACACACACACAGAGAGACGCTGGGAGACTCGAGGCAACGTCACGTGATTAATCGCATTACTAATCAATACAAATGTCACTCAAGCGTTGACATTTGAGATTTGTGACTCTGTCGCTTGTTGGTTTCGCATTACGCATACGCACAGTAGTCAGCCCCCTCCACACACACACACACACAAATGCTACAATGCCACACTGTCACACTGCTACACACAGTACACGGTTGTGTTTCCCCCCATTGTCAATTAAGTGGCGTGTAAATTGACTTAACCTGCAGCAAAATGGCAAAAATAGATAAAATGGGGAGGGATGAAAAAACAGTTAGCTTCAAATGCAGCCACAGATTTTGGTGTCAACTGACAGGCTGCGAATTTTCCAACATTTTTCACATTGTTAGCCCACAAAACATTTTTCACGCGCTTTGCGCAATTGGTTTTTTATTCGTCGTTGTTTTTGTAGTTGTTGTTGTTGTTTCTGTTTGCTGTTGGACTTTATCGCCTGACACTTTTCTTTTCTTTTTTTTTTTTGTTGTTGTGGAACAACTGTTTCGTTGTTGTTTGTTGTCAGCTGTGCGCATTGTTCGTTTCATTATTATCAGCTGGCCAGCTTTTTAGCTGATATCCGGGCACCGGCGCTAGCTGGGTGGGAGAGTGGGAGGAGAGGGGGAGTTGGTGGTTCTACGCCTCCATGCCAATTAATGCTGCGTGTTTTTCTTGGTATGCAAGAAATTCATAAAATACGTCACAATGCCAATGGGAATAAGGTCAAACGAGGGTTAATCACAACACAGGGTTGACTGAGCCGGAAACGCGTTGCCATTTCCGTTTTGATTACAGTTTGTGGCCAGGAGCTTGCCACTTGCTACCAGCACCTTTTCCCTTTAAACGGGAAATGGTTTGCAGGCGTGAAAAGTCGCCTGCAATATAAATTCAAGTGACTGCCATAGTTGAAAAATGGTTGGGCGTTGCCTTGCCTGCTATCCTGCCTGATCCCCTTACCCCCACACCCCCCTCCAACCCACCCCATACACACACACACACGCACGCACACTGCCCCAATCACGTAGCCAAAAAGTTGATTATAAAGCATTAGCGCAATTACAATTTGTGAGCTTGCCTTAATCTCATTACATTTCGAGGGCTGCCCCCCATTCACTTGCCCTCTTCGCTCGCTCTGCGACTCTGTTGCTGTTATCACTCGTAAATCAGCATAATTGGCTCTAAAAACAAAGCTAAATAATGCTAAATATGTGCACACATCATAAAGTGGAATTTGTTGCTTTTTCTGTGTGCTTTTTGTTGTGTTTATTCTTGTTTTCTGCTTAGTTTTTTTGCAATGCGCTAAGAGTTTTAACGTTTTCGGTCTCGCAGCTGTTCGCTAATTTCTAGCAGCACGACATAAACAAATTTCGAAATATATATATATTGAATATTACTCAATGCTGATCTACTTGGCCAATAGGGCACTCTTCATGTTAATGTGGCAACATTTATCTTGTAGGCAAACTAAGACGAACGGCAAAGAACTTCGAAGAAATATCGAAGTTAGATTGATTTTAGGAGTTTTTCGGTCTAGAGACCTGCTACGAACTACGTATAAGATCTGAGTGTTTATTATATATCGTATTTCGTGGTATATTTAAAAATGTAAAGTAGAATTATTTATTTTCCATAGCACAGATCTCCTACTAACAGTGATGACTCTGGCTTTTATAATACAATCTCCGCATACAAAAGTTGAGCATTAGTCAGCAAAAAAGCTGCAACAGATTTGCATTTTGATTGCATTTTATTACCAATGACAAAAACATCAAGAGTACTGAAATGTTATGATAATTCATCAGCATTACCATAATTTGGCTCCAACAAAAGCGAAAAACCAAAACCAAACAACGACCTTTCAGCTAGCCGCTGGGCGCACAAATGTTTTATGCATATTTAAATGCTGCCAGCGCCAAAAAAGGAAGTTGAATTATAAATGCATACCCTACACGATTTGAAGCGACCTTATTGGCTGGCTAACATGCTCTTAGCTTACACCTTACCATTTTGTTGAGTATTTTGTGGATTTCCCCTTCCTTTTTGCCTTGTAATCTGTGTGTCATTACCACTGGTGATTATTATTTGGGTCCTGGCTTATAATATCTACATTTCATCATGACATGTGCGTGCTGAATTTACAAATAAGTATAAAGCCGATGCGATGGTAATAGCCGAAAAAAATGGAATGAACCAAAATACCAAAATACCACTCGCAAAATAATTTGACATGTCGCGCAGCTTGTTGTCCTTTTGTCCAGAAATGGCTAATGTGAAAACTATGACGACAAAAGCATTGGACTTTGACAAATTGCCAGTTGACATTTATGCTCTGCATGCAAATATAATCGTATATATCTATTTACATTTACATATACACAAATAATGTGTATAAAAAGATGATTTTTTATGTGCCATTTTTATGCGCTTCGTTGTGCTGAGTACTAAGTATTATGGCCATAATACAATACTGCGATATAATAACTATTTAATGCATATTAAATTAAGCCTTGAAACTTTAGTCAATCAATAATAAAAGTGAACTTTAACCGTCAACGGGTATTTAAATGATTTACGAATTACAATCGCAAAACACACAAATAAATGTAGAACTCTTTTGAATATTTGAATATATTGAATTTAATAAATACGGGCTTAAATATTTTACCTTTATTTAAGGCCACGATCGATTTACCAATTTCTTCACGCCTGATAGACTTACCAATTTATTCTTGGCTGATTTTGTGTTATCAGCGCAGTTCAGTTCACGCCTCAAGTATATATATATATATATATATATATATATGCATGGCCCATATTCGTAATTGTTGAAATGAAAATGCGTCACGCGTGTCCCTCATAAATAGACTCAGCAGGCAGGCGGGGGAAGCAACACGAGTGTATAAATTGTTGAGGGGCGTCTAAAGGATTGTGCGCCGCTTAGTCCTCGTGGGTCCTTAGAGTCCCTGTCTGCCTGCCTTTACGTGGCTTATCATCAGCTGGTGTTAACTGTTAAGGCATTGTTACAAGTAGTCGTTGCACGTCATAGCTAAATAGATGACGCTTGTCTGTTGCACGCAGCATGCGGAGCGGCTGGGGATGGTGGAGGGAGCCAACTTCATTGAAAGCCATTCCATTGTTTGGCGGCGCACAAATTGCATAGAAACCCATTGAACTTAGTAACGAGCGCCAATCTCTCAGCAGCTGTTCTCAATCGGTCAATATTCTCATGGTTGGTGCACAGCCATTGTTTGAAACTTAAAGCAACTAACTGAAATACTCAAAAATGTACAAAACAATATTATATTACTTGGCTATGTTTGTTGTTCAAGTGTTTATCAATTGATATATAATATACATTGACATATTATTCACCAACATTTCATCAGAACCGAATAAGAAATAGTCCACCAAATAGAAACAAGCTCTGCCTTCGATTTTTCCCATTTTTAAAAGGAGATTTGGCAATAAAACTAAAACATTTAATATTAAATATTACATTTGTTGACAATTAAAAGCATCTTTTAACGCTAACAAAAAAGTGAAGCATTCTTCTGTCGCTTTTGCTGTTTTGCTCACAGCAAATCACTAAGACACACACAACACACACACACACACACAATACACGTAGCCTGGCAATAAATTTGCAGTCAAGGGCCAACAAAAATGTGGCACGGATTTAGGCGTTTGCCACTTTGCCGTAAAATCCTATTTTATTTTCAATTTGTCAGCAATGTGTGCAGAGCGTTAAGCTGACAGCGAGAGCCACAAAAAGGAAGTTATATATATAATTTATATACATATGCATATTAACGTATATATATATATATATATATATATATATATAATGTATGTATATAAACCTTTGTGGCCTTGGCCAGCAGTGTGGCACATAGAGCGACAGTTATTAAGTTATTAGTACAACGTGTCGTATGCGCAACTTGTATGTGTTGTGTTTGTGCCAGCGCTGAAGATGTGTTTGTGTGTGTGTGTGGGGGTGTGTGTGTGTGTGTTTTTGAAATCAAAAGAAGTATATGAAACAATGACAGCTTGTCATGTTTATAGTACACACACACACACACACTTTGACACACACAGACATCCATTCCGGCCGCTCAATAGTCGCCTACAGTTTATTTTTTCTTATTTTTTTTATAAAGCAGCAGCCAGCGTTGTCGTACGCATACCCGGATGGGTGATCCACCCACACAGCCCACACACCCACTTCCTTTTACATTTTGCCTTTTGTTATTGTCAGTGGCATATGAGAAATGTGCTGGCTTTTACATTTATAGTCGGCATTACGCGCTCCTTTCGCTATGCATCTCATCTCGTCTCATTTCATCTGTGCACGAGGCAACCAGTTTATTTTAATCAGATTGTTGACTGCTTCTTGCCGTTTCCTGCGCGACTTGAATTTTAATAAATTATACGCAGACAACGCCGTCGACTCGCACAATTTTTGGTGTTTTGTTGCTTTTCACCTGACGCATTTTTAATGAGCGACACACTTTTGTAGGAGAATCAACATTGTAGGAAATTGCCGAAAATGCTTAGCCAGGTGTATAAAAATGGCCTAAAGATGACAAAAGAAATTGCCGGTTATGTGAGTGGCATTGATAAAAGAGGGGTTGGGCATTGAGTTGAATGCCGCAGATAAGTCACATCTGACGAAGCATGCAGAGAGGGACTTGATGGGAAACGATGCCATCAAATGTTTTTGCGGACAGAAGGGCGGACAAGAGTAAGAAGAAGGAGCAGAGAAAAGCACGCAGACTGTCATTAGTCTTAGCAAATACTTTGCTATAATAATTACATAATTAACGCATACTTAATTTAAAACTAACTAAACTGAAGGCTACCAAATGCGCCGAGTCTGAGTGCCACATTTCTTCCCCAGCTGCAAAGTTGCGGTTTTCCTTTCGACTCCATGCTCTGCTCTGCTCCGCTCTGCTTTGTATCCTGTGCTGATGATGGCCAGGCTAAATTAAGCATGCCAAACACAAAGCCACAGCATGAAGAAATCGTTCGGGCATGCAAAATGAAATGGATGCGTGGTTGTTGCTGCAGGGGTATTGGGATGTGGAGGAGGGTGGGGAGGAGTCGGTGGAATTCATGAGAAATGCTGATGATGCTCTTAAGTGAGCAACAGTAGCAGCCGGTTCGCTTGGGGGCGTGGCTATTTTTGGGTTCACGTTTTTGACGCACTTCCCCCCCAACCACCCCAGCCACTGCACTGCTCGCGCTCATAAAAACGAAAAATGAGTTAGCCGCAAAACGAAGCTGAGGACGCCCACATAGAATGGAAAAGCGAACACGGGGCTCCATTTCTATCTGTGCTGCTTTGCTGCTGTGCGGCTCCTGGTCCTGCTTGCCACACTGTTACGTTCAAGGCCATCATCATTTGTAGTATCTCCATAAAAAGTTTTTCATGTGTCAAATGCATGACCAGAGATTTTCGCCCGTGTTTATTTCCAGCTCCTCTTCCCCTGCTGTTCGCTTGCCCGACTGATCCACTTGGTGGCTGCTCCTCTTGCGCTGTGTTTTCAGTTAGTGATTTGCTTTCTGTTCTTGCTCCTACTCAATTGTGCCTCCTGTGTCCTTTGCCGGGTAGTTTTCCATTACGTAAGAGGCACACAATTTTTGTGCTTCTGGCTGCTGCTGCTGCTGCTGCTGCTGTAGGAGCATTTGCGTCACAGGCCGTGTCACGTTTTGTGCTCATGTGTTTGGCTCATAATCACCAAGCACCCAGTGTTAAAAGTTACAAATATGTATTTCAATTTACTTGAGCAACTCGCGTAGGCGCCTAGCAATTGCGTTTGAAATTTGTTGACGTTGGCAATTTGAGTTAGAAATTGTTACTTTCACCTTGCAGCGACCTTTGTATTGCCGCCCAGTGAGGTGCCTATAAAATATAAAAATAAAATGAAAACGCAGAAAAACAGCCTCTTAACGACTAACCCTTTTTCCCTCTTTTTCAACTCATTTTCTTTTTCGGTAAGCTGCTTGGATTATATTAAACTCCAGCAAACAAAACAAAATATAGCGAAAGAGAGAGAGAGAGAGAGCGAGAGAGAGAGAGAGAGAGAGAGAGAGAGCGAGAGAGAGCGAGAGAGAGCTAGAGAAAAGTGATTTATGGGCTAAGTACATTTGAAAGAATTAATTCAATCAAACGTATTCCAAGAATTTTTCCAAACCAAATTCCAATTCCAGATTTTTAAGCTTTTTAGAATTTTTCTTTTTACGCTGAGAAGTTCTTAAATTGAATTTTGCGCAAAATTCTGCTCATTATTGTGGCAATTTAATTTGAATTTAAGCGCGCAAATTTCAATTCGTAAAGTGTGTTTGCAAATAAATATAAATATTTGCATTGCCTACTTTGCAGCGTTGAGCGCAGTGAGGACTAAAGCTATGCAATTAGGTCGAGAATGGCCTCATTTATTATGCCGCCAAAAATGGCTGTGGCCCAAAACACAAAAAGCGTCAGCAACTACCCCTCCCCTCCCCTCATCCACTCCCTTCCCAGCCGCCACTTGGCCATTGGTCAGCGATTGTGTGGCTGCCAAATGATGCATAAATTTATGTCAATTTCTCTTTTAAACAATTAAAAATCGAGGGTTGGGGAATACGTCTTCTGCTGCCTCGTTCGTATATAAAGGAAAATGAAAAGCAAGCACACTAAATGCTCTGCTTTATTCTTTAGACGGAAAGAACAAACCCCCCCCCTCCCCCCTCGAACCAAACAAAAAAAAGTGCCTGTCACTGCTGGGGTTGGCTGACAAAACACAAAGCGTGGCCGTGCCACGCCCGGTTTGTCGCCCACTTTTAAATATTTTATGTAATGCCTTTGCAATTTGGCGCTGTTGTCATTTTTCATTCAGCGTTGCCTACTTTGAGGCGTGCAAGAGCCAAAAGTG
Organism: Drosophila melanocephala; assembly: GCA_037043625.1. Lineage (NCBI taxonomy): Eukaryota > Metazoa > Arthropoda > Insecta > Diptera > Drosophilidae > Drosophila > Drosophila melanocephala. Next base: position 72,901 of record JBAMBD010000585.1, on the reverse strand, counting down.
AGAAATTAAAGTGAAATATTGTATCATGTTGTGTGTGTGTGTGTGTGTGTGTGTGTGTGTGTGTGTTTCTGCTGCTTCGTATTTGTTGTGTTTTTAAGAGGCAACATCTTGATCGTTATTAATGTCAGCTTTTGCTTTTAAGCATAGCAACAACAGCAGCTGCCTATTAAATTGTTTTAGCTATTGCCTGCTGTGATTTTTAATGTGCCTGCTCATTTGTGCGCTTTAATGTCTCCTCTGCCCTGTCGTTGACTTTGCGATCGGCCCTCGTTTGGCGTATTATTAAATAGTACCAACTGTTTTGCATAACTATATAACTATCCCTGAGCGCTTATATAAATATTTATGAATATTTTCCCTACGACTTCTAGCCCCTATTTTAAGCCTTTTACCATGGATTAGTTTAAGGAAAATTTCTTAAGAGCCATATGCTTCGCTTGCACTTATGCTTGGTTGTGTGTGTGTGTGTGTGTGTGTGTGAGTGTGTGTGTGAGTGTGTGTGTGTGTGTGTGTGAGAGAGAGTGTGTGTGTGTCTGCTTGGGGAGGCGCACATAATTTGCCAAGAAGTATGCAATCAAAATGATTTTAATTGATTTTAGTCGTCGCGTCGTTACTCGTTGTGCTCTAAAGTCAATGACTGCTGCTTGGCAACACACGCACACACACACACACACACACACACATGCTTGACAACTCAGGCCTCACTTGGCAAATTCTAAATTGCATAAATTTATTTCTTGCTCGTTCGCCATCACTTCGTTGTCGCCATCCCCCTCCATTTCGCCTCCCTCCCCACATGCCACGCCCATCGGCCTGCAGGCCATTTGTAAAATTGATTACGCGCATAAATTGAAGCAGACGAACGACGATATCAAAATGTTGCCACAGGGGTTGCAGGGCGCGGAGTGTGGGACGTCGTCGATGGGTGTTGGGTGGGTTATTGCAGACTTTTTTTAGGCTAGTTTCAAATTGAGTTTCACATTTAAAATTTGTGTAATCAAAATCAATTTGCTTTAATTGTGTTTGTTGTAGTTGCCCTTTACAGCCAGCATCTCTCTCTCTCTCTCTCTGTACCTCTCTCTCTCTCACTCGCACACTATTTGTCAGTGTCGCTCGTGATAGTTGTTTGTCAATTAACAACAGCGAAATGTTGCAATTAATGTTACGTATTGTGTGGCACACACACACACACACAGACACACACACACACAAGTGCACCCGCACTGGCAACTGGCAGCCGCCTGCATGTGTGCGATATTAGAGTCTCCCGCTGGTATTGGCATACATTGCCAAAATTATAACAGTGGGCAACGCTTGAAACGCTTGCCCAAAACATGCGAATTACGCGCAGTTTGCATCATGTTTTGTGTTGCGAAACAGCGGGCGATTCAGTCAGGCGACAAATGTGTTGAAATTCGGCTAAAACTGAAATTGGTGAACGTAGATTTGGTTTAAATGCGCAACTGGCTCAGAGATCCCTTCCATGTTCAGATTATCTGCAATATCATATTCCCCAGATTCTTCATAGACTTCATAACTGAGTTAAATATGCAATTAAATCTGTTATTGGGTTGGAATTGGAGTTAGGGTTTGGTTTGAATCAAGAACTGGTTTCAAGAGTATCTTACCTTGTTCAACTTATATGCAATAGCCTGTTCTCCATGCTCTCTTTCAGAACTTATAAATGCCATAAATAACCAGTATATAATCAGTCATCAGTTTTTGTTAATTGTGACCGTCATCGCTCAAAAATCTCACAAGTCCCTTCAGCTGGCTCTGGCTAATCTTTCGATCTCTGTCAAATTTGTCGCCTGGATTGGGACTCGCACAATGTTCAAGTGTATATATATATATATATATATATATATATGAGATTGTCGCATCGCAAACAGACAGACAGACAAACCCATATTGATAGAGATATACACTGGCAATCAAAATGAAGCCACTACAAAGTTGCAACAACATAAATTACTAATTTACACGCGAAACACAATACACCAATGTGGCATACTCAGTTGCACCCCCCGCCACAGCTGCAACAGCTGTACGCCAGCAATGCAGGGGGCAAACATGATTTCCTGGTAACTAGTTGTGATACGGCATGCGTAATGAGCTATAATTATAGCCAAACTGCAATTAGTAATTGAACAGTTAAGCATTTTATTTAATTACAACAATTGTTGCGCGCGCGTTTTACATGCGGTTTATGACGCGTGCAAAACGCGCAAAGAAGAGAAAAAAAAGAAAGAGAAGGAAGAAGAAGAAGAAGAAGAAGAGGAGAAAATATGAAGGCCGACATACAAATTAAATTTAAGACCGCTCCTCAAAAGCTGTTCATAAAAATTATTTAAAGAAATGCGCAGTGAGCTGTCGACAAAGTTCAATGAACGGCTGCAGGAGCTGCCAAAGGAGTTTGACTTTCGAGGGGAGCAGCGGGATCGGTCGGGTGGGGCAGGGAGACAGGAAAAGCAGACGAGCAAGTTAAGGCCGCCGGCAACGAGCAACGAATGCTCGTTTGTGGAATGTGATGGAACAGTTTAAGAATTGGATAAAGCGGCAAAGGTGATGAGTTATTCAAAAAGCATGTGCAAAATGTCAGAAGAAATCAAATGAGATTAAAAATATTATGCATATATAGATGCGTACATATAGGAGCGAGAGACAGTTGGTCAGAAAGATAAGGCATCAAATGCAAGAAAGGGCTAACTGCCATTTGTGCTGGCAATGAAAATAAGGGGCAGCTGGGACCGTTAGGATGCCCGCAGGCGAGGACAGGAAACCGTTCAAATATGAAGTCAAGTTGAAAATTTTCCAATGCCAAAATCGCCATTTGAACTTTTCGTTTCATTTCGTTGAATGCTGCCTTTTGCTTCTGCCAATCACGTGCCAAACGGACATTGGTGTCTGATTTGATTTTAGCCATAGACATGGTCACGCCCCCTCCCTTTAGCCAGCTAGCCAGGCCCCCATTGCCTTGCAGCATTCACAGTTTGCAGTCAACACTTGAGCACGAAATGCGCTTGGCCCCAGCAAATCACCTGGTGCAAAACGCAAGTCGCAAACTCGGAATTGAGACCGAAAAGTAATTTCCAATTGTGCAACAAAATGAACACTCATTTTGATTACGTATATATACCCTATATCCAAGAACGGATTAAGGATTGCAATAAAACAAGGCAGAAATGTATGCCTAGGTATACCAACTGAACTATATGTATTACAGATTATATAGATATTATCTACCAGCTAACATAGCTTAACAAATGGAGTCTTAAGCAATAAACTTTATGTTTGGTATACACAATATCTATCTAAATACTTGTAATAAGTTAAGCAAACAGCTATGCAAATTATCTATATGCAATCAGATAGATTTCTGAATAAAGTCACTACAGGGCATTCTGTCCGTCTGTCAGACTACTGCTAGAGCATTCATGTTTAATTTTCTGAAATCAATCAGAAAACTAGAAACGATTTGCTACACTTTTCACATTGCGTGCACAAATTGTCCAACACAAATTGATGGTGGCCAACACAAAAGGGCCATGGCTGCAACAAGAGCAACAGCAATGAGAACAGAGCAGATAACAATCTTTTAGGATAGGATTTCAGTTTTTCTGCTGCCTTGGTAATTATCATTTAGTTATGGCACTTTTTGTTTCACCGGACTCTTAAGATTCTGGTTTCTGTAAGCAGTTGCTGCTGCTGCTTCTATAAGTTCTACTCGAGTGCCTGAGACGGCGACACGCACATAATAAATGATTTTCCATTAACTGACATTGAGGAAAGAATTCAACTAAAGGGCGTAGCCGAAGGGCAACAGCAGGACAAAGCCAAGCATAGAAACTTCGACTCCGAATACATGCTGTGCCTCACTGGCTCAATAAGTGTACGGATATATATGTACGTGTATGTGTGGATCTGTGTGTATCTGTGTGTTTGCTACAATGTAATGTGCTTGCATTTGTCATCCATCATCAACGATGGCGGCGGCATTCTCTGTGCTCTATTATTGCTCCCCTCTCCAACAACCCTAATGCATACAATTTTATCAGCTCGGAATTATTTGTCTTAGTTTTTCAAACGATTTTTCTACAATCTTTCGTGTGTGTGTGTGCGTGTGTGTGTTCTTGTGTGTGTGGTTTTCATGTACAAAATTTGTTTAACCCAATTTCAACTGAAATGCGTACAGTGTTGAACAAGTTAAGAGAGAACCGCTGGGCATGTCTTAATGTTGATTTTCTTTCTTTTTTCTTTTTTTATTTTGTAACTTGATGCTTTGGAAAAAATAAAAAAAAAATTATAGGAATAAAAGACAGACAAGTATGGAGAGAAACGGGAGACAGCAGGCGACCAGAGCCAGAGTGACCCAACGACGACCGATGTTTGATTTTTTTCTTCAGATTTGATAGATGACCGTAAAATATTAATGTGCGCAGCACACATGTGTTTGCCTATGTGTCTGTCTGTCTGTCTGTGTGTGTGTGTGTGTGTGTGTGTGTTCGTTAGTGTATGTTTGAATTTTCCTTTGATTTGACTTTGACGTCAAGGTCTTCTTTAGAGTAACCACTAAATGGCTCCGATTGTGAAGAGGCGGCACTGGTGCATAAGCAAATAACTCAAATTGATGAGACTGATTCAACAGAATTTTCTTGACCTATTTGTAGAGACTGCTATACTGTCATAGAAAATTGGCTAAAATCAAATTTAGATTACGTACACACTTAACCTAACTCCTTTAACACTTGAGCACTCAATTAAGCCTACACAGATTACAGCTTAATCTGTGTAAAACTTTGGGCTGTAACTTTTTTTTTTGTAATCGAAAATGTTGCATAGAAATGTCTTAGCAATATACACTAAAAATAGAACTGAAAGTGTTTGGATTTTGGTATAATCAAGTCATTATCATTAAGATGCCGACAGTTGGCCCGTTTGCTATTAGACATGCAAATGGGCGATGCGAGCAGCGCCTAAATGTAGACAACAACAAACACCAAGATGAAAATAAAGATGAACAGGAGGCAGCCGCAAGGGGAGGCAAATGATGAGTCATCTGCCCGCAAGGCAATTCAAACCAATTTACAGCAATTTGCCATAATTTTAACGCTTAACGACGAGTCGAAAGATTTACGGCAGCCAACTTTTCATAGATGAAGGATAAAGAGATGCAGAGCAAGGAGGGCCATAGTCAGGATGAAGAAACGGGTGACAAGTCTGCCGAAAAAAAAAAAAAATAAGATGATGCGTAATTTTGAGCTTGATTTTTTTTTCTTTTTCTTATTTGCTTTTGGCCAACGCAAAAACCATAACAAAAATATTTTTCGACTGCAACTTCGCAGCAGCCAAATTGAGAAAAGAGAGAGAGAGAGAGGAAGAGAGAGGGAGAGGGAGGGAGAAGAATGGGTTGGAGAGCGAGCGAAATAGCTGTTCATAACTGCGGAATGAGTCAGACAGACGGCGACAAAGACGCCGTCGCCCTGCCTTTTGGCCCAGACATTCGCACTTTTTGGCCATGGCCAATGGCATCATAAAATTCTAGCTAGCTAAAAGCTGCTCGTGTTGTTTTTGTGGTCTTTTGCTGGTGTTGTTGTTGTTGTCTCGAATTGACGCCGCTGCGTCGACAACTTTCCCGTTGTTTGCCGCACAGCACGCACTTGCCTCAAATTAGCAGGTAGAAGGGGCAGAAGCCAGAAGTATATAAAACTGTAGCATTGGATTGTGTCTCGACTCGACTCGTCTCGACTCGTCTCGTCTGTTGTTTGACCTTTTTTGCGTTGCTAATTTGCAGTGTTTATCAATTCGAGAGAGAGATATGATTTTGAGTGCTGCATACTTCTAGGCCTCTTGCCAGTTGTTGTTGTTGTTGTTGTTGCTGTGGCCAAGTTCAGTGAACCCTTTTTTGCGAGACAAAAACAATCGACATTTGTTGTTTGTCTGTTAGCTTATTTGCTGCTGCGTTTCTATGTTTGTTTGTGTCTGTTTGCTGAGTGCCTCGCAGCTTTTTGTAACGGTCTATTGTTTCGACCATATTAATGCAAAGTTAAGTTCCCATTCTACCCCATCCCCTCTGCTAATGCGCACAGAGTGCCCAATGGCAAATACTTTGTTATTTAGCCGCGCAGCTGAGAGTCTTTTCTTGCTAAAATGCAACTAACATTTAACTGATTATTCTTTTCTTATCTACAGCTACGCTCTCTGGATACAGGGACTTCCTGTCTTTGATTTGATATCTCTAACTTATCTCTTCTTTTTCTTCTCGCTCACAGGGCCGTTACAGATCCGCGCGATGGACGCCGCGTCGCACTGAAAAAGCTGCCAAATGTTTTCCAATCGTTGGTCTCATCCAAGCGCGTTTTCCGTGAACTGAAAATGCTTTGCTTTTTCAAGCATGAGAACGTGAGTACTGCATATATATATATATCTATCTATATATATATATATTTTGTTTACTTTCATATACGTGTATTGTAATTCAGCCGTAAACTGAACAAAGAATTGCCCTACATTTAATTACGCGATGCGTTTATGACATACAAATTTAATTAAAAAATCCAATTCGATTTTTATTGTTGCCCTTGCTTCGTCTGACACTATCCGCAGAGAGTGCAAATATGTATATATTCTGTTCAGTTCCCTTTGTGTACACACACTCACACACACACACACACTCACACACACACGCACACTCAAATATTACGCATTCGCAGTGACTGCGGCAAGCATCCAATCCGCCCTATTCTGTCAGGGCTTCTGGCATTGATACCCTGTAAATGCAGCATATATATGTAGATACGCTTGTGACATCAGACAACTAGATGTGATGAAGCTTGAACATTTGACCATATTCTACAGGGTATCTGGCAGTCGAGACGCTTGTCTGTACTTTTCGCTTGTGCATTTATTAACAATTATATTTTAATTTTTGTATTATTTACAACTCAAACGTCGTCATGGTTCGGTATCCTGATTCGGATCCTTTTTGCCTGCCACGCGCGCTCTCTTCTCACACATCCTGGCACTAATTGCCTTTTGGACACAACTTCAATTTAATATTGTGTGTGTGGCAGTTATTGTTATTCTTGTTTGGTTATTGTCAGAGCAAGTTGCGCTTATGCGCTGTATAATTAATGTCACAAATTAAACACTTCACATAAGCGTAATGTTAAACTTTATGTTACACTTGTATCTTGAATGACTTGGCTTGAACATATGTAGTCTGTCGAAAGCTGGCAATATAGTAATACGCAGGATAAATTGGTATCTACTCATTTAATTATAATGTTCATTGAATTGTTGTATGATTACTCAATGTTATTCATATGCTAAGCGGGGCAACTCTGTAAATAGACATCAACACCTGAGCTACACTAGAATACTGACTACAGTTTAAAGCGTCAAATAAACCGAACATTGCCTATTTTGGGCAACTTAGTTAACAACTGAGTCACATTGTTATGATTCTTTGTATTATGATATAATGAACAATGCACAAATATCTCACAGATTAATATCATATCTTGTGTATAGCCAAGTGACGCTGATCTATTGGTTGTATTCTGTGACAGTTGTGAATCAATCATTCATAACACTAATTAACTCATTCATATTCATTGTGCAGCTACCCAGACTTTTCATAAAACAAATCAAATTGAGAGACACACACACACACACACACACACACACACACACACACACACACACACACACATTTATTGCTGTGTCACGCCCACATCAGGCCATGCCCATCTACCTCAGCTGGCCGCACAAAAGGCTGACAGGCCAAAAATTTATGACATACAAATTTTATGCACAACAAATTGCAATGGAAAAAGAAAAAAACAAATACGAAACTGAGAATGCAAAACTGCCCCAAAACGTTGCATGCAAATTTGTTAACACTGACAAGCGGACACAGAGCGGAGGGGAGAGATAGATAGAGGGAGACAGACTGACAGATAAAAAGGCACATGGACAGGCCACAAAAAGTCAAATGCCAGCAAAATGTTTAAGAATTATTTTTATTCATTATTGTTGAAATTATTAATATAAAACAAAAAATATTGCACGCTAAGTGTGGAACAGAGGATTGAAGGAAGATTGGGGGGGCGTGGGGGGAGGGTGGACACAGAGGTCGACAGCTGCATTGTGTGCGATTTTATTGCCAGTTTTATGTGACTTTGTGCCGATTTGCTTTAATATATTTATCTGAACACATTCGTTTCGTTTTTGCTGCGTTTTGTTCACGTGCCCAAAGCAAACCGATCTTTGATTGTCTGTTTTTGCTCAGCTCCATTTTGTTTTTTTTTGTGATTATAATTTTATGACATTTGGCCACAAATGTCAATGGAGTCATTAGTCTAAATAAATTGTTGAGCAAACTTACATGTTATATTTGACACACATGAGTGGAACGCAAATGTCATAGAGACTCTTGAATTAAGCAACACTCGATAAAATTCGTTCGACTTCAAATCAAATGTGGGCAGAGTGTTAAAAATGATGAATACAAACTGATATGGGAAAATATTTGCATCTTAAGTTTCAAAATGTATTTAGTTAGTGAGTTGAAAGTCTAAATTATGTAATGCATTTGAAGAGATGCCCTAATGAAGCGAACTCTGCCCACTCTTCGCAAGAGCATTGTGCCAACACCTATGCAAATTTGTATTAATATGCAAAGTGCTTTATGGAAAAGAAAAAATGAAAAAAAATGTGTATTGCTATTGTAATTATTGCTATTGTTGTAGTTGCTGCAGTTGTTGCAGTTGCCGATGTGTCTCTGTTGTTGGCTTCCTGTTTCAATTCCATTTTCATTTCCTACATGCAACGTCGACGTCATGTCAAACAAGTGCAATCAACCTAAAATGGGGCTCGAGACGTTTGCATATTCAATGGGTATACAGAGGCAAAGGTGTGACCAGAGCCCTGAGCTCAGCACGTGGGTGGAATAAATGCAGAATGCAGTAGTCTTTGCAACTGGTGCTCGAAGCGACTGGTGCTCAGTTGTTGGATTTTATTCAAATGTACTAATTTATTAGAATTTCGAAATTGCATTTCTCTCTAATAGCATCTTTGTGTTTCTTCGCAGTGACTTTTACCTGTGCAACATTGTTTGTTGCAAATGCGCGTTTACGAGCAATGTTTCAATCGGAAACCCTTTGAAAACTTGTCGAATAAAGGATGTCCGACTCAGTTCCGGTGTTTAGATTTTAAGCTGGATATCTTTTAAATTGTTGCGCTTTTCGTCTACCTGCGTCTACTGTGCTTCTCTCCATGCCCCTTGTGTAAGCGAGTCATGCAGTTATTCATTCTTACCAATTCCCCTTACAATTGCCGAGTCACACAATGATCCGAGTGACAGTCAAGCGACTGGCAATCGTCTCAATTGCTTTCGCATTATATGGCACAGAATACCGAGTGTGTGTGCGTGTGTGCCTGTGTGTGTGTGAGTGTGTGTGTGTGTGTGTGTGCCTGATCTGCAATGCAATTTATGTGCAATACACATTTTAACAAATCGCTGTAAACTGTTTGCCCCATTATTGTTGCTGCTTATTTCAATAAAAGATTTTGCAACGCACGTGGCGCACATTTCAAAAGCATTTCTCACATGCAACCGACGTATGTATTTTTTTCTGTCGGTGACGAAGTGTTGCCTTTGATTTGCTTTCATTGCAGGAGCAGCAGCAGCAGCACACATCTACCCCGCACACACACAACAAACACACACACAGAGTCTTCAGTGATGTAAATGATTGAGTCTCGAGTTCAATTGCATGCAAATTTTGTTATTATTATTTGCTTTTTGGGGCGCTTCTTTTAGCCAAACAAATTGCAATTGAAATGTCAATTTCATTTCTTGCCAAAAACCAGATGGATGTGCGTTTGGGTTACACTTTTATATGTGTTTATATATACATATATATAGCCAATCGATTGCCAAGAGATTTGATCTGTCTTGACTGGCTGCCAGACAGGCCATGTGCAAATGTGTTTTGAATTGCTCATAAGTAGCATCAAATCAAATCAAATCAAATCAAGTCAAATCCCATGATGAAAAACAGCTGCTGCTGTCTGCATTTTTAGCTGGAATTCATTACACCAGTTTTGACCTGGCTCAGATCATTTTCTCAGCTCAAGGTCTCGACAATAAGCTGACAAAATGTTTTAATTAGTTAGCATGCCAGCAAGCAAGCCCAGCAGGAACGACAAAAAAACAGGTAGAAATGTTGTCAGCAGCTGGCTGCAACTATTTTTTATCTAGAATTTGTAGCTCGCCATGAAAATGTGGCTAACAACACTTTTGCTTTTGTTTAAAGCAACTTGAGTTGCGACCACTTGAAATTCAGTTGAAATCATTTAAAGACTTTGAAGAGGGCAGCGTGGCGGGGAGACGAGGAGAGATGCTATTGCTGATTATGTTTGCCTTTTTATTCTACATCTTCTCTCAAATAGAAACAACAACAATGGTCGATGTGGCACAGCTGTTGCCACTTGCAACACTTGTTCAGTTGCACCTCAGGAAAGTTGTTGTCTAAGTTGTTATTGTTGTTACTCTTTTTTTCTCTCGTATATTTTATTATGGCACGCCTAGTTTCACATGAGAGCAACTATCTTTTGGTTTTCAGTGTGGCACCTGGGGGAAAAAAAAAAGAAACATCTGTTAACTTCAAGGACAGTAGCCAAAAGCTTGCCAATATAAAGTGCATAAATTTGGTTTTTGATTGCTTGCCTGCCTGCCACAACGAAATGTTAATTAGCTGCAGCGGCGACGCACGTGTGAGGCCAACAGTGCGGACCCCAGGTAGTAACTAAACGTGGCAACAACAACAACAACAGCAGCAGCAGCAGCGGCTTGCAACAAACTGTGTGCGAAACAAGCAGCCAGCAAGCAACTAAGCCAACTTACTAACTTGAAGGTTTTGTTATACACTGCCCAAGGAGCAGTTCCCCTAGCTTTTACAGCAGCTTTGCTCATCGAGCTGAGTAGTAGTAATTGTTTCACGGATGGAACAATCTTTAAACTACAATTATGATTGGGGTTATGTAAAGTTAGTTGCAGCAATGCCCCTCTTAACTCAAAATGCCCCTTTAACTATGCTCTTGTTAGACTTATAATTGCAAATAGTTGTGTGTATTTTGTTGGACATTTTGTTCAACATATAATTCTTAATCAACTGCGACGAATGTTAGAGGCAGTATAAACTGCTATACTGAAACTCTGGCGTTATTCAAAGCTAAAGTATTTAAGCGTCGCTTTGGTGTTGCTCGTGTTATTGTTGCTTGTGAAACCGCAAGCGCAACAAATGCAGTCGCTAAATTACAGCAGCGGCGAACGTCATTGAAATATTACGAGAACTGCTGCAAAAACAATGCCAAAGACCGTCGTCGTCTTTACGAAAACCCTCAAAGACTCTAAGGCTCAAAGCCAGCGCTTGTAAACTTAAAAACAAAAAAAAAAAAAATACTTTTGCCACTTAAGACCACGACGAAGTCGACGGCTTAGCAACTCGGCGGCACTTTATGTCGATGTATGTGTGAGTGTCTGTGTGTGTGTGTGTGTGTGTGTGTGTGTGTGTGTGTGTGTGTGTGTGTGTGTGTGTCTGTGTGTGTGTGTGTGTGTGTGTGTATGTGTGTGTGTGTGTTTGGGTGTGTTGTATGTGTATTTTGAAAAGTGCGCAAAAATTTGTTGTGGCCTTTTTGCCGACAGACAAATGCAGCAGGAAGAGCAAAGGGGGCAGAAACAACAAAAGGCTAACAATAATGTGAAGTTGTGCAACATATTTGTTGCCTCACGCATTCGCATTTTCGTGTCTGTGGTTTTGGCAATTTTCATATACTTATTTGGGGGGAATCTCTTTGGAAGATGTGAACTGGTTAAACGATATTGAAAATTGATTTTTTAAAGCTTGTTGCTGCTGCTGTTGCTGCTGCTGTTGCAAGCTCTCGCATGTGTGACAGACAGACTTGCAACTGCCCAACTCTTCCTCTTCCGTGTGGTTATCTCATTGTTGTTCTTGCTGTTAGGTTTGTGCTGGGATTGCGGCGAATGCCGTTGACTGCTTTTTGGTTGAAGTGGAAGTTCCTTCATCATTTTGACCGCAAGCAAAATAAATCAGCGCTTGTCTGGAGCTCAGGCTTTGGCCGGGACAAAAAGGTACCAAACAGAGGAGGTCGTGGGGGGTGGGGGGGTGGAAATTCGAGTCCAAAGCGGGGCAGTTAGCACAGAGGGCTTTGGCTCTCTGTCGACGCTTGTCCCAAGCACTGTTGTTGTTGTTGTTGTTGTTGCTGTTGTTGATGCTCTTTGTGTTCTGCTGTCCATCAACTTCTTGCCAGTTTCGTTCCGTTTTTTATTTATATTTATATATTTTTTTATAGAGCCGTTGCCTTCTGCTGCTGTTGCAGACAATCAGACAGCTCCCCCGAAGCGGCACAGACAGTGGCGTGTTTTGTATCTGCCGCTAAACATCATCAACGGGTCATCGCTGTTGTTGCATGTTGCTGCTGTTGCTGCTGCTGAACTTTGTGGCATTTTAGTCACTGGCAGCGACACTTAACATCCAACTAAATGGCGCATTTGATGCGCTGCAAGCGTCGAGCTGCAAGCTTGATTTTTATTTATATTTTATTGGAGTGCATAATTTATGATCTTAACCAAGATGATACCAGCCAGCTCAAATGGGTGTTGGTTGCTGCTGCTGCTGCTGCCGTTGTAGGTGTAATGTTGCAGCATTGTTTCAAGATTTATGTTGCAAATGCTACATGCAATAAACACACACTCGCCGTCTACTTACATTTTGTGTCCGCTGAGATTTATTAAAGAAACTTTATTTGATTTTGCTTGTATTTCTCATTGCAGGTGCTGTCAGCTTTGGACATTTTACAGCCACCACATTTGGACTTCTTTCAGGAAATGTATCCTTTTTTACACAACAACAAACAAAACGATATAACAAATGCATCCTCAAAATAGTTGTGTGATGGCAAATTAAGTGACAAAGTTGTCGCCACAATTAAGAGAGATCTTAATCGGCTTTCATGGCCTCAATAAACAGACTTATTAGTCTGGTAACTGGTAATCGTAGAAATATGAGTATAAATATACAAATTCTGCTCAAGTCAGCACTTGTTTTTTGAAAATCGGTTCAGTTTTAACGTAGTTATGACAATTTGAAGGTTAGACGAGTGTTTATAGGCACCTTTTGAAGATATAATTTTAACATAAATTTCGAGCTACAATCTCGTTTCCAACTTTAAGTGCAACATTATTCTAGAGGTCAAACCATTGTCAAAAAGTCTTGGTTTTTGAAAAGTCGGCTTAGCTTTGACTAAGTTATGGCTACGGAAAGTTGTAAACATTTGCCAATTTGAAGAAAATGTAATTGTAAGCAGACTAAACTCCATTTGATTCGTACCCATTCAAATCTTGGCCATTTCTAAAGTGCATACAACACTCTTGACTACACCAACTAAGAAGCTTAACAGCTGTGAACCGCATTTAAGCTGAGAAGATTTAGATATCCAACATGTATAGCCGCATCGGATTGAGTCACAGTTGCTGAAAGTGTTTTTGTCTTTTGGGGATGACAGGGGAAAATGAAAGCCAGACGAATCTATTTTCATTTTAACGCACGAAAGTTAAGCCAAAAACCCCAAACGAATAACTATTTAATTGAAAAAGTTTAAAGCTAACAAACAAACCGAAAAGTTTATTCAGTAGTGTTGCACTGTTGGAGGAGGAGAAAGGTGTGGGTTGTGTGAAAATCGTATGAAAATAGCATCCATCTGGCAACGAGTCGATGATAATAACCGTTTTAGATTGTTTCGCATGATTGGTTGCATCCTCAACGCTCATTTGCTATAGCTATGTGATAACTGAGCTGCTGCAATCGGATCTGCACAAGATCATTGTGTCGCCACAGCATCTATCCGCGGATCACATCAAAGTGTTTCTATACCAGATACTCCGTGGATTGAAGTATCTGCACTCGGCACGGATATTGCATCGCGATATCAAGCCCGGCAATCTGCTCGTCAACTCGAATTGTGTGCTCAAGATATGCGACTTTGGACTGGCGCGCGTCGAGGAGCCGGATCAGGCCAAGCACATGACCCAGGAGGTGGTCACACAATATTATCGAGCGCCCGAAATTCTAATGGGTGCTCGCCACTATTCCTCGGCTGTCGATGTGTGGTCGGTGGGCTGCATCTTTGGTGAGCTGCTCGGCCGACGCATATTGTTCCAGGCGCAGAATCCCGTACAGCAGCTGGAACTAATCACCGAGCTGCTGGGCACACCCACCATGGAGGACATGCGTCATGCCTGCGAGGGGGCACGCACACACATGCTGAGGCGAGCGCCCAAGCCACCATCCTTCTCGGTGCTCTACACACTCAGCTCACATGCCACACACGAGGCGGTCCATTTGCTCTGCCAGATGCTTGTCTTTGATCCGGTAAGAAATAGAGACAGAGAGAGAGAGAGAGCCTGCTCTAACCATTCTCCATCTTTGTATAGGATAAGCGCATTTCAGTGACGGATGCTTTGGCGCATCCCTATCTGGATGAGGGCCGTTTGCGCTATCATTCGTGCATGTGCAAATGCTGTTTCACTACCTCAGCTGGCATGCGTCAGTATACGGCGGACTTTGAGCCATCGGCCGGGCAGCCCTTTGATGATCTATGGGAGCGGAAACTCACCTCCGTGCAGCAGGTGAAGGGTGAGTCGCAACAAACTAAATCCAATGCCAGCCCATTTCAATAAACTGTCCACTCATTGTTTCCACAGAGGAAATGCATAAATTTATTGCCGAGCAGCTGCAAACGGGTCGTGTGCCGCTCTGCATTAATCCGCAGAGTGCGGCATTCAAGAGCTTTGCCAGGTGAGTTGCAATCAACCATAAGCCACGCTGCACGTTGCAAACAATATTATTTCCCGTTCCCAACAACAAACCACCCCCCAATCCCACAATTCTAAAACAGTTTCTTCTAAACAACTCTCTCTATCTCCCTCTCTCTCCACCTCCCTCTCTCTCTCTCTCTCTCTCTCTCTCTCTCTGTCTGTCTGTCTCTATATATATTATGTTGTTGTTCCGAAAATTCGTAATATGCTTTTCAGTTGGAATAAAAAATCTCAATCCTATTACCCATTTACACAATCTGTCTTTCTCTCTAAAAAAGTTTTTTGTTTTTGTCACTGCTTCGAGTCCGAAGAGTCTGTTAAGCCTTAAAACTGCTTTAGAACTCACCACTCTCTCTCTCTCTCTCTCTATCTCTGTCTCCGTCTCTCTTCCTCTCTCCCTCTTCCTCTCTCTGTCTCTCTCTCTCTCTCTGTCACTCTCTCTCTCTCTCTATCTATTTCTGTCACCTAAACGTTGTTTATTTTGATATATATTTTATACAATTTTTTAATTTTTGTTTCTCTCTTTTTTTTCAATCGTTTTTTGTGTTTTTTTTTTCGAACATCGATATATTAATATTGAAAAATATTCTATTAAATTTAATTATTATATTTGCGTTGTAAAGCCAATGAGAATGAGAATATCTACTACTACTACCACTACTACTACCACAACTTGCACTGCTGCTCCTGTCGCTGCTGCTGCCGCTGCTACTGCGCCGCCGCCGCCTCTGTCGCTGCACAGGCAAAGAACAAGTAAACAAAAAGTACGAGAGTACATGAATACTAGGCGCGTACCGAACGATATATAATATCATATTTATATATATATATATATATATGTATGTATACATATATATTAACCAATAAAGTCAAGCAACACAGAATACAGAACGAGTCAAGAATCGAGCAGAAGTCACAAATATAATAATAATAATAATAACAATAATTATACAATACAAAACTGCCGCCAGAAAAACAGTAAGCAGATAAAGGCAAGAAAGCAAGCGAGAAAGAAAGAAAGCAAAATACCAAGCAAATACCAAAATCGAAAATCGAGAAACGAATCGATAGCGATATCGATAACGATAACGATACATGCTACAATATGTTGGGGGCCCCTCGGCAGCAGCAACACTTCCCAAATGCGCGCGCTCTTGAAATCTTTAGGTCTGTTGATAAAGCAAAATACATTTATTGCTATACATTTGCTAAAAACTCTATCATTTCAAGTTTCTTATAATTTATATATGATTTAACCCCTATGTTCACCATATACATTTTTTTTTTCGTTTTCGTTTTTGTTCTTTTAAATGCAAATGTGTATAAAACTCTTATTATTATTAGTTTTAAATATATAACATAACTCATCATTTTCCTTACTTTAATTATTAAATGGGTTATTTGCGTATCTATTTGTGTACATAATTGTTAAAAACAAAAAAAAATATAAATAATACCACAAAAAAGCCAATCCTAACTAATGATTGTTTAAAAATGTCAGAAATTGATCGGTGAATTATGGAAAAGATGATAAAAATCAATTGGCATAAGAAAACAAAATACCGAAATATTGGCACCACTTTTCACATTTCACATTTCTAGCCAAAAAGTACAAATAATAATCATAAAAACCCAATGCATATACATATATCTATCTCTACCCATAATCGATTTATGTTTATGTTTTCTGTTGCATTTCATATACATATATATCGCATATTGTGTACAGCATTAAATATCAATTCTATTCAATAATAAACGCATAACTCTTCAAATTACATAGCAATTCTGCACCCATATATACACCATATATACACAACTATACACATCAAATGTACAACAAAAATATATAATACAATTTTTGATATTAATTGTATTTTTTCCGATATATGCTACCCAAAGTCAACATACACTTGCAGCGGATATTTTGTGCCTTTAAAAAAACTACCTAAAACATTAAAAGAACATTTTTCGAAATCTCTTAAATATATATTTTGCTTATAGAAATAATAAGTAAATAATAATAATGTATATTCACTCTAGAAATAATAACTTATCGATTAAAGTAACTCAAAACATAGTTTTTCTAGCGGAAAACAATGAAGGAAGAATCGTTCATTTGAGTTCATAAAGATAGAATTACACACATAAGTATCGAGTCTAGGCCATTATACGTGTATATATAATAACTGCAATGGTATTCAATGTTCGGCATGCCGAAACTATTACTTTATGTTTTATCACACGGTCACCAAAACACAACCTGACTTTTACATTTTCCAACTAGATTTATGTCAGTCGCAACCAATCAGAGCAACACACACCACCCCCCAGTCCAATGAGTCATATCACCATTTATGTCATGCATCTGAGACCCATTTCGATTGGCCACATTCAAAATAAACACAGTCCCACAGCTTTAGCATTGAGAAAACCCCTTAAATATATATATATAAAAACACTGCCAGCCAACAACAAACAGCAAAATTCATATTGAAAACCATCTATAATCGTAGTAAAATTCAGTGCAGTTGAGCAGCAGTGACAATGGTCAAAAAAGTAGTTTGAAAACCAAGAAAAAAAAATAAATGCTTGAACAAATTTCCATTTCAAGTTAATAATAACTAAAATACTATTTATCATTATTTTTTTTTTGTTTTTGTTTCGTTTGTTTTGTTTTGTTTTGTTTGTTGTATTCCAAATTTATGTTTGTAGTTTGAATTTTCATCTATTTCATTTTATATCCATTTTTAGTATACACTGTATATATATATATATATGTAAATGTATTTTGATTTTTTGTTTTTGTTGTGGGTCGCAAGTCTTTTTTGTTTTGTATATTATTGTTGTATGCTTAATGCTTCTACTACACGGTTTAACTGTGGCTTAAATATCTTTTATGTTGTATTGTTAGTTGCTAGATGTTGCATGTTCTTCTCACTCTCGCTCTCTCTCTCTATCTCTCTCTGTCTCTCTCTCTTTAGCTATCTATCTCTGTATGTTATAGATAATCGATATTGTGGTTAACTAACTAATCGTTTCTTGCTTCTTGTTGTCACTTTAAACAGCTCAACTGTGGCACATCCTTCGGAGCTGCCGCCATCGCCGCATCAATGGGAATGACGGCAAAATGAGGCGATTGCTGCCTAAAATATGAAAAGCAACACTGAAACAAAACCAACAACAATAACTCTCACACCTAGATAATTAAAAAAAGCAGGTACAACAACAACAAAACGGTTTGAAAAATGAAACACTTTACGGACAAGGGACTTGACGGCAACACAACAAGTACAAGCCCCAAAACTGAAGTTGCGCCAGTCATCAAAAAACAGAAAGGAAGAACAACGATTAAATTTTAAGCGCCAAACACTTTTAAGTAGCGCTGTCTGTTTAAAAGTTAAAGCATTCCACCACCGAAATTAACTAAATAACAAAAAGAAAAATAGGCATTAAAGCAAGAAGAAACACACACACACAAAACACACAACACACACAAAATGTAACGTAACTCAACTGAAACTAGTCTAAACAAAAAAAAAAACAAAACAAAAAACAAAAGCAACAAGTAAAATTGTAGTTAATGCTGCGGCACACGAAACAGCAAAGTTATTCAACGTAGAAATATTAAACAACAGAAAGGAGAGGAACAAACAAAATCAAGTACGCTATGTAAATTGGAAGCGTAGACAAGTTTAATTGAAGCAACAAAGCTAAATATGTTTGTTGTGCTTGGCAAAATTGGTAAAAAAAAAAAAAAAACTAAAGAAAATTACACAAAAACACAAAATGTTTGGTCTTATAAGCAAATTACAAAATGTTTTATGTTAAGTGCTTCAAATCGATGTAAATTAATTAGCAATTAGATTAACAAACACAAACTCATCCAGACGTCATATTCGCCCTCGAAAACTAGGCAACTCAAGCGAATATTGTAAGAAATAAAGCAAATAAGTAATACAAAAAAGGAGTAAAACAACAAATTACATTTTATCACACACACTTGCAACTATAAATTTGTTTACCAAATTTACCTCACACACACACACATACACCACCACACACACACAGCATTAAAATAATTGATTTTTTTCTATTCTGTGTATAAATTAAACTATAGAGCTAAATGTGTAGTTGCTATAAATACTAAACAATTTATATATTTCTAAACTAACATAAAAATTAATTTCACACATTTGCGCTTCAATTTTGAAACTGGTTTCTAAATATATAAAATGGCAAAAAAATAATGCCGCACACAGTTCTATATAACAAACTATATATATACAAATATATATATATATATATATATTTGTTTGTTTATGTTTGTCCGTCTGTGTCTGTTTGAATCAGACATTCACGACAAACTGTAGAATTCCTTTGGAAAACACAAGGCAAACTTTTCGAAATTAGTTAAAAAACAAACACAAAAATATTTTAACCGTGGACTGATTCAATTGCATAATGCAGACAATTATGCAATTAACCAATATAATTTTTTGTACTAACTGTAATACTAACACTTATGCTTAGTTAATGACAATTATGAATATTATAATTAATATGATTTTGTTTTGCCTTTGCTTTTATTGTGGCAGGCAAATGTTTAGTTTCCAACACACACATTTCAACCATATACACGACTTAAGGTATATTTCACATACTGCAAATAAGTTGCAAAAGGCAAAGCAAAGCCAACAAGTGGACGACACACTGCCCCCAGTGAATGTGCAAAGGCGTTCAAAATGTTGCAGCACCAACACTAGCGCCACACACGCACACCCCACAGCTCGTACAGCCTGGTGGCAAGTCCAGCAAGCCCAGCTCAAACCTCTCTCGCTCTCTCTCTGAGTGTGTATGTGTGTGTGTGTGTAAGTGTGTGTGTGTGTGTGTGTCGGTGTGCCTGTGTGTCTGTGTCTAACAATCCATATTTGAACGCCTTGCTATTTCAAGCTAGTTTTATATTCTCAATTAGTTTAACGTGTAATATAGTTTAATTTTCTTCTGTAACACACTCCCAAAATGAACCCATCCAAACAACTTGCATCATAGCTTCGTATTCTTTTTAAGTAGCAACAAATGCTCATATGCCAACTAAATGCTAAATAGCTAAAGGACAACCAGATCTGTATTGATCTGCTAGCATCTCTAGCCCCTACACTTATATTATAATGTATGTATGTTTAAGACTGAGTTTTCTCATTTTCTTACAAAAGAGATGGTTGACAAGCGCGCCTATATGCAATAAAAATATAAAAGTCAAACGATTTTCGGAAAGAAGTAGAAAAAGCCCACGTTTGAGGAATTTGCCAATTTTCGATGCTTGATATATGTATTAAAAGTGTAGCAAAAAAACTATATAATATATATATATATACATTAATCTATATATATATATATGTATACATATATATATATGTGTATATATTTCTGTGTATTTGTATTCGTAATTTTAAAGTCTTTTGGACAGATCGTGTAATTTCTCGAAATTGTAGGCGCTGTGCTCTGCATACCAAAATCGCTCACTACAAAGAAGCCTATTTCTATGCCCCATTTCTTCAACTCTTAACTGTGCTGCTTTCTTATCTATGTAGTTTTTAATTATATATATATATATATATGTATCCATATATATACTATACTTATATATGCATTAACTAATTTAGCGTACGCTTAAAGACGATATAAAAGAAAAGAGGGAAAGCGAAAAAGAAAAACAAAAAACAAAAAACAAAAAAACAAAATAAATATGAATTCAAACTTTCACGGAGATCTCATAGCAAAAAAACGAAAAACATGATGAAAAGCCAAAAAGAAGTCGTTGGCTAAAACAAAACAAAAACCTTAACGGGCTATTTTGGCATATGGCTAAAAACCGATCGATAGCCGCTCGTTTTAGCAGCCGATTTCTTTTTAATTTTTTAACATAGCCGCTACTTTTGTTTATAAATAACATTTTTTCTTAAATATAGACTACAGTCTTTGGTCACACAAACACACACACACACCACACACACACCACACACACAGACACACTCGAATTCTAAAGCTAAACACGCATAAAATATATACACACATACACAGGACTCACACAGACACTCACACACACACACATTGAATATATACTTTTAGTTTTTAAACTGTAACATGTAACTATAAAGTATACAACTGAAATAAAAACGAATACAATGCAAGATTAGCATATACATTAGCAACGTAAGCACATTTTACATACATACATAGAGACAAGCATAATTATTGTATTTTGACTTTGTGTAAGCACCATGTACATAACATTAACACCCCACCAATACTTATTATATTATATAACCCAAGTAACTGTTAAGCCGTAACTAGTTTCTTTAGTTAAACAATCAACAAATATGAACTATACGATTAGTAAATCAGATTCAATTATGAGTCTGATTGAGAAACATGTACATTTTAGCACACCTTTCTTTCAATTGCAATTTCGAGAACACCCAAAACAAGCATTGCAAATCTGAATATGAACGTAAACATGGAGTTTCTTAAGGATCTGTGAGTTGAACTACTTTGTCTATATACATTTTAGGCGCTTATGTTTCAATAAGTTCGACAAAAAACGCATATGTTTAATTGTTAGTTAAGTTAAGTATAATAACTAAAACGAAACAGATAACTGACAAAAAAAACTGCATTAGTATTTGACCTAAACCAATTGTGGAGCAGTACTACTTATATATATATATATATATATACATATAGATGTGCTAATTATACAGTAGAGCCTACGTATAAATTACCTAATATACAAGTTAACGTTTACGTTTGTGGTAACGTTTTCATAATGGATGCAGAGCGAAATAAAAATTGTGTAAACCTGTTTGTATAAAAACCGAAACCACCTTATTGTTTTATTCTTCTTTTTCTTTTACTTTTACTTTTACTCTTGATTTTATTTGATTGAATTTTGATTTGTTTGACAAGTTTTGTGGCACACCCCATTGCAAGCAAGCATAGGGGGCACATGTGCCTGGCAAACCCAATGCATTTGCAATTAGAATTTATAGCTATAAAATACGTATATGCATTTTGTTCCCAAGAATATACCAACAACAAATTAGCACTATATACGATATATTCTATATAAATATATATGTGTATGTATGGACAATATTTGCAAATAAACAAGTAAAACCAAAACTAAACTCATAAAACACCCAACAACAGATATTCAAGTACAGGTAACAAACATTTGGTATGTGTATTTCAATTGACAAGAAATATAACAAATAAGTTTGGAACATATTACCTATTATAGAGCATTTTTGAGCAGTTCATGAGGCTGCTGTTAAATATTTCTCATAACTAATATACAAATATTTAATTGGTAATAGATACAACTCGAAATTTATGAAAATTTGTGCCAGAAAGCCAAAAAAAAAAAACAAAAACAAAAACTAAAATACGAAACATTTTTGGATAGCATTGAAAAAAACAAAAAAACAGTTTTCTTAAAAGAAAAAATTGCGCTCAGGTTATAAAGAAATGAAAAAAGAAAAAAAACATGTAAAAACATTATTATAAAATGTAAAAACTTAATTCAATGAAACAAAAACATAAATATTGCTTACAAAACACATACATAAATGTACGTTTAACATGTTTAACAAAAGGCTGTTTGTAGAAATTGTAACACAGTTTTTTTAACCAAAATAAAATAAAAAAATATATATATATATGTATATAAATATATATATACAAATACCGGAACAACAACTACATATATATGATATGATATTCAAGGCATTAACAAACTTTTGCTGTAAATGTGAGTAGAAAACACGCTTAGAACCTTGCACACAAGAATCATTTCCGATTATTAATTATGCAACCGTAGTTGCTTAGTCTCAAAACTAGAGTGGAACATTCAACAAAAACAAAAAAGGCCGCTTTGTGCACCGCTAGAATTTTGTAAATACACGAAGCGGATAAATTATAATAATGAAAACACATACAATAATATCGATGTATGTACTTCTGTACTTATAATGGCATATAATATACATATATATATATATGTCTACATATATGTATATATATAGAAAACTTTGTGATTGCTTCTCATTGATGATAGTAGATATTGAGTCATATGTAAGCCGGTGTGTGTACTTTTTCTTATACCACATGCATACCCATCAAATAGCAACATGTAAAATATAACTCTCGATTTGCGAGCAAACTAACAAATCAATTCGTCGTATTATATATTTAAATAGAAGACTCTCCTTCCTAAAATTCCAAAAACGAAAAGTAAATAAATAAAAATAAAAAATGTAGGACACAACACAATGTACGAGTAGTTAACAATACCACATATATTTAATATATATACAAGCCTATTTGAGGGCGTGCTTATTAATTATTATTATTACTACACACAGATATCGATAAATGTTGTAAAAAGAATATATTTATAACGTAACTCTATATATATCTCTATATATATATTTATATATATGTATGTGTATATGTGAAAATAATATGTGGCACATTTCGAAAACGAAAACGAATACGAAAACAATTGAAGAAAATCCCCTTAAGTAGAAGCTGCACTCGACAGAACTGTCCTTTTAAACTTTTGGTTACAATACACCAAAGGAAGATGAAAAAGAAAACCAAACGAATGGAATGAAATTAAATGAAATGAAATTAAACATTTATTGTTTAACTGTATATATGTAATTATGAAATCTAAAAACTATCCACAGGTATAAAGCGTAACCATTAAAATATACACTCACCAAATTGATACATACGTTTTTCGTATAGTTAAGCGACGTTCGGAGCGACGCTCGCAGCCACAACTTGTAAATTATAATAAAAATTAAACACTTTTCCAAAATTACATACTTAACATAATACCATAATACACACTAACCCATTGTATTAACTAAAAGACAAACAAAACAAAAAAAAAAACATAAACCAAAAATTAGACTTACTAATAATATTATAACGTAAAACTGAAAAAATGAAAAACAGTAAGAAATGCTTTCAAACTAAATAAAGTTCTTTGGAATTACAATGCAAAAAAAAAAAACAAAAAACAAAAGATACGAAACCAAATAAAAATCGTTTTCTTATTTCTGATGACAGTTGAAAACCGGGTTTCAAATATTGCTTTGCCTGCTTTTTTGATCATGTGGTCACCCTAAAATTGCGCTCATTTCCGTTATTTACATGATAACAGACCAATAACAGAAGAGTCCAACATATTCGTACTGCTGAACACTGCTTGCATTTCAAGCAGTGCGCACCGCTAGCGATGTTAGAGAAAATCTTTTTAAAAAAAGTAAAGCATACTTCTGGGCATGCCAATTAAACCCATCGAGTATCAACAAATCAACATTTTTGAAGCATACTTTCAATGTCATAAGAACAGGACACTTACTGCTTCTGGAAAAACGTCTAGCTCAACCACATTTCAGCAGACTTTTAATGGAATGAGTTAGAATCGCACCGACCCACTCTATCGAACTATGCGGTCACCTAAGAACCCAAACACTTGTAAAATTTCCAGTCGTTAAGGGGAAAACTGCAAGGAAGAAACTACACGTCGCCCAGTATGTAACGCTGGTCACCGTTCCGATGTTAGAGAAAATCTAAAAATTTAAAGCATACTTCTGGGCTTGACAATTAAACCCATCGAGCACACAGCGAGTCTCAACAAATCAACATTTTTTAAGCATACTTTCAATGTCATAAGAACAGGACACTTACTGCTTCTGGAAAAACATCTAGCTCAAACACATTTCAGCAGACTTTTAATGGAACGAGTTAGAATCGCACCGACCCACTCTATCGAACTATGCGGTCACCTAAGAACCCAAACACTTGTAAAATTTCCAGTCATTAATGGGGGAAAACTGCGAGGAAGAAACTACACGTCGCCCAGTATGTAACGCTGGTCACCGTTCCGATGTTAGAGAAAATCTAAAAAATTAAAGCATACTTCGGGGCATGACAATTAAACGCATCGAACACGGAGCGAGTCTCAACAAATCAACATTTTTTAAGCATACTTTCAATGTCATAAGAACAGGACACTTACTGCTTCTGGAAAAACATCTAGCTCAACCACATTTCAGCAGACTTTTAATGGAACGAGTTAGAATCGCACCGACCCACTCTATCGAACTATGCGGTCACCTAAGAACCCAAACACTTGTAAAATTTCCAGTCGTTAATGGGGGAAAACTGCGAGGAAGAAACTACACGTCGCCCAGTATGTAACGCTGGTCACCGTTCCGATGTTAGAGAAAATCTAAAAATTTAAAGCATACTTCTGGGCTTGACAATTAAACCCATCGAGCACACAGCGAGTCTCAACAAATCAACATTTTTTAAGCATACTTTCAATGTCATAAGAACAGGACACTTACTGCTTCTGGAAAAACATCTAGCTCAACCACATTTCAGCAGACTTTTAATGGAACGAGTTAGAATCGCACCGACCCACTCTATCGAACTATGCGGTCACCTAAGAACCCAAACACTTGTAAAATTTCCAGTCGTTAAGGGGAAAACTGCAAGGAAGAAACTACACGTCGCCCAGTATGTAACGCTGGTCACCGTTCCGATGTTAGAGAAAATCTAAAAATTTAAAGCATACTTCTGGGCTTGACAATTAAACCCATCGAGCACACAGCGAGTCTCAACAAATCAACATTTTTAAGCATACTTTCAATGTCATAAGAACAGGACACTTACTGCTTCTGGAAAAACATCTAGCTCAACCACATTTCAGCAGACTTTTAATGGAATGAGTTAGAATCGCACCGACCCACTCTATCGAACTATGCGGTCACCTAAGAACCCAAACACTTGTAAAATTTCCACTCATTAATGGGGGAAAACTGCAAGGAAGAAAACTACATGTCGGCCAGTGTGTAACGCTGGTCAACACAAACTATTTGATACAGGACTCGCCACTATCCGTCAGGATACAGCCGAGATATGAGCAATTTTGTGTATAAACAAATTTCCTGTTATTTCAGCCGCTTAAAGGACTTTTATTGCTTTTTGCTCAAATCGACAGGCCAAGTAATGTCTGTAATGGCCCAAAGGACGCGCAGGTAGTCTTCGAAATGGCCAATTTTATGTTTTTTCCATATTTTTCTGACCCACCCCTTTGTGACATATTTTGCCAACTATTTTTCTCGAATCCTGAAAATCCTCAAATGCCACTCGACACACAATCTACCTGACCAAGTAGAGTGTAGAGTCATGTGTGTCATTCCCATATCCTTTAGGAAAACGAATGTCGTTTTCATGAAAATAGCTGTAACATAGCCAAAGGTGTGTTACAATTGCACTCTGCATTCCAATGATAATGGGGTCATCTGAGAATCCAAGCATTTCCTTGAAAATTCTGAAAGTAAGTATCCCTGAAGTAAATAGATAGAGCTGCATCTGTTTTATGATTTATGAGACGTAACGTTTGTCATTCAGTTCGTGGCTAAAGAGCTCTTAAATATTTCTAATTCAGAATTCAAGTTTTCTTTTATGGCTACAAATTTAAAAGTATACCCATCTTTGGGTCGATCTTTGATCGGGTTCCATAAAATTTGCATCTTACATCTAGAATCTGCACCAGTGCTGCAGTTGCGCTGCGCTGCGGTGCATTAAAAATACATATATGTTGTACGTAGGTACGTATTCTACGCTTTGAATCAGTCTTAGACAAATAAAAATGTTAAAATAATCCGCAAGGGAAGAACTTATGAGCAAGTAGTACACACTAAAATGATAAGTGAACTTTTGTTTCTGTTGTGCTAATCTTTTTTGCCATAATGGCTGAAGCTCTCCTCGATAAAGATCTGTATGGAACGCTTGACATGCTGCTTGTGCGGTTCAGGTATATGCTCCAGCTTGGGTAATATCTTCATGAGAAACCGAAAATCGGGCGATAAATTGATACTGGTCTCAGTTTCTAGCGTCGGCGGCGGCGGCGGCGGCGTCGACTCCTTGACGGGCTGCACCACGGGCAATGAGGAAATACTGGTGGGTGGCGTAATGACCGCAGATTCTTCCAATTTGACAAAGTTTGTCGGATTTTTCTTGGGCGGCGCGTTATGTGCGGCTTGTGGGCTTGCTTGTAATTGGAATTGGAATTGGCTTCGTTGACAGCGGCTCCTGTTTGGCCGGCTGCTGTTGCGCCTTGATCGTCGGTTGCTTCACTATCGCCTGTGTCTGCGCCTGCGCCTTCACCTGCGCCTGCGCCTGTACCTGCGCCTGCGCCTGCTCCTTGCCCTGTATGCAGCTGAGTATCTCGGGTAGATATTTCTCCAAGTGCTGGGTGAGAGTCGACTGCTGTTTATCCGTGACAATCATTAGTTTCTTGCCAGATGAATCCTTCTCCTGCTCCACCAATACAAACATCTTACGCTTCTGGCCATTCGGCTGGCCATTGTTGCCATTCTTCTCATCCGACTTTTCAGTTATCAAATACAATTTCCGTTTCTTGGCCAACCCATTGGTGGTTGCCTTGCCCTTGCGGCCCACTGCTTGTGTATTGAGCACAATGTTGAGCGGCAAGTTGGCCTCGTAGTCGGAGCCAATCGATTGCACATCGCTGGAGACGGATGAGGACGAGCACGTGGAGTGGGAACGTTGTGGCACAGGTGTTATGGTCGTCACCGACTTCTCCATCGGTGACTGCTTCTGCGCCTTCCCAGTGGAACACTAAAGATCAAATGATTCAGGTTATTTCAATGGGTTCTTGTTTTCGAAATAAGATTTTACTCACATCGACCAGCTCAATGGTTGTGCTGTCTGCCAATGGATTAGCAGATGCTATTGTATCAATTGCTGCTGCTGTTGTTGTTGTTGTTGGTGGTGCTGGTGTTGTTGTTGTTGGTGCTGTTGTTGTTGTTGTTGGTGCTGTTGTTGCAGTTGCTTCGCCTGCTGTTATTTTATTTGGCTTGGATGCACGCATCGGCGTCGTCTTCATGCGCGTCTTGGCCATTTCCTTGCGCTGGCTAAAATGCCTGAAGCAGATGCGTAGTTTTTTTAGGCCGCCAAGTGCCTCCACAAGTTGGTCGCTCACAGCGAAATGGCGTAGCCAATGGTTGCAGCTGCAGGAATTACAATTGTTTCATTTACATGCACATCAATCGTATGTATATATATATATATATATAGATGTATTTGTGTGTGTATGTGTGTGTGTATATGTGTGTATGTGTGTGTGTGTGTGTGTATGTGTGTGTGTGTGTGAGCACGATTCTCTCTGGCAATGCAAGCTCAGCTTTTGTCGTAATTTGTTAAAGAACTGCAAAAAAGTTCTTAGAGAGAAAGCTTTCGCAACACACCAGAAACTCTACTCGCTTTACTATTAAATAACTGTTCTATGTTGACAAACTTCTTTTCAATGGAATTTGTCCAAAAACACAATTGTTGAGCGCTGCTCAACGTTGCGATCGCCTCGGAAGTTCTTTGTTTACTGTCACAAATTGCATTGAAGTTTTATTCTTTTGGCAGTGCTTTTCCTGTGCAGCTTTAAAATTAGTTCTCATCTCTCGCTCTCTCACACGAAGTTTGAACAAGCTAATGAAAAGTTCATACCATGGCCGCCAAAAAATTTCAGCTGCAAAAAGCGCTTTTATGCTCACTGCAAATGCACTCACATACTCTCTCTCTCTCTCTCTCTGTCTTTGGCTGATACATTTGTGTGATGTGTGGTGCTTTGCGCTGTTCTCGCTCTCTCTCGGAGCGGAAGTTTGTTACGCCGGCGTTGAACTGCTGCTTCTACATAAACCCCCTCCTCCTCCTCCTCCTTCCCCATCATCCAACATCCCATTACCGGCGGCCTATAACACAACAATAACAAGAGTATTTGCTGTTTACTTGCTTTATGAATAGCGCAGCAGACTGAACCAATTTGAGGGGGGCCTTATACAATATTGTTACTCGATTTAAGATTATTTACCTAAAGAATTGTAGCAAATTTAGTGAAGATAAGTTTAATATTTTCACACTTTTTATGCTTCGCAATTTGTTCATGTTACACATTTAATGTCCACTCTAAACTCCATGCTGATGGACAACAAATTCAGAACTGCACAGAACTGTTTTTGCAGCACAAACTTCACGGCCAACAGAGCGCGCTGCAAATGCATTAACAGAGAGAGAGCAGGAGAGTTAAAAATAAACCAATGGCCTGTGTGTGCGTGTGCGTGTGTGTGTGTGTGGGACGCAGCTTCTTATGCTGCTGTCGCTGTTCCCCTCACACCCACAATGTGCATAATTGCAATACAAATGTATGTATAGCTTCTTGTACTTGTATTTTTTTTTTTTTGCCATGGCATTGAAATTTTTCTATGAAGTTGATGCGGGCGCCGAAAGTTCAATAACCTTTGGCTTGGGGCAGAGGAGACGCGTTAAAGTAAAAGCTCATTCTCAAATAGGCAAGTTTTTTTGTCTGGCATATTATTTGTGTGCACGCCTGACATATGTACACACATACATACATATATACATTCATGCATGTACACATGTACATACATACATACATATGTATGCGCAAGAGAATTTGTGATGCGCAACAAGCTTCATTGCAGGGCTGGATATATCCATAAACTGGTTTTAAATGTAGATCGACAAACGCAATTTTAAATGAATTCAAATTGGGCGTGTGGACACTAACCGATTAATATCGTGCACTGGGAATCGACGCAGTTCCGCTGGCGTCGCATTGCAGCCCATTAGACATATCCTCGAGCTGAACGGTACATGTCCTTCTTCGTCGGCTGCTGCAGGCTCAGGATGCCACAGATTGGCGCAGGGATGCAGCGACATGGCCTTGCAAATGCGTAAGTTGCTCATTCTAAAAAGAAAATCCAACGCATAAATAAATGAATATTAATATATTTACACAGTGTGGGCTATTTATTTACTTATCTACGTAGCTGGAGCATAATAATATTACTCGAGTCCAAGGCGGAGCGGAATTAAGACACAAACACGCACACACACACACACTCAGAGAAATAAAAGTTAAAAGCTTTAGCGCTCTCTGCACAGCTTTCGGCAGCCGTCGCATGCAGTTTCTTATTTTTTTTCTGTTTTCAAATGAGAAAAAGCTTTTGTGTGCCACTGCACAGCCATGTGAAAAGCTCGATTAGAACAACGCTTATGCCGTCGCTTGCCCGCTGCTTGCCTTCCTCAATTGTTGCTGAGGTTGCAAAAGTCAGTAAAAGACAGCAACACTTGTTGACTGCTCTTTTGTTTTCATTATCACTAACATACATAACTATAGTTCAGAAACTATTTAGTCGCCTATGACACATACTTGCTTTGTGATCTTCAGACAGATGCGAGTTGAATAACCTTCCTGCAAGCCACAGCCACAACACGTTGTTAGTGAAGCATGCTTTTGCCTGGCACGATTATCAGTGCTCTTTTTGGATTGTTCACTCCATGCACTCAAATAGCTTTTTTCATTGCGTTAATAACGTAAGGCGCTCGGTTGAATTGATGTGCAGCTGCATTCGTTACTGATTTACTTATTTACTTGCAGTTTTACTTCGTTTTTGGGCTGATTTACGTTCTGTCTAAGCTACGTCACGGTATCTCGAAGACTGCCAAAAGTTTCGCCTGCGTCATTTTAAGTGGAATGTAAAACGTACTGAAAAGCTGTCGGGCTGGCGCTTTCGTTTCTCTTTGAAAGCTCATGGACCGATGTTTTTTTAAGCTCGGTTTCGGAGCGCGCATGTGCTTTCTCTCTCTCGTTTCGCATGAAAATTTCTTTGAGCACTGCGAGTGTTATATTTTTGGCCTGTATGTATACAATATGATAAGTGTGATAGTAAGCGAGATCCAATTTTGTGTTATACAAAAGCTATTCGCTATGAAAACAAGGCGCACTGAGCTTTTAGAGACAGCATGTTTATGTAGGCATTTATGTGTTTCGTATCATTTATTTATTTAATGATTAACCAATAACTTCTTGTACATACATTTGACTAATAATATTTCTTATCTTAATTGCGTATCATAAATTAAAGTGACAATTCGGAATGCAAATTTTCCAGTATTTTACATTCATAGATTTAATTAAATGTGTTAAAAGCTTTTCATAATCAATGCAATTCAATTACATTTGGAAGCCGCAGGTGTTAAATTCAGCTTTGCGGGCGGGGAGCGGGGCGCGTGCTAAAAAATTTTTTGATCATTAATAATAATTTGCTGGGAGCACGTTTTATTCGCTTTTTAAAAGCCAATCAATTGCCAACTTGTGGATGCAATAAATTTCAATAGTTACTCAGTCAAACTTAAATACATACATTTATAGAAAGAAAAAAAACTCTTGGAAAACTACAGATAAGCGTCGCCTTGTCACATCATTCATATTTTTTCTGCTAAGATGTCAATTTAAATTGTGTAGACAGTTCTTTTTATTTTATTTATTCTTATTTTTCTGTTTGCTAAGCAGCCGCCTGTCAATTGTTTAACTGCCAGCTTATAACCAGCCTCAATGTGTCCCTCCTTGCGGCTGTTAAACAATTTTTATAGTTGGTTTTTTTCTTTACAGATTCCCATTTTATACGAAAATAATATCTTTGTAAATTTGTGCTATTAAAAAAAACAAGCTGGAATTTGAACTGACTAATTGTTAGTTCAAAGCGACTAATTGCATTTTACGATCATAATGAAAAATAGGGCTGTAAGTTTTTATAACCGCATCAATGTCCAACCGATTATATCCCCAAGAACAATTGCAAGAAACTAGTCTGCTAAACATTTGCGTTCACAGTTGAATTTGAAAACGGTCGACTGACCGATTCTCTATTTTGATTGAATGAATGATTAGTTGCCGGCTTGAAAGTGTTTGCCATTGACGGCGTCTCGGCGATGCCAGACTGCAGATATAGTAATCATCAGTGAGCTGTGTGTGGTCTTAACTGTTAGCTTGAAGGCAAACGTTTGCCAGCTGTAGATTATATGTGATTAGAATATTGACAATTAAGCGCACATAAATTGATTTACTTGTAATTTTTAATGGCGCCCACCACTGCACATTTACAAGAGCAATTGGGGCAAATTGCGGAGGCGAACAAGTGATGCCCCTTGTGAAGAGTTCAGGGGATCAGCAGAAAGTGAAATAGAAGTTAAACACGAATTTGATTATCTTTAAATGATTTCTTATTGTTATATTATAGACAAAAATAATAACGCCGGCGTATATTTATTGTTAAATTGAAAATGGGGATATTTGCTTTGAAATATGATAACACTTTCAATTGTAAAAGCAGGATAAAATTAAAAAGAACCAAAAAAAGTAAAGCGTTGTCAGAAGTGGGATTCGAACCCACGCCTACAGAGTAGACTGCGACCTGAACGCAGCGCCTTAGACCACTCGGCCATCCTGACTGTTGCTCTGCGCATGCTAAAAAACCAACGGCATTCGATGGCAACCCAATCGAATCGAATATGGTGAATAACAGAATAAAATCAAAACAAAAATAGTGTTGCCAGCTCCCTTTTTTATTTTTAGCTGATACGGTAAGTATACGCCATGTCTTACATATGTTTGCCAATCACACTTAACTCTTTTGAACTTGGGCTGCCTACGCGCCGAATGAAAAATTGCATGTGGCGCCCAGAGGCAAAGACAAATTGCACTCGTCTCGTCATGGAAAGGTGTGTACTGACTGACAACATACAAAGTTAAAAAAAAACAACAACGAAACATAATAATAAATAAGATTAAAACATAACAACAAAACACTAACACGACTTAAAATTGTACATTTATAATATGAGCATGAAAAATGCAACGATTGGAATGATAATAAGAATAAAAAGTAACTTTAGCCTGAAATGAGGTCAAATACATATATCAAATTAAGTAAATTCGCCGACTTGCAAGTGTCACCTTTTATATTTATTTGCATTTGTTATGCAACAAGTGGCAGCAGTCAATAAAAAATACAGGCATATATAAAAAGGCGCTGCCCACCCACTGGCTGCTGCTGTTGTTGCTGTTGTTAAAGTTTAACGTGCATTTTCAATGAGCTATGCAAAATAATTAAATTATAGTCGAATAATAAGTTTGCCACTGACAAATGTCAACTGGCCAGCGGCCAAATTGCTCCCTGGCCAATGCTGTTGACATTTCACACGCAGCAGCTGCAATTCAC
Source organism: Drosophila melanocephala (assembly GCA_037043625.1). Taxonomy (NCBI): domain Eukaryota; kingdom Metazoa; phylum Arthropoda; class Insecta; order Diptera; family Drosophilidae; genus Drosophila; species Drosophila melanocephala. Next base: position 39,808 of record JBAMBD010000585.1, on the reverse strand, counting down.
GCTTAACGTCCACTTGTTGTTGCTGTTGTTGCAACCACTTGTTGCTGGTACCGGTCGCACGCACTTTCAATGCATTTCAATTAGCCGCTGCTGCAGTTGCTGCAGTTTGCTGTTGCTGCTCCACTTTGACTTTGAACAGGCCTCGAGTGATATTTTCATTTTTATAGCTTGATTGTAGACAGTTGATAGGCATTTATATATGTTAATCAGTTGGCTGACCTGACAGCTAAAGTTAATTAAAGTTTACGCTTTCGGCCGGCATAAATTCAATGCATACGAACAAGTACTGTGCGAGTTATTTATCCATTAATTCACATGTTTACTTTTGCAGACACATATAACCCATCATACATATGTACATAGATATAGATATGTATACATACCTCAACAAATGCGTACTTGAGCCCCAACATAAATTCATTGTGATTAATGATACCACACAAAGTTCTTAGACAGACTGACCTATTTCCTATGCATGCCGTTTTTTTTTTTGTGTTTTTGTTGTGCTCGGCACGTATTTGTCTAATAAAACTCAAAAGCAGTTGAAATAAAATTAGCAAATTGCCCGAATGTCAATCAAAAGTCATCAATCAAAATTTGTGCTACTGTCAGCTTGACACAATATGTATAAATATAAATAAAAACATACACATAAATATATGGAGCGCACCGGGGAGCGGCAGTGGCAGTGGCAGTGGCAATAACTGCACTCTGCCCCACATCCGACAACTGCTGCTGCTGCTGCTGCTGCTGCTGCAGTGGGTGCAGCTTGTAAATTAGCATTACAATGGCCCAGTTAAGTGGGTCAACAAGTACAACAACAACAATAAAAACCACAACAATAACTGCAGCAGACAAATAGTTATGATATTGACGTTAATAACCAACTTAAGTAAAAGAAGACTTTAGAAAGACTGAAGCAAACATTTGTATATGTTATTTTATAGTTATCTAATAGTTTGACCAGCTGCCCTTTTTATAATCTGAATATATTTTTTATTAGATACTATTTTGGTATTTTTAAATAGCAAGTCTTCGTCTAAATAATTTTGTAAATGAAATATAATATATCTATCTGACTTGGCATACTTTGTCATAATATTAATGAGCTGAAAAAATTCATAAAAGTATTCTGTACCATAAAAAAGTGTTTACAATTTGTCCAAATTGGGCATAACCATAACCTCGACAGACCTAAACCGATTTTATAAAACCAGTCCCTTTTGATCATGATTTGATCACTAGTTCAATTCTGCATTTGTATTTAGAAATATACGCTCAAAAACAGCATTTAGAGACTGTTCAAAACTTTCCATTGCCATCAGTTTGTTAAGACTGAACCTATTTTTAAAAATCAGAGCATTTTGATCATGACCTCTAGAACGATACAAAACTGAGTATTCGAAACACATAAGCAAACATGCTTAATCCATTTTTGTTTTTTGCTAAATTTGTGGAAATACTTTGTTTGGTGTCTAACAGAATATAATCTTATCTTAGTTTGCTGCATATCCCAAAGATTTATACAGAAAAATGTATGCCTTGAGCGTTATCTCCGAAGCAACACCCGCAACAACAAAGGAAGAAGTCAACAGACTCTTTCAAGTTCAAAGCATCCAAAAGTAGCTGATGCCGCCAGACAATGGAGTCACACTCTGACCACTTGGAGCATTAATCAATATCTCGAAATATATATATATATATATAAATATATATTTTGTAGTGTTTTTTCTTAGTGCGCAGTCGCGACATTTTATGCCAAATTTGTACAAAGTTAATTAACAGGTTTCATTGTTTTTTATGCCGCCTAGCATTTTAGAAGTTTGTCTGTTCTGTGCTTTTTTATAGCCGCAACAAACACAGACACACAAATAAAGTGTTTGTATATAAGCGATTATGGGGGCGTATACGTAATGCTTAAGCGACAGCTCTCATGCACAAAGAAAGCGAGCCGAAATCAATTTGAAAACATTTTTAAATGCTTGTTTTTACCGCTTGCTTAATAGAAATTTAATTAGCCATGCAATTTTGTATTTTTCCTCCTCTTGACATTTTTGTTTTGCTTTTTGGTTTGGCTCATGAGCGTTGACGTTGCACGTGCAGCCAAAGCTTTGACATATGAGCACTCTGTGGTGTGTGTGTGTGTTTGTGTGTGTGTGTGTGTGCTTGTGTGTGTGTTTGTGTCTGTGTTTGTGTGTGAGCTGCCCACGCATTTGTGGGCTTGACGCTGCCTGTGGCGTGTCAGTGTGCGAAGTGAAGAAGCCAAGACAAATAAAAAGACATGAAATAAAAACAAAACTTTATGGCGCACCACACAACACGCAAATGCTGGTTGCTTGCAAACGCGAGCGCTCTTTTTATCTCTCTCTTGTTCCGCTCTCTCTCTCTCTTTCTGTTGTTGCCGTGCTCTCTTGCTGATCGTTTCGTGGTATTTTGCTTAGAAGGTTATGCCCAGGCGCAGAGCGTGACGTCACACGTATCGCTACTCGCACTCAGAGCAGCTGGCGTCATGCGAGAGAGCGCAGCAGCTGCGCTGCACAACCCACACTTTATTACGTTGTGCGATCGGCTTACTTTGAGGTTGCTGGCTGTTTGCTTGTTGATTGCTGCCGCTGCAGTCAGTCAACAGCATAAAGCGCAACGCGTCGGTTCGGCAATTGTTCCAACGGAAAACTACAGCCGCACGCATCGAGTCTCTGCTCGTATATAGTTAGTTTCTACGTGTGTCTTATCGTTTCAACTCTTAAAGTAAACCCAAATACAATAATAAATCATTTTCCAATAGTCTGTCAAGTGGTTGGACTTATTTGTTGTTTGTCAAATCTTTTAGGTGGAGAGCATTTCTCATTTTTCCTGCTATGCAATTACGAAATCTTACGTTGAAATTTTATGTGCGTTCCTCCATGTGTCTAAAAATATAAAAGCGCCAGCGCCAAAATATATGAACGATCCGGTACGGAAAAGTCGTCGGTCTGTCGTTTTGGGCGCCTGGTCAAAGTAGCAAAAACGCTAAAAACACGCAGTAAAAGAAAACAAAACCAACAAAAAGAAAACAAAACGGCAACAAGCGAAACTGTCGGGTTGATTGACTTGCAGGAATTTGAGACTCCAACGGCCGACAGCAAACAGCCGTCAACATCCCGGGATTCTTAAAAATCTATATTCATATCCATATTCGCGTTCACATCCACATCCACATCTACAGCATCATCCAAATCATCATCTCCAGCAAAACCGCAGCTTCCGTTGCTTATCTGCCGCACGAGATTCTGACGGAGGCAGGGTGCTGGCTGCCCCTCCTGCTGATGATGATTATGGGAAGGCGCATGAGTTGCGTTTTCTGTAAGTTGCACATTCAATTTGAACTTATAAGCCAAATATATTCACATAGCCACAAATATTCATAAGTTCGCAAACACAAAGAAAACAAAGTAGACTTTGTATACATTATATTATATGTCGAATCTGTCTGGCTTTTGTTTAATTGCACATCAATCCGATGCGCATAAAAATCAAACATAAAAGCCAATTGCGGGAATAAGGGCAGAGATTCGACGCACAGATAAATTGAACAAACGCATGCATATTTATGTTAAGTTCATAAATAAAGCACGTAATTAAATTGTTAAGCACATCAGCGAAAAACAGACCGTAAGTTATCAAATTGGTTTTTGGCTGGTCTTAATGGTTCCTGATTATTTCCAATGCAAAGTTTCATTAAAACACAACTGTGTACGGTGATTGGTAAATTAAAACGATGAATATTTCTGGCGGTGGCTGCTGTTTTCCATCAGCCCAGCAGATGACACCCACACAATGCCATACAATCCAAAATGGCTAAGAAATCAAACCACACAAAACATGTGTTGGCCATAGGAATATGTTTTAAACAAATAATACATATTTCCAACTATGACTATAGGTAAATGTAAAAAATTAAATTAAGAAGAAAAACATTGAAAATTTATATCAACAATTAGAAGAATAAACAACAAAAAAATGGTCTTGTCAGAAGTGGGATTCGAACCCACGCCTACAGAGTAGACTGCGACCTGAACGCAGCGCCTTAGACCACTCGGCCATCCTGACTGTTGGCATGAGGTGCGCCAACGCTCATCTACAACAGCTTGCTGAAGCGCTGTTAATGCGCACTGTTAACTGTGTTGTGCTATAAATAGACGTGTAGAAACTGTTGTTGATTTCAAATTCTTATTAAATTTCCCATACTTTGTGCCTGCCTGTGAAGCAATCTGCTAAATGTTAATTGGTTAACATATTATGGCATTATGACACAACTAATGGGCAGTTAACTAATTTGCATTGCCCTCAGCCCTCGCAACTCTATTAAATTTATAATTCAAGAGCAATTTTATGGCACAATGAATGCAATTTGAACTGATTCGATCTGCTGTTTTGTGAACAAACGCCGACAACGTTTTACTTCCCTAAAGATAAATCTTATCGTTGCCGTTGTTGTGGGCTGGGCCCGGAGACAATCATATTAAGTCCAGTAAATAAAAAGAAAAAACTAAAAGAAATAACAAGCACAAACCGAGAGAGATTAGTCATTGAAGAGCATATACAGATTTACTTGCAAAAAACGCTTGCCATTTAGCCCTGAACCAAAAAAAAGAAGAGTTTCCAAAATATTCAGTTCAGTTGAAAATGAGGTTAACCCGCATTCTTTAAAAAAAAAAAAACAGCAACCCAAATCTGGGCGCTAATACTGTGGTTTGGAGGCGTGTCATTTCCAGACTTAACGCTCTCACAATACTCTCTCATTAAAGACCGGCGCTTTTGTTGTTTTTTGTTGTTTTTTTTTACAAATATATACGTGTATCTTATTTATGATATAGACAGTCGCCGTGGGATATTTTGTTTGGCTTTTTATCTTGGCAGAGATATTTTAATGAGTTTCTCGACACTTGGCGACATTTTCACTTGATTTATGGCTGAAAAGTTCATTATGCCCGGTGTTCATTTAGCCGTATGTATTATGTTTTTTTTTTTGTCACTTTTGCATAAATTAAAATTGGAACGCTTTCAGTTTCAGTTCCGCCTAAACGCGTCTGCCACAATCAATGCAGTTGTTGCTGTAACTGAAGAATGGACGAGCATTGTTCAGAAAGTCTTTAAAAGATACGCTTTGACTTGACTTGCCCACAACAAGTATTTTCTAAATGCTATTTATAGTTGTTGTATATGAATATTAATGTATATACACACAGATGTAGTTGCGCATTTTGTTAAAAGTATTTTCCGTCATAATATGCATGCGCATTTCGAGCTAATTGTTTGTTTATCTGAGGGGAAAAAACCAACCAAATGGCATGAAATGTTTTGACATAACGCAAAAATCTTGCCTCCATCGCAAATCTGTTTGTAAACAAATTTTATTTCCAATTTTGTTATCAGTTTTTCCAGAGAGAGAAAGAGAGAGAAAGATAGGTGAAGAGAGAGAGAGAGAGAGAAGTCAGTCTCAAGTCTCTCTTTTTCTCTCGCTCTTGATAATTAATTTATAATCGTTGAATTGGGTCACAAACTCAATTTCAGCACGCAATTCTTCAATCACACGTAGAATTCATGAAAATGTGAATTTAGCGAATATCGTATGTCAAAGATCGCACCGACAAAGGTGTGGAAAGGGTTTGCTGTAATATGTTATGACAAATGGGAAATCTGAAACTGACACCATTATTGTTAGTGTTTCAATAAAATGCATTGCAATTGACTTTGGCGCATTTGTTTATAAACAAAGCACTGCCAGTTGACACAGTTGAGCCTTAATTCCAGGGCACGGGCTCATTGCCATTTTGGTTGGGTCAGTTCTGTTATTATATATCATTTTGCTGAGTTCGATTTCGCAAAAACAACGGCGTCAACAGAATTGAAATCACAGCAAGGTCTGAGCTGTTTTTATCTGTAACCATTTAATGCTATTTTATCTAAACAGCCTAAATGCAAGCGATAAATATGGCAACAGGTAATAGCAAAACTTACATAGTTCACACGTACCGCGGATGTGCACAAATACAAATTAATATATATATATATCTATATATCTATATATATATGAAATCATAGTCCATACTTTTCGCTACATGTGGCGTGTAGTGTCACTTTTTTTTTTTAGAGCTATCTATAAGTATATATAAAGCCCTTCGCAGCACATCTAATGCATTTTAATGCGTTGTCCATGAAAACTTTTTTAGTATAAACGACAAAGATAAGATTTGTGTTGTTTTTATTGCGGCTGTGAAGTGCTTTGATTTCTCTTATGGGCTGCAGGTTATTCAACTTGTGTATATAAATTAAATCTTTAGCTACATTAATTACAAAAACTTTGCACATAAAACCAAGCGAACAAAATAAATGTGCTCATAAAAAGAAAAATGTAAAAAAAAAACTGCAAAAATGTCTTGTCAGAAGTGGGATTCGAACCCACGCCTACAGAGTAGACTGCGACCTGAACGCAGCGCCTTAGACCACTCGGCCATCCTGACTGCTGCTGGCACTGAGTCCAAAGTGTTATACAAGCAAAAGGGAAGCGCACAGTGTGCAAATATTCACATTACGGGGGCAGTGCTGATGGGAATAATTGAATTATATTTGTCACACTCACAATTTCGTATTTCTAGCCAATTTTGGTCAAAACCAATTATTGCTCAGTGGCCATAAATGTGTATTAGGGCTCTGATTAATTCAAAAAGAAATGAGCGCGTTACGTTGGTCTCCTTGTGGGCCTTCATGTGGGCGCTTATTATGTGCTCAAAGTAGTCCATTCTGTCCATGGTGCAGAGACGGAGATTTACCGAAAATCTGGAGTCCAACAGGTCCCTGGCCAGGTTAGAGAAATCTTCAACAAACCGCTTTAGCACTCCATTCTTTTTGATTCTGGCCGCTTCGCGATGCTTTTCGAATATCTCCCTAATCGTATTCTGTTGAATGTTGCCCTGCATAATCTCGATCCATGCCAACTGGACGTAAGGATCATGCGGATACGATTGTCGGATCACATTTGTATCAAGAATGAACGGAAACGTATTGAACAGTGTGGATGTCGTCGTCGATTGGGCAAACTGATTTAGAACCGTATTGTTGAGCGGATTATTACGGCACAGGATAAATTTCAGCGAAAATTCCTTCAGCTTTGGCATCTCAGTGGTGAGCATATTAGCCAACAGATCGCATACGAACTGATTGAGACTCTCCAGCCGGGTATCCTCGATGACATTCACATAGAGCACGTGGAACGCATGATGTGTGATGCCGCAGAGACAGAAGAGTATTGTGCTATATTTGAAATTCATTGGGTAGACATCAAAGCAGAGAAAGCATTCGTTATCTATCGAATCGGGACTTGCCCGTTTCTTTAGCTGAGCGGTACGCTTCATGTATTTATTCTCTAGATTCTTATCAGCGAGCTGTTCCGCTCGATAGCTTTCCAGGCAGAGTTCCTGATCCGCTGCTGTAAGCTCTACGAACGAGGGAAGAGTTCGAATCTTGAAGCGTTCAGTTGCCATGGCTTTAAAAAAAAACTGATTAAATTTCGCGAGCTATCCTAAACTGAGTAGTTAAAAAGTAGTCAAAATCAGACATTACTTAAAGCGCCAACTAACAATTTATTAGTGATGTGTAACAGATTAGATTATGTTAATTTTAATAACGAACTTAAGCCTGAACTTGACCCACAGCAAGAATTAGGACTGACTGACAAATGGCAGATCGAAACGAAATGAATTGAATGGATGTGCTTAATCATTTATCAAATGGCCAAATTGACACGCCCCGTCAATATGTCCATAATTGCTAAATTGTGCCCAAGTAATATCAGTGATTAATGTTAGCATTTTTATTTGTTTTTTTTAGTTTCTTGCTAATGATTTAAATAAATGTACCGGTTCTCAGAGCTCTCGCGTTTCTCGCTGCTCGCTTCATTTGCATAATTGCGATTTATTGTAAATCCGTGTGCAACTATGCCAGAAATTCAGATTCAGCTAAGACTCTCCGTAAGCATTTGCCATGTATGCATTTGCCGCCAAAGGCCGACGGCTTTTCACAAATTCGCATGCAAATTTGTTTGTTGCCTGCTAGAAGAGAATCGCAAACTCATTATAAAAAATGCCGGGCAAGTGTGTGTTGTGTTGTGGTGTGTTGTCTAGCAGGCCATGTCGCTGTCACAGTTGACAATTGAACCTGACACTATCCATCATCTGTGGCAATCGTTTGACATTCAATCGGTGCAGCCAACTGACATCGTTGCTAATTAGTTGTCAGCTGGCAGCAATTGATTTGAATACACAAATGCAACAACTGCACCCAAGATTGACAAGCGCGAATCGAATTGAATTACACTAAATGACATCTCAAAAAAATGTGTGTAGTTTGCTATATATTTGCCTGAAACTGAGGCAAAATATGCTTTTAATTAGTTTTAAACTGGTTCGCTAGAAGCTTAAGCTTAAAATTAGTTGCAACCATGTAAATGTTTAATTTACCTTACTTTAATAAGCTCTACTTAATTGACAGCTATTTTTGTTTGCGACTTAAAGTCTGTTCATTTAATTTAGAATAACAGATTTATTAAAGCTGTCTGATGTGTAGAATGTATTTCGAAAAACCCAACAGTAATTATTAAAGCACATGCGCCAAGCATAAGCTCGAGCTTAAAGCTCATGCGCTTGAAGAGCAGCCTTCAAAGCTGCAGACTCTTCTTCTTATACGCTCCTAGCGACTCTTTTTTCTAGAACTTTCAAGGTCAGCGGCGTCATTTCTGTCTGAGCAGCCGACGCACTTTCACACACAGACTGAACAATAACAATAAGATTCATTTACGTTTTCAAGATTTGACGTCTGCTCTTTTAATTAAAATGTCATTATGTATCGCTCTCTCTCTCTCTCTCTCTCTCTCTCTCTCTCTCGCTCATTCTACCTCCTTCTCTATATGCGTATATATTACAGATTAAACACGGCATTAAATGGCATATGGACTATTATGGCAACTCCTACGCAAGTCACGAAAATTGAGCAACGCAAAATCGCGATTTCTCAGTGCCAGAATCTGAGACACAGTCTCCGTTTTCATCTTCGCCTCCGTCTTCGTCTTCGTCTTCGTCTCCGTCTTCGTCTTCGTGTCGCGTCCAAATTGAAGCCGACCACGTAAAGCTCAAGTTCAAACCGACAACGACGACAATCAAAACAATAAAAACTAAAGAGCGCGCAGAACTCACAAAAAAGTCAAAAAGCAACAATAAATTAACAGAATTAACAGAAAAGGTGTTGGCTGCATTTTGCTGTCGCCTTCGCCGGTTGCCACACAAAGTGGGTCAGGCAGACGGACGGTCAGAGGGACACAGTGAAGACGCCGCTGGCAGCGAGACAGGGGCACGTCCCAAGGCATCATGCAGTTTATTCAATTCAAATAAATCGACAAATTGCGCGGCGAGTTGTTGTCTGAAACTTCATCGTGCGTTTTCAGTAATTTTGATTTCTTTCGCTTTTGTTTGTTTATTCAATTGTGCAACTGCAGTGCGGCGCTGAACGAGGAGCCACAAATAACAAAAGCACAACGCAAACAATAACAATCAGAACACAAATTCATTGATAAATACGAAAAAGACTCTTGTAAAAAATTGCGCATACGCCGCGTGCTCACAAATATTCAACTCGCGCTCTTTCGCTTTCTCTCTCACTCTCTCTCTCTCTCTCTGCCGATCGTAAACAAAATGAACTCACCACAGCTCGTCAATACGAGTGCGCAAGCTCACCACAGCAGCAACAGCAGAAACAGCAACAACACCAGCAACAACAGCAACAACAATAGCAGCAGCAATCAGACTACAGCAAATCAATTTGCGCCTGCACGTAGGCTAGCAGCGAGACAAACGCTTCGTTTGGCCATACCGAAGCAACAGGGTGACTCGGTCACACTGCCCCATGCCCAAACGAGCAACATATATCGTCACTCGCCGTCGCAACTGCCGCCAGCACCGCTGCTCAAACGTCACACGTCAGGCGGCGGCAATCTGAATGGTGGTGGGGGCAACAGTTTTATACCCAAATCGGCATCGCCACTGGAATCGCACAAGTTGCCAAATGTGACGCCCACGGGCAGCAACACAACTCCATCCATATACAATGGTGCGGGTGGCAGCAGCAGCGGCTGCTCCTCGGCCTCCTCCAGCTTTCTGGGCGTGCGCAAGCCCAGCTTAACGCTCAACTCATCGGACATACGCAACAATAACGATTTGTTTGCCTTTGCCAAGGACATGTCGCCAGCCCTGGAACTGAGTGGTGAGTTTTAGAGGCATAACTCAAACCATAACTTTAGTAAACATCTCATTTTATAGATCATTCGCACTCGCATTCGCCTCTGTTCACGGATATCAGCGCTTCCTGCTCGCCAGCGAATAGCAATGGTTCGCCCACGCATCATCATCAGCTGGGCAGACTCTTTAGCCTGAGTCCTCCCAGCATGAGAAGTTATGGAAATGTGAGTACCATTTGCAATATAGAAATACGAGTGCACAAACTTGAAGGCAACTTATTTAAAGGACTCAGAAATGTTGCATGTTAAACAATCTATAAATAAATACCCTTGCTATATATGCTATACAATTGTAAGGAGGTCGTTCCACAGTCCACAAGTTTCATTCCACTCCACTCATGACTTTAATGAGTAGCACTCAGAATGTCTAATTAAAACCTATTTATAGGCACTGCCCAAAGGTCAGGTGAACTTTAACTTGGGCGCTCAATTGTAAACCTCTCTCTGCCTCTCTCTCTCTCTCCGTCACTACCCAGTAGCGAACTAATCAACTACAACTACTCATCACCGAACGCATTCTGTTTGCATACAATTTAATTCATTGCCGAGCAATTCTCTTCTATGCTGAATTGCTGTATTGCTTATTGGTAATAAAAAAAATAAATAAAATAATATATTTTAATGTTTATATCTAAAATTGTTAAATATCTTTGAATAAGTCATTAACTTAAGCTTTCTATGTGTGTAAATAGACTTTGAATATAAGTACAATACAGTAATGCAACTGCATTACAATAGTCCACCGCCCACAAAGTATGGCTTACGAATCGAATTCGTAATGCATTTTTTTCGCTGCTGGGTGGCTGGCACGCACTCTTCACGATTTTGCATACGCTGTGTTGACCCACAGCGAAAAGCTTTACAAACACAAATGGCAGTCCGTCCAATCGTCCTTCTGTCCCACATTGTGTTTATCCATTTATTAAGCTCACATCTCACGCGACCACAAAAAGTGGGTGCGGAGACAGTGGAGGGGGAGAGAGTGAGAGAGAGTGAGAGAGGGAGAGAGAGTGAGAGAGGGAGAGAGGGAGAGAGGGAGAGAGAGAGAGGCTTGCCGTTGACACTCCCAGCGACTTTCGTTAAACCGGCTGACCATATTTTTTCGCCTTGGCCGAGGTAAATAGGTAGAAAATATCGTCAACTTAAATAATAAATAATAATGTTTAGCACTAGCTGATTAAGGGGGTGCGGTAAAGGAACTGAATATATCAAGAATCGCATCGACTAACGATGTGCTTGGCAAATTTTGCTGAAGTATATAAATATATATATATAGTATACATAGCAACAAAGACATTATGAATAATATGAATAATCGGCATGCGGTTAAACCTGTGCTTTGATTTGTAGTATGGCTTTACTCTGTGTGCCCTACTCCCGATTGAGTCGATCGATTCCCAGACACAGTTGCCACTGATATGACACTGTCACTGATTAGCTCGAGCGTGAATCAGCCAGCAGTAGTAGCTGTGTACAGATTATAGTGAACTTCAATGATGATAAAACGAGAATGTCGGCAAGCCTGCAACATTTTAGAGTAAAACAATTTATGATGACCCATAAAGAGCAATACGTGGCAGCGATAACAAGCGCTTTTGTTAGTCGTTAAACAGTACAACTAATAAAACATTAACAAAAGAATATAAAACTAATTATTTCTTGATGAGCTATTTAACTCGTTAATTTTGCTGATTGGGAAGAGCATAAAAAAATCAGGTAACCAGGCGTTAATAAGCTTTTTTTTACACCTTATTGCGGGGTTTTTTTTTGTGTTTTCTTCGCAAACTATTTGACAAGCTCTTCATCGCACAAAACGTGAGCGTGAGTACTGCTTGCCGTTTATCACGTAGCTGTTGTTGTTGTTGCTGTTGGAGTTAAAAGATTGTATGTGTATATAGCTCTACAGGTACCAGCACCCATATAGTATATACTTCTATATGTATGTGTCTGGGCTCTGAGCATATTCATTTGCTGCTGGCTTCGGCTGTTGAGAAATGACTCTCGACCGGTACGGACAAAAAATCGATTAGTTCGCCAACAAAAGTTCGGGCCAAAGGAAGTTAGCGCTTGGAACTGTTAAAACACAAATATAAGCAAAAAGAAAAAAAAAAAAAAAAAACGTTCTACTGATGATGACGCCGACTCTTTTCGGGCATTATAAAGCACACAGACACGCACACACACACACGCAAACAATCAGAAATAAACAAACACAGAGAGATATGCGAGGCACACACACATAACACACATGAAAAAATAAAAGCTACTTATGAACTGACAACCGTTTTTTGTGTGGCATTTTGTGGTTTTCGAAAGAATTCCATTTTCAGTATTTGCCGAATTGAGATGCGCGCCGGTTGCCTCCGTTCAGAGAGTTCTAAATCGCGTTTCTCTGTGGGTTATTCTATTGTTATTATTATTAAAAATAATAAATACGCATTTGTCATTTGATTAATAACCAAACAAACTATTGATGAGAATGTAACGCGTTGTTTGAGTAGTATTTCTGCCTCGTGTTTATTGTTTTTTTTTGTTTTGTTTTTGTTTTTTTTTTGGGCATTATAGGCGTTATCATAATCGCGCGGTAAAAAAAACCTGTAGCATGGGCAATCGTTTGAGTGGTTTGTGGTGTAAAAAGACAACAACATTACATATCAACGGCGATCCAAAGCAGCCACAGCAGCAGCAGCAGCAGCAACAACACGAGAAGCTCAACGAGAATAGCATTTGTAGCAACAATAAATCAAACAGAAAAAAATCAGTTGGCGCTGCTAGTGGTGCTGGTAGTGGTTGCGGTAGTTTTGGTGGCACATTTCGCTTTGGCAGCGCACGTCGATTACCTTTAACGAGCGGCGCCTCCAAAGATAAAAACACAGCGACCAAAACATCGAATTGCCCAATTTCAACAATTGAAGCACAGTATCAGGATCTGGTCAAGACTAAAGCAGCTGCTCAGCAGCCAAGAGACGAGAAGGCCAACATGAAGCATGATAATACTCAATTGCCCACTGTCAAGGTGAGTATGCGACCCAAAAATAACAAAACCACATTCCCCAGTCGAATCCACGACGAGCTGCACACTTCCTAAGGGGGGCAATTGTGTTATACATTTTTATACATTTACAATTCGCGTCGCCCAACGCAATTATTCGTGGCAGCACTATAAACAACAGCAAACAACAATAAACAACAAGAACAACAATCAAAACAACAATTCGAATAACAACAATTATGTCATTTTGCTGCTGCTTCTGGGCTGGTTTTTCAGTCAGGGGTGTTAAAACAATAACAATCTTGTCGCTGCTCGAATCTTGTGTCGTAGTTCAGGTTCAGGGACACCCATTTTGCTGCTCTTGTTGAGGTCGTTCTGGGGGAGGTATCCACAGTGTCATTAGCATGACATAAAGTCGGAAATTTGACATTGCTGTAAAGGCGGATGCTTATTTCACAGTTTATACTGTCAAGGTATCAAGAGTGAAGATTTATAAATTATAAGCCGAGCTTAGTCATTGAAATAAGCTTAGAACTGAAATTAATGTTTAGCTAATGACAAAGAATATACAATGTGCCTTGAAAAGAATACCTCTAATCTTTAGTATATCTATAGAAAATATAGCTATATGCACAGTTTTATAGTTGTTTATATATATATATATATATGGAAAATAAAATAAAAAGTTGTACTCGTCAGAATTTTATAGAGTTGTAGACGGAGCTGAGCACACGTCATAGCAAATGAATCAATCAATATCAATCACTGCAGCGCATTCAAATTACCCAAATAAAGGCTTATCTACGATTTTGGGAATTTTGTCCATCAAATGACCCAATTGCGAGTCAAACGCATAAATCAAAATACATGTTAAGCTCGCTGTGCATATCAATAAACTCGAAGAGTCGATCGTAGAAGTGCATAAAAATCAATTACGCATGAAAAGTCAACAACAAAAAATAAGACGATAACAACGATGATGATGATGATGATGGCGATGATGATGATGATGATGAGGTTTACGATGATAATGCTGGCCATTGGGCGCAGGCGCAACGTGTCTGTCAAAGAGACTCTCCCACGGCTGGCTTGAGTTATGGGCCTTGGCCCTGAAATAGGCTGGGAAACGCCGCCGCCCATGCGAGCTGAGCTGAAGTTGGTGCTGGTGTTGGTGTTGGGTTCTGTTAGATGAAAGCCCATGATGAGTCAGCGAGCAAACCTTTCCTCGGGCTGTGACTTGATACACGCTGATACACTGATTGGGATGAGTCAGCGGCAACTTGAAGTTAGGCGAAAGTCATTCATTCATGCCGTAGTAGATACCAGATACAAGCTACAAGATACAAGATACAAAACATACAGCGCGTAATTGAAGACACATTTTTTCTTTTCTTTTCTTGTTTTTTATTTATTTTTTTTGCATCGACTGAGCGAGTGAATCAGCCCAAGGATCGAGCGCTAAATTGTTGTGGCTTTAATTTGGTGCATGGATCCATTTATTAATGCTAATCGCTTGCCCAAAAAATTTGACAAACTAGTTGAAAGAGCTGCTGACACATTTGTGACTAATTCGAATTCTTCTTCAAGGCGGCAGCTGCTGCGGCTGCCTCAGCCTCAGCCTCAGCCTCATTTCACATGAAAAGCGAAAGTAGCTGACAGTTGGGTCAGCATTATTATGATAAATTATCGCATTTATTTCAAGCACTCGTCTCGTGATTGTTCGCCTGTCGCTTCAGGTAATATTCTGTGCGCTGGCTAATTGCATAACTAATGGTATAATTATTGTTGATTATGAATCCGCTTCCTATAACTCAATTAAATGTGAGAATATGCAGCGCATTGGCCACGCTATCAATTGACCTTCTGCTTCTGGCATAGTTCAACAACTTAGCAGCAACATGTATCTGTCAGATACAGATACAGATACAGATACAGATATAGATATAGATACACTTGACGCAGCTGCTTGTGCGTGTGGGTGGCGCCTACAGCAGCAGCAGCAGTAGCCACAGCGGCACACATTGCGGTTCATGGCAGCGCTGCCTTGTAATCAAAACCAGAGGCATAAGCAAAAAATTTGGAAAATTCCCAAACACACATTTGGTTGTTTTGCACACTTTAGAATTTCCTGGAAACATTAACGATTCCAGTTCGCTGCCAACAATTTGCGTATTGAAATGTTTAATAAACAACAAAACTAAAACAAAAAAAAGCAAATTTCACGCAAGTAATTAAAAAACAAAACGCAAGAAAATCAAATGCTTCGCACGTGTTCGACTTGATCTCAAATTCGATTCAATTGCTTTCAATCATAGAATCCAACCTGAGCTCAACGTCTATTCGGGCAGTCAACAATATAAACGCATTTGTTTATTTGTTTTGCGTAAACAAAAACGGTACAAAACGGATGAAAAAATATCCGAATGCTTAAAGTAAACTAATGTGTATATTGTTTATTTTAATGCGTTTTCAAGCTAAAAACTAACTTCAAAGTTCAACACAAATGCAGAGCACAAAATAAATCAACACTAAAATGCATGTAAAATTGTAAAATGTTTTTTTTTATGTTGTGGAATCTGCTCAAGCCAAATTGCATTGGGGCAAAAATAAATGCGCCAAAAAAAAGAGAAACAATCCAAGCAAGCTGCAAAGAGAGCGAGAGAATGAGAGAGAGAGATCCATGCATACGCTCTCTTTACTTATCTCGCTCGCTCTCCCGATCGCATTTCGTTCTCTCTGCTTGGCAACGCTTAAAACCGCTTCGAGCCTGCGCTGTTATAATGAATTTGTTCAGTCTTGTGTCGAACACTCAACGGTTTAGTTCAGAGAGCGCAATCGAAGACAACGACGGCTTTTAGCTAAAATCCGACGATAAATATTAAAAATAACATAGTGTTTATAAATATATTCTACATATATGTGTATGAAATTGGTTACGCGAGATAAAAGCATTAAATAATATTGGAAAATATGTAGAGAATGCTCGAAATAAGTAATAATGAAAAAAACCTCAAGTGAATTGTGCGTAAAACCAGACAAATATTTCAATGATTCTGCGAATATAAATTAAGCCACTAAATAAAAATAAAACACACAAATTTCCCAGAATAATATTTCGTGTTTATCGTTACATTTCTGTCGTGCACAAAATTTGTGACTGAAATAAAACGGGTCAATTTAATGTTGAATGGCATAAATCTGTTTTTTTATTCTTTAGTTTAGCATAATTAATGAAATTATAAAATGGACATAAATTTACATAGTTGGACATTAATGTTTTTTCTATTTTTGCTATTAAACAAACAAAACCAGTTTCCTAAAAACTGGCTCGGAAAATTAAAGCCAATTGCGTAGGCTGCGCAAGTCGAACGCAAAACAATCAGAAGACGCCCAAACTAAAGTCGCTAAACGCGTTTATTGAGTAACCCAAAGACACACAAAAGGCAGACCGGCAGACAGTTGCAGGGGGAGTGGGAGGTGGGAGGTGTGGCTAAAACGGTTAACGCCTTGCATTTGGACAAGCGGAAATTCATTAGCCAGTTGTAAAAACACGCATGCAACTTGACAGTGCAAACGGAAATGAGCAATGACAACAACAACAACAACTACTACAACAACAACAGCAGACGTGTGCAATCGGGGAACGGGGGCATGTGTTGAACTTGCACCCACGCTCTTGCCAGGCTTTGACATAGTGCTGTTAATTGTCAAGGCTTTTGGCCAGGCACACACACACACACACACACACACACACACACACACACACACACACACACACACACACACACACACACACACACACACACACACACACACACACACAACACACACACACACACACGCACACATATGTATGTGTCAAAATCGGCGATTTTATGGCATTTTATCTGCTAGATACATTTGTCAACGAACAAAAGGCCGCAAACCAGTTTTCTGGTATCTTTTTGTAAAGCCTTTCTCATTGTCTGCATCTGCTTTGCTTTTATTTTATCTCGAAAGTATTTGTCGGTTAACGGTTTGTTGTTGTTATTCTTATTCCAAGTAGCCGATCTTTCCACTTTTCTTCGACTTCGACTTCGCCTTCGTCTTGTTCTTTTTCTTTACTTTTATTTTCGCTTGTCTGCTTGTCTCGCTTTCGGCGCACACACACAAAGAGTGAGCAAAAAAACCAGATGTGCCATAATTGTTTATAACAATAACTTTGCTGTATGCACAGACACATTCATTTATTCATTTGTGCCTTGCAAAATTTGTATAAGTGTTATTATCGATTTCTGGGAAAACGTTCGCCTTCTGGAATGCTAATTTTCGGGCTTTGTAATTAATGCAAATGAATTATGTATTGTTTCTGGCAGAGAGAAGAACAATTTTTAACAGCACTTCGCAAAATGCCAGCGAATCGACAGAGTGTCTAAAGAGAAAACGCCAAAAACCTATATAAACATAATCCTCAAATACAAAACAACAACAAATAAATATAAATAAATAAAACAGACATACTGGGCTTCAGTACCAGTGTTCTCCAGTGTTGTGCAGTGTTGCAGTATTTAACGACAATTTAACAATGGTTGTCACCACAACGCGTAGTCCGCTGCTGGCGCAGACGCAGCCGAATAATCCAGCAACAAGTGGCAGCCACACGGCCGCAATGCGATCCCGTTTGATATTTCCACGACAACACTATCAGGTAACGTCCCCTGTTCCCCCTACCCCCAACAATAACGAATCTATTAAAGAAACTCCATCTCAATTGAGCGATTACGAGCGAACCCCTTCAGAGTGTGCACTCAGAGAAAGTAATAAATTTATTACTTAAATTAAAACATAAATATCTAAAAATACCAAAACTAATACGTTACAAAAGTGTCATAATAATTATTGGCTAAAGAGACATACATATACATTAAGGTATCTAGAAACGTTCTTCGATTTCGATTTTTTTCTGAGTGTAGCTGAACGTCGTTCATTAACCCCGAGGCGCCGCTACAAATGACCAAAGCAAACGTCGTCGACGTCGACGGCGACGCCTAATATTTCCAGCTCAGTCCAGTCTAGTGCGAGTGAAAGGCAGACTGGAAATATTCTCATATATATATATATATATATATATATATTGTAAACAGTGGTCTTTATGATTACTATCAAGTCCAATTGTGTGCGTGAGTGAGTCGTTTTTGACCCTTGGCCAGACACCAGCCAGCCAGCCAGCGGACAATGCATCTTAAACTGTGCAGACGACAACTTGAAATGCACTTCACATAATATATTATTTTATGGCGATCTTCTTTGAAATTTGTGCAACAGGCGATCCCTTCTGAAGAAGCACCCAAGCCCGATCAGTTCCATAACCTTAGATTAACACTACACTTGTAGTTGGAAATGCGATTTCATCTTGAAATTTATGCTCAAATGATACCCTCAAAAAGTGTTATAGACGCTGATCAGTAGTTTCAAAAGCCACAACAGAAGCTAAGACTTTTTGATATTGGTTTCGACTACTAGAATAATATTATATTCAAAGATGGAGACGCGATTATTGCTCGATATTTATGCTAATTTTATACCCTCGAAAAGTGTTTCTAAAGACTGGTTACAATTTCAAATTGTCATAACGCTGTCCAAATTGATCCGATATTGTAAATGTTTTGAATTCTAGTTTAATTCTGCTCTTTTAAAGTTGGAAACGAAAAATTAGTTCGTTAATATTATATCCTCAAAAAGAGCTTGTGGAAGTCTTCTTCTAGATTAATATTACATTTAAAGGTGAAAACCTGACTTCCGGTTGAAATTCCTGTAAAAACTGTACATGTCTAGCTTCCATACACCAAAACATTTGGCGGACTTGCACAATGCATTGTGTTGTAAATTCCTAAGCACTTGTAAAAATTATTTTTATTTATATATTTTTTTAATTACCTCGCTAAATTCCTTCAAATTGCATACTGCAGTTGCCATTTAAAAGTGTTTTGAGTAGCGTGCAATGCATTTTAATGATATCTCAACTATTTGCTGAGTTTGGAACACTATTAAATTGAAACGCAATTTAAATAGTCATCGAATTTAGTATTGAAATTTGCCGATTTTTGTTTTGGGCGGCGAACACAAATCATCCACTCGTAGTTCCAGTTTATCGGCTGTTATTTGCATATCGGCCAACGTGGTCGTATTTAGATTGCATGCAAATTCACAATAAAAGCCATTAAATATAGCCGGCACATAAATTTAGCAAATGTTATTTTGTTTATAATCCATTTCATTATACTCTTGTTTACTGTGCCCCCAATCGGGACCCACAGAGAAGGAGAGATAGCGAGTAGAGAGCGAGAGGGACTGCGATATAAATGCGTCAACTGCAGGCAGTCTCTAATTATATTTTATAAGTAGTTCCCCTAAGCGGCCCAAATTGAGATATTGAACATTTTTCATTTTGGATCTGCTTCCATCTGCTAATTTGCACTCTCGACCTGTCCCAAGCCCCCCACTACCATCCCTCATCTCGCTCTATCCACTTAACCAAATACGAATTTCCTTGCCTCTTCTGCCGATCGCCTCGTTCGTCGGAGCAATTTTCTTTTGACTATTCAGTAAAGTGGTGCGTCTGACTGTTTTATTTCTGTGCGTCGTCTGTGTCTTTGTCTTTAGTCTATAGTATAAACCACATATGTACTATACACACACACACACACTCACACACACACACACAACTACGTACATAATTTGATTTCCAGAACGTGCCTCGGCCTGCCTCACTGGGCTCACAGGCCGGCGCCGCTGTTGACGTCAATGGGGAGCGTGCTGTCTCTGTGCCAGGGAATTTTTGAAACCATTGCTGGAAAGTGGGGGAGACAGTTAGGCAGTCAGTCACTCAGTCAGTCACTCAGTCAGTCCGTTAATCAATTAGTCAATCCGTTGTTGAAGAAGAAACTATTTGAAGAACTTATGTTGGCCTTGATGCTAAATTTAACATCTCTTGTAAATCTTAAGACTATACACATTTTCATTTAATTTATCTTAAGTGGAGATTTTAATTTGCAAAATTCAAGCAACTAGATATTTCAATGTTATGTAACATCAAAGATCAACGTGCCATTTGGCAATAATTTATGAATGAAATCAATTAAGATTAAATGCGAACAACAAACTGGATATTAAACCGGCCTGTCCACCCATTACAGACAGACTCGTTCCACTAAATGACAGCTCATTTTAATTAAAAGCGTCATTCAAACTGCAACGGCTGCATACCGAAAAAAAAAGGAGCAACAAAATAAAAAACAAAAACGTTTTCCATTCCGACGCAAGTGCGAACATACATAATGCGATAAATGAGAGAGAGAGCTACCAGTTTCACTGTGGACATGCTGCAGGCAATTAAAGGCGCCCCCCAAAACTGCAACAATTTTCATAATGCAGAAATAAATGTGCGAGCGGGTGCGATAGAACTCTTGTATATAACAACAATAACAAGAGCAACAAGTTTAAAAAGCTCTCTGTGTTTGCCTGCCTGCCTGCCTGTCTGTCTGCATGCATGCTGGCAATGCCATACAGTGTTCGAAAGCAGCGCAATGAAAAAAGCGCTAAACATGCTTGGCTCGTCCGTTGTTATTGTTCTGGCTGCTGGTCGAGGTTTCTGTGAGGTAGGCAGTCGGTCCAAACACAAACAAGTTTAACCGCTCTCTCTCTCTCTCTCTCTCACTCTCTTTTACTGTGTGCCTCTCTGATTTTATATCTCAGTGCACGAGCCCTGTGAGATATTTGTGCTTTTCATTCAGTTTTCGTTTCAGTTGTGTTCGTTGCTTCCGCGCGTGCAAAAGCTGAAAATCGAAGAACCGCGTGCACAATAGAAACACGCACGCGATTTCGGGGCGGCTATTAACGACGCGATCTTTTTTTTTGTGTTGCAGAAAGTAGCAAGTAGAAATTTTTGATCGTTGATTGAGCAAAACTGATTTTACCTTGATATGTGAACGCAAATAATAAAGGCATAAACATAAACAGTGCATAACCGAAAGGAAGAGGTAAAGAAGAAGAAAAAAACACGAATAAAAACAAATAAAAAGTAAAAGTATTTAAGCGGAATAAGATATAAAATGTTTACTGTTGTTTATGGTTAAACTTTGTTGGCGTTGGTGGCTCCCGTTGTTCTTATTGTTCTTTTTTTTGCCATTAGATCGCACTTTGTTGTCTCTGATTAGCGTGTGTTTGTGCCTGAGTGTGTGTGTGTCTGTGTGTGTGTGTTTGTGTGTGTGTGTGCGTGGATAGGAAATGCTCGCAAATGTATCTCGCAGATAGTTTCTGCCATGTGTGCTGCTCGTGTGTGTTTTGTGTTTTTGCTTCATGCTCGATTGCTTCGATTATGCTTTGATTGCACCGTCACACACACACACACACGCACACAAATACACTGCCATTAAATTTATTTACTATTTGGCACTTTTATCTTTTGTACTCCCAGATCCAAGTGGCCAGCACACAGTTCCTAGACCCCGAACCCGCACCCAAAAACCCAAACTGACGCATTGGCACGCTGCCAAACACGCTGACGTCGAAGTCCATTGATCAACCGGTTTTATGGTTGTTTTTGTTGTTGTTGTTGCTGTTTTTAGTTGCTGTTGCTTTTAAATTTAACCCCATACGCATGGCAACTGTATTTAATGTTTGATGGCAGTTGTTGTTCCATTTGTGTTGCCCACTGTTTATTAATGGCTTATCTTTGGCAGCTGTTATCAAAAAAAACCACACACACACACACACGCACACTGCAGTTGCAACCTGACCCGTTTGGCGCCAAAAAAAAAAAACATGAAATCAAATGCGACTCGTATCGAGTGCTAACTGCGTCATTTGGCTAAGGGTGGCAAAAAGAAATCAAGAGCAACCCTTAAAAATCACCAACGGCAACTTTTGAACTGCCGCAGTATATTTTTTTATGTAGTTTTTTTCTTGGTTTATTTCTTTTGCAACACCCACACAGTGCTTGCCAAACGCAGCGTCAAATTGCGATTGCAGTCAAAATTAATCTGCAGCTAATGAGACACAATTCGGTGGCAGTTGTGGCAACTAATTGGCAAAAGACAACGAACCCCGTACAGATTTTGCAGCTGCTTGTTGCACTTGGTTTGTTTCACAACAACGACAACGACAACGACAATGGCAATGGCAATGGCAATGGCATTGACCTTGAACCTATGCGCATTCAATTTGCCTCAACTGTACATTGTTGCACCTTAACTCATCGCATCGAATCGCATCGAATCGAATCGCACAAGGGGCGTATGCGCAATATTAACAATATAAGCAAATTCACAGCTTTCACGATTATCTCTTCGCAATTTGAATAGAATATTGTTGAGCGTCAGTTGAGCTGTCGGGTTTTGTTGTTTGATTTGCTGTTGCTGTTGACTTTTGGCCCTTTTGCTGCTGGAGCGGAAATGCTTCTGAGTCGAATGTCATATTTATTTTCCAATTTAGCTGTCTGAGGCAGACTGCGACTGCTCTGCCAAAGCTGGCTGAGACTGCAGTCAACTAAACTCAATTACATCAAATTGAAAGGTGTCTCTGAGCACATAAACATGACCTTTAGCAATTGATTTGAAATAAAACCATAAGCGCCTTTCAGACAGAAAGTGCTGATATCTAAACAAACCAAAGAATTGTTATCAGCCAAGTTACATTTTTAAGTATTAATTCTATGACAACTCTATAATGCGGAGCTTTGCAACAAACGATTGCTTTGTAAACTAAGGCAAAAGAAGCATCTGACAAAAGTTTCCCTTTCTTGTTTCTAATTAATATACCAAAGTTGGCCAAAGCCTACATAAGACTTGGCTAACTCCTTGTGAAATAAGTTGACTAACAGATTGGCTTTTGTGAGCCAGCCATTTCATCAGTTAGCTCAATTAGTCAGTGTCACCTCGAACAGCCCACACAGATCGAACTCGAGACCCAATCCCAACCCGGTTGCAATTGTGTTTCTATTCTTGTTGTTGTCGCTGTTGTTGTTGTTGTTGTCGCTTTTTCACACTTGCCTGGCCCACGCTTTTCTCTCTCTGATGATCGTATTTGCTTTTGGATTTTGCATTTGCATCTGAAACGCTGCCTAGAACAATAAACTTGCCTTATACAACGCGATCACAACACACATAAACAATGTTTTCTCATTCATTGCGGGGAGGTGTGGGGGGGGGGGGGGGGCGTGGCAAATGCCCTGGGCTACCTAATTAAACAATAATGAAACGCAAATAAAACAGCCAAACATTTTATGGCCCAGTGCTATCTGCAACACACAAATAATTGTCACGACTACATTAAAAATCACTCAACCATTGTCTCGTGTCCCATTTTACTGTTGCTTGGCTTTTATTATAACCTGAAACCATTAAAAATGGGTAAAAGGGGTATAATGATCTTCTTTTTTTTTTTGCATATTCTTGATTAGTATGTCCCATTTGCGTCTTGGTGAATTTGCATATCTCAGAGACTTTAAAAACTACACTCTTCAAATTTGCAATATAAGTTCTCGTATAGCTCTCGTTTCGCGTATATCGATAAATATCGATTTCCGTAGCAGTGAAAGCCACAAATTTGAAGACAGAGCCTTCCAATTGATTTATAATAAACACTGAGTTGATCGAATACAAAATGAGAGTAAAGCTTTTCCAAGAGATATTTGGCAATAGAACTAGAATAATATATTTAAAAGCTGATTGCAGGGTATATTATAGTCGAGCTCACGCGACTACAGCATTCTGAGTGGGTTTGATTATGTGTGCGTCTGTTGTGCAAAAATGCGGCTCTACACGACGAAATTCCCCCACGCCCAACTTGCCCCTTGCTTGCAGTATTCATTTAAATCGCATAAAAACCACATAAAAAGACGTTATCTGTTACCAGAGCCAGTTATGTTCTTAACATTTTGTTTGTTGTTATTATGGTTGTTGTTGTGGTTGCA
Source organism: Drosophila melanocephala (assembly GCA_037043625.1). Lineage (NCBI taxonomy): Eukaryota > Metazoa > Arthropoda > Insecta > Diptera > Drosophilidae > Drosophila > Drosophila melanocephala. The sequence continues at coordinate 15,538 of JBAMBD010000585.1, read as the reverse complement.
CGTTTTTTATGTTAATTGATAAATATTATAATTTTTTAATGAAATTCTAGGCGCAAATTGAAGCCGAAACCTTGAAATACTTTTAGTATTTTCGAATTTAATGTAATTTTCGACGTTATTTAAATGAGATTTATTTGGTACAATTGAAATGTATTACGCTAATACCCGGATGCTTTTTATGTGTGATTTGGGAATATATGTAAATATATGCAAAGATTTTATTCAACAGAAAAGTCTGACACGGTTCTTTCAAACATATCAATATATCGTAATATTATGACTAGGCCTATAAAAATACTTTCCCCTTGAAAGCCTTTTTCGAAAATTTGATAAATGAATATTTCATTAATTGTGTTTCTACAAATTAATAATAAAGATCTTAGTTAAATGTAATTTATGCAAATGCTTTTAACTCAAAGCGACAGCCAAATTTAGTCAGATTTCTTCGTAGCTGATTTGTCAAATGACGGTGCGAACAAAAACAAAAAAAGCAAATAAAACGAAGACAAATAAAAATAATAATGCTGATAATACCGGTAGCCAGTCGGCCCTGGGGGGCATTGAGGCATCATCGTGTGTATTCCGAATGATTAACTTTAAGAGCTGTAAACGTCAGCAGGGCTAAGCATGTAAATTAGTCAAGAGATTGTCGCATACCAAATGCATTCGACTTAAACAATAATAAAACTCAACATAAACATACCTAATGCTATACAAAAATTCATTGTTCAACGGTTTCTTGGAAATGCGAAACGAATTTTATATTTATGCATGAATATTGAACGAATCGAGCCAATTTGATGGTGTCTGGTGGTGCATGGTGATTGGTGGGTGCTGGTGGTGCGGGCAGTCAAAACAAACAATTAAACGGGCATAAAAATACCAAGAAAGCTAAAGAAAGAAACCGCAACACGGTTCCCAAAAAATAATAATAATAATGTCACGTGTGTCTGTGTGTGTGTCTGTGTGTGTGTGTGTGTGTGTGTGTGTGTGAGAGGGTAAAAGTTCAAGAAACTTTTCATTAGTTTCACATGCAAAGTGCGCCAGCAACAAGAACAAAATTGGTCAACAGACGACGAAGGTCGGTTAATTAGGTTCAGGTGCTGGCTGAGTTGGGCGATTGGTGGCCATCGTGGAGCTGGGGGGCAGCACAGCTGCGTCCAGAAGGCGCCACAGCTCTGGCTATGAGCGAATCGCGTGTCACATTTAAGCCACACTGCCGCGCCCAGTTCTCGGCACGAGCGTGTGTGTGTGTGTGTGTGTGCCTTTGTGTGTGAAATATGGAGCGCGCGTGGCATGCCACCATAAAAGCAAAAGAACAAAAAAAGTTTTAAAGCACGCAACAAACTGACGTTGCGACCGCCCGCCGTTGGTAGCACAAAATCCGGCTAAAATCAATAAAAAACGCAAAGCCATGTTCAGACTGCCCAAAAACGAGCAGTCAAAAATGAATCACAGACAGGCTTTTAAGATATATATATATATATACAAATCTTGTATATATATTTGCCATCCAGAGATTTCCAGCGAATTCAATGCCGGAACGGTTCCAAACTAGGCAGCGTCTGTTGGCAGCCGGCTACCGATTTGGCCAAACAAATAAGATGCGTCAATATTTGCATTAGGTCAACAAGACAAATGGGGCTGCTGCTGCCCACGCAGCTGCTAATTGTGGCATGACTCTCAAATTGTACAAGTGGACAGATTATAACATCATCTTATCTTCTAGTTAAACAATACAGTTTGCAGTTTAAAGCATGTAATTTATTACATTGATTGTGAACTCCTATTCGCTATATACATTTAAACAAATAAGAACACACAAATCTTAAACAAAATTAATAAACAAGAAAAAAGAACGATATACAAAATGTAAACATTTGTTAATTGCACACCAGCTGTGTAAATAATACTAAATAATAAGAAGAGGTAATTATAAACCAATCAGAGGTTGTGCACATATCACATAAATAACTTAAAGGAACAAAAGCACACACACACAAACATATTAGTATATATATATATATGTATAGTTAATATAAATTAGGAGGCACTTTGCGTGCGCGGCAAGTACAAAAGATGCGAGTACATTTCTTTGTATATAGGGACATGTAGAAATACAAATTTATATATATATATATATATGTATATATATATCACACACACTCTATACGAACGAACACAGCACAGACACACACAAGTGCAATAGTTGTTGCCTCGTTTATGCTTTGATCTTGCGGCCTAACTTGGTCACGCATATTTGGTGCCATCGCGTCCAGTTGAACTGCGCTATGCGAGTTACTGTGTTGAGCCTTATGCTTGCCACCAATTCCATTGCTCTTGGAGCGCGTCTCGCGAGCACGTCCGAATCCGTTTCCGATTCGGTCAGCGAAGTGTTGCGAGAATCTAAAAGCGAAGCAAAGCAGATATAGACTTATGCAGTTTGTATGTGCAGTATTACTTACAATTGGCCGCCTCCTCGTCCTGCGTGCCTATCAGCGCATACTTTGCACCTTTTGGCGCATGCGCGGCTTCTTTGTTGTGCGGCAGGCGCAGGCAATGCCCCAAAAGATGCCCGAGAGCAGCAAACAGCCGCCAATCACGCCCACAAACACATACAAAATCGACCAATCTATGAAGAGAATGTAAATTGAATCGATATTCTTATAGAGAATATTATTTATATATAGCTACCACAGTTGGCCTCATCGTTGGCAAAGAAGTAGCTGGCTGTCGGCATCCAGAAGGCTTCGCAGATGCAAGCTCTTGTCGCTGGATTGCATCTGCCGTGGCCAGAGCAATTGTTTTGGCATACTGTGGTGCGTATGTCCACATAGAGTGCACCCAATATGGAGGCGTCCTTCTGCAGCTTGGCACGCAGCATTCGCTCCACATGCAGGCCATCCACTGGCTTCGCCGGTGCTCCGTTCGTCATCACATAGAAGACGAGCACGGCTGCCTCTGTGTGCAGGTCGTGCTTAAGCTCTCGAATTTGTATCTTATTGTCATCGCCCAGCAGCAGCTGCAGCTTCTGCACAATGGAGTCCAGTTCGCTCTTGGTTATCACCGATATGCCCATGGGCAGTGTCATTTGCACCAGATACATCAGCATCGGATCGGCATGCACATTAATGCTGACGGTGTCCGTGCCCGTCAAGCCCTGATCATCGCTCACAGTCAGCTTGAAGACGTAGCGACCCTGTACAACATTGCTGAGCTGTGAAAAACATGGGGTCAATCACTGAGAAGCTGTTAGGAGTCGCGTCAAACATGGGCTTACAATCATAATTGGCTGCTTGTCGGTGTCGCCAATGATGACGCCAGCCGCTTGGCTGGTATCCTCACGTGTCCACACGTATTTCACCACTGCCAAATCATCCGAAGACTGCGAACCATTCAGATAAATAGCGGTCACGGGCAAGGTGATGGTGCGATCTCCACCAGCGTTCGCAATTGGCGCCGCATTGCGTTCTGCAAGTTGTCAAGTTGGCAATGAGCAGAACAGGGCAGAAGTTGGCTTGATGAACTCACCCTGCACAATCTTTACCCAGGTGCTGGCTGCTGCGGTATTGTTGTTCTCATCGGCAACTCTCAGCTCGAACTCGTACAGACCCAGAGTAAGGCTGGTAGCATTGGCAATCTGTGAAGAGAGATTAGATTTGGATTTAAAGGGAATCTTTAGTTATTTACCGAGTTGTTCGATTTGACTATGACGGCATTGTTGGGTCCACTCAGCTGTTTCCATTGATAGCTCTTGATGCCAATGTCATCTTTCGATTCGGAGCCATTTAACGTGGCCCAATTGACGGGCAAACTGATCGTCTAAAGATACAGCAACAATTTCATTAATATAACCCAGTTATTGGCATTCAATTCCAAACTTACTGAATTGGCGCCTGCTTTTGCTGTGGGCGGTGAATTCGTTGGTGGCTTCACAAAGACATGAACCTTGGCGGTGCTCGATTGTTTGCTGCCATCGGTGACCTTCAGCACAAAGGTGTACATGCCCTCCTCCAGATTGGAGAGCTGCACGTATGGAGTTCTTGTGTTCTGCATGTCCACGGCCTTGGCCTCATCGCTGGCATCCTTGGTCCACTCCCATTCAACGATTTCGTGATCATCGGAGCTGGCGGTGCCATTGAGGGTGACATTATTATTGGGCAGATATAAGATGACGGCATCGCCTGCATTCGCCACCGGCGCATAGTCTGTCTCCTTGAGCACTGCTATGGTCGCCGTGGTGGAATTGGTCACATTATTCGAGTCCGTCACGGTTAGCTTGAAGGTGTAGTTGCCCGGCGAGGTCAGATCCAGCTGCAGGGTGTTCACCTCCGGCAATTGGGGCTGATAGCCAATGGGGCCCAGGATGACCTCCCAGTGCCAGTTGATGATCTTGTCGTCGTCGGTGCTGGTGCTGCCATCGAGCACCGCATTCGAGGTGGGCTGTCGTATAATCTGTTCCCGCGGCGTGATGATCACCTGCGGTGCCCGATTGATGCGTCTCTCCGGCAGCACCGTCACATTCGCATCCGCCTCGCCAAAGGTGCCATTGTCACCGGTGACGGTCACCTTGAAGGTGTACAGGCCCTCCGAGAGATTCGAGAGTTTCACCTTCGCGTTGCTCTGATCGGAAATGGTGCCATTCATGGGTCCCTTCGGCTGCGAAATCAGTGTCCATAGGTATTTGTATTTGGTGCCACTTGTCTCCTCCTCGGGCACTGTGAATGCGGCCAGTGTTACCTCCTGCTCCGGCAGCTGCACCTCCTTGGACATGACCGAGACAGTTATTTTGTTCGCCTCCACTTTGCTTGCCGGCGGCACAGCAAGCTCGGACGCAATCTCGCTACCAGCTGCCAGCTGTTGTGTGACTTCGGCGGCCCCCTCAATGCCGGGCAAGTAGGCGCTGTAGGTCACCGCGGGCATGACGCACTTGTTCTGCTTGTTGCGCACGAATCCGTGCTTGCAGCTGCACAGACCCGTCACCGCATTCGCCTGAAGGCGCACACACTGCTCTTGCGGCGGGCAAAGTGTGTCCACATCGCAAGCCATGAATTTCGCATTGTTGGGCAGCTCAGCAGTGCCGCCATAGTAACTGAGATCCTCATCGTTGTCATCGGGCTGCTGCATCAGCAGTTGCTTCATGCGCTTCTCCGCCAAAGGAAAGGCATCATCATCATCGTAGGCCAGATTGCTTTCCTGCATGGGCAAAAGATTAGATAGGCCGTGAGGTGTATTCTGCTTGGTTGCTCACCTGAAACTGCAATCGATGCGGCTGCTTCCAAAAGTTAAGCTCCGAATCGTAGGGTAAAATTTCGGCGCTCGGCTTGGTGGCCTTGAGCAGCTGCGTCCATGACTCTTGCGGATCACTGGCCACCGGATTAACGAGCACCATTTGGACCTTATCGTTCTCCCGCTCGCGGGTCAACGGTTTGGGCAAACAGGCCTCATTGCTGACGCAGTGGATGTGATAGCATTTGCGCTTGAAGACCAACACCACGTTGCAGGCACTCTGATTCTGTGACTGTGATTTGTCGCAGCACGCCTGCAGGCAGCTCCACAGATACCGTTCCTCGTCGAACAGTTGCCCCTCCTCCGGCTTGTACTCCTCAAAGACGCCCGCCTGCTGCTCGTCGCGAGGCGTCGCATTCTCAAAAACGTGGCGCAACATTCGCGGACAGATTGGCAGCTGCTGCTTGCCACTTGCCACTGCCGTCAGCTCCTCTTGTTGTTTGCTGCCCGTCGACGATAGCAACGCGTTTTGCGTGGTTGTTGTCCCAACTGCCCCCATTCCCCCCACTCCTGTTCCCGTTCCAGTCATGACGTCGCCTGCTGCGCATTTGGCTGACGCCATCCAGAGCCAGAGACACAAGCAGCTATATTTAGCGAGGCTTGCGCGTTCCATTTCGTTGTTGTACGGCTTTGAAAACTACTACCTGCGTTTAACTTTGAGCCGCCTTTGTGCAATTTTTCCACCTTTATTTGCATAAATTAATACATTTTTATCAAGAACTCCAGTCGCTGTGGCCAGTGTGGCATTAACTATAACTGGCAAAAATACCAAAAATTAAACGCACTTACCGAAACAGCTGTTTGGCTCTTATGGGCAACTCTGCATGCAGAACTTACACAACCAGTGCTGTAAACTATCGTCGTAGCAATATACGTTAACTTTTGAAGCTTACTGCGGCTAAAGCACAAGCAAAAAGCTCTCCCGACAGTTAACGCGTTTTCTTTGCGTGTTTATGGCGTGTTTTACTGCCTGACAACTGATGGAAAAATAAATAAGCAAAATCTCAGCTTGTTTACATAATTTACATTTCGATTACTTATGAAATGGCAAATATTGATTCAAGAACGCAAAACTGCTAAAACTGGTCTCGTGCGCCCACACATAATAATAATTAAATTATATACATGATATTGCACATTGACTGAGAAACGAGCTCAATTATCCACAACGAAAACCACAATAACAAAATCAATGGGACGCCCACGCGTAATTGGAATTTTAATCACAAGCGACTGTCTTAAATCACAATATTATTAATTATGTACATAGCTGCAAACAAATCGCAAAACTGCCAGCGGCTTGTTTATCGAGCATTTTGTCGATGCTGAATCAAAGCGAAGCGAAGCTTTTATGTAAATAGCGAAATCGCAAAATGCACGACAACAAATTAACAACACAAAACGATAAAGAAATCAATGCATTAAATTTAAAATTCCTTTATTGTTCAACAATTAATGCTTCTTTTTTTTGGTTGTGGTTTTGCTTTAGCTTTTGGGTTTTTATCTAAAGCGCTTTGCATTAACAAATAGTTCGCAAGGCGCCATAACTGCTACAGTTTGACATGCTTGGCGCGAAGCATTGCAATAATTAAAATTGAAATGCTATTTTTGGATGCTTAAGTGAATAAATCAAATAAATTCCACTCAAGTGTGGCTGAAATGATAATTATTATTGTTGTTTAATTTAAGCATTTCCAAGTGTTTTGTCATTGCCAAAATGCAAATCACGTTATCTCTTTATGAGTCCAACCACATTACTACTATTGACATATAATATATATATTACGCACGAATATTTACACCGAATGAGAACTGCTCTTTCCGCTTCACTCATAAGACCATGCCATATATGGTAAAACTTGAATGAATACACAATGCTACGACGATATGGGAACGTAATCTGTTTGTTGCATACAAATACATATTGTATACATTTTGAGAATTGTTCTTTAAGCAAAAGGGGTTTTCCGAATTAGTTTGCTGATTAGTATGAATTGTAATTTCAGATGGCAGACTTCTCGGATAGTTCACCGAGTGGAATGCTGAGTCCGGCGACAACGCTCATTGAAAGTTTCAACAAGAAGAGTGGCTCGGCAACGACCACGCCCCTCTCCCTGCCACTCACCAGCTCCACGAGCAACATGCTGTGCAACAACAATACGCCCACACTAAATGGTGGCAACACAAACGGAGGAGTGGGTCCCCTAAGCGGGGGCAGCACAACAACAACAGCAGCAGCAGCTGCTGCTGGTTTGGGCGGACGACAGATAAATACAAGTTCGAGTTCTTGCAGTAGTCTTAAGGAAACCTCACATCAGTCCACATCCACATCACAGCAGGTAAGTCGAAAACTAGGCTAAGCTACGCAGATAGTAAACATAAATCTTGGGCAATGTTGTCAATTGTTTGATAATTCATAGACTCGACGAGGCTCACATAATTTATGGAGCGCAAATCAGTTGGCCTTTGATCAGCTCAGGCACATTAGCTCGGCTCTATTTTTAAACAATTACTTAAGTCAAAAAATGTAAAATATATACACATATGATTATTCAAGCCAACGAGCCCTAGACCACCCCACCCCACCCCACCCGCACAGCCTGATAAGCAAAAAACGGCAACTGTAACCATTCCCTTCCGATATGGAAACAGTTGGCGTTGAATTCTGATTAGATTATGTTTGATTTTTTTCTTTCTGATTGGAGTCGCAGCGGCTGCTGTGTGTAGAAATCAATTAATGTGTGTGTCGATTACTTTGAAATACTGTGAACACTTTGTTATATTTGTTATTTGTTATTTGTATTCGTATTGATTGGGCAAAGCCATAAAATTAATTGCACATAGCCAGCTCATAAACATTTTCATTATTTAGATAGATAAACGTATTTTTTGAAATCGTGCCGCTTGCCTTAATTTTATATTTAAACATTTAACAATCCACACATAGAAATATACCTTTCACACATAGAAATATACCGTTTTTTTTTATGAGCTTAGATTAGATTGCTTTAGCGGCATTTGCATGCCAAAGTTGGTTCGCTCGCTTGATAAGCGAACTTCCCATCCAAATAATAACTTGAAGTGTGACAAGTGTGTGTTTCTTGTGTTGTTGTTGCTGCTGCTGCTGCTGCTGCTGCTGCTTATCTTTGCCAACACGTTGACATATTGCATTGAATCACTTGCTTTCAAAATAGTCGCTTACACAGGCACACAGGGCACACTTTGACGTTGCCTTGGTCAAGTTTTTTTTGTTGATTATTAATTAACTTGCCCATCAAAATTTATGCCCATCAAATGGCGAGAAGCTCACAGGCTTTAAAATAGTCACTTGTGTAATCATTGTTCAAGTGCTCAAAGCTCGACACAGGCATCTCTCTTCAGTTGCTTGCTCTTTCTGCTCCGATTCTGCCATGACTCATTTGCCGGTTGTTGTTGTTGCTGCTGCTGCTGCTGCTGCTGCTGCCGCCGGCATCACGTCGACTTTGGCTCGTGACGTTTTGTCAATTGTTTGTGGGAGCGCTTATCATTGAAGCGGATGCTTTTCTTCTTCTTGTTTTCTGCAATAGATAATCGCTGCTTAAGCTGCTTATTGACGGACAGCAGCGTAAAAGTATTTATATATTGTATTATTACATTTATTTTCTACGAAACGATATTGTTTGACTCTTTATTAGCCGTTGTCGTTGCCTGCTCAATGCTTGACATGTGAATTTCTTGGGAAAAAGCTTTAATTTTAGAACGCGTAAGAAAGGACTGATATTGTCGCTGTTGTGCTTCCCAGAAAATACAGTGATTGTAATATTAAAACGAAAATTATAAATAAGCAATTTTCATATATCGCATAAGTATGAATTGGCTTAGCATATTAGCAGTGCCATTTTAGATAACACCTTTGTGTATTTGATTTGGTGGCAGAAGAAAAGAAAGAAACAATCTGATGACGCATCGCAGAATGCGGCGTGTGAATAAGTCAACAAAGATGGTGAAAACTGGGGATTATTGGAAGCATAACAAGAAGCTGCAATATTAACATATATATTAACAACCCAAATATGAAACCAAATGTATAGAAGTTAATGGACTTAATTTATGACTATACAGTGATTTATTGCCAATATTATTTTTGTTATTTATAATTTTCTACAATAGATAGATACAATTTGGAATATTTAATATTGAAGAGCTGTTTAAAGGTAGTAAATTTTAACTACGACTGAGCAGATATGATGCAAATTAGAAAGGCCAATTGTTGTTTAATTGTACATAAATTAACATACAAGTGTGTGTAAATAAATGTGTATGTTAAATTAGCATCAACAAAAAATCGACTAAGTAATTATGAATATAAAGACATTAAGTAAAACAAAACACAAGCACAGCAATAATCTGCTGCTTGGCTGGTGTTAATGCAAAACAGCGACGCTAATCGCGTAAGTAAACAGCGCACAAAACGAGATAGAAGATACAAATTCTCAGTTGCAAACTGGAAGCAGCATCCACATAAGATTTAATTGAAACTTTAAGCCGAACGCGTTAATTAGAAAGAAAGAAAAAAAAACAAGAAAAAAACAGCTTTAGCTGAAACGTGAGTCTGTCGCAGAATTATGGAAATGCACGAATACACTGCATAAATTAAATAATAGATAAAATAATAAGCGACGCGTTCTTCTACTTGCTTGTATAAAAGTTGCCGGCGCGAGAACATTTACAGTACGATTTCCTAGAATTCTCAGCGCAGAGCTCACGTCAACGCCAACTTTGCAGTGCTTTAAATGGCCGCACTGCTCGCACCCACAGCGATCGCTGTTGTCAGCGCCACTTTAAAATGAAATGACAATCGGCCCGTTTCGACGCCGGCAGCGCTAAAAGCTCAAGCTCGCTGCTAGAGCCCCCCATCGGTTGAACGCTAGAAATTCACTCATTTTACTTTAGTTAACGAAACGAACGAGAAGCGAGCGTCGCGCACAAAAAAAAAATTCAAAAGCAAACAAGAAAAAAGCAGCATTGAACGGACCGACGCAAAAATCCTATTTAATTGTTAGCGTGCAATGATTTTTTTGTGTGACGGCTGCGCCTCATACATAATATATACACATATAAATTCAGCAATAATTTGCATAATAATTTCAAACGAAATCGAACGAAAAGCGCAAAGTTTCTTCAACAAACTGTTGCCAACATTAACGAACAATTAAACGAACTCTACTTTTGTTATCAGTATTTTCTGTACAAACGAAAAACGAACAGCATAAAAGCAAAAAAAAAATAATAATAAAAAAAAAGAAGAACTCTCAACGATTATTATTTGAGTGCCGTTGGGAATATTCGCGACAAGCGTGAAAAATATTAACTCTCGAAAGTTCAATTCAGTATGCGAAGCGTTTTTGCAGCGTGTGAACCAATTAACACAAAAGCCGCGTTACCTTAGTAAAAACAACTGGCCCAAAGCAAAGTACGAAAGAAAATCAGTAACACGACAAAATAAATAAATACATATTTTATATATAAACACATAGCACACAAACAAATTGTTAAAGACTTGAATTGTAAGCGTACAAAACCAAAGGCAGATATTTATGCATATACAAATTGTCTGACCGACTGTGTTTGTGTGTGTGTCTCTGCGTGTGTCTGTGTGTCTGCTGATAAGCCCCCCACAAGGCGTTACTTAGTTTAGAATACACATATATTATATATATGCCAGAGTTAAGACTGCTATCGCAACGTAGGCGTATACGTAATATGAACTTTAATTGAACTTATTAAGGAATTTCTAGAAAGAAACCAACAACAAAAAAGGGCTATCGCGTTAACACTAACATCGGTTAGTATAATGTGTGTGTGTGTGTGTGTGTGTGTGTCTGTAAACCTGTGTGTAGACCAATACATAATATTGATAAATTAGTAAATGACGCAGTGTTTAAAACGTTAAGGTTCTCTCGTATCTAATCTCTTGACTTCATGTCCAAGTAACGCCTAGCCGCAAAGAACTGGTCGCCCCCGCCAACCCCCTCTCCCTCTCTCTCTCTCTCTTCCATGAGTCTACAATAATATTTACTAACACACAACGGCAACAACAAATGTGTAGAAAAAAACGAAAAGAGAACGTCGATCACACTTGCCACTTGGGACTTTTTTCCCGATGTCAATTGTGATAAGTCGAATTATGTATACCTCGTATTATGCCATAAAAGCTAGCCGCACATATCATTCTAGTTATTGATTATGTTTTACGAAGCTTGAAGACCGTAACAACAAAATATTTACTTTGTGTCTGTCGACACAGCGTATACGATATATCCAAAACAGGCCAAATATCATTATAATATTTATAAATGTTTTATTAGTCAACGTTTCGAGCCATATAAAAACTATATGGGAACAACACCCACACACCGATTTTCGGCATGTTGTTCGTTTTGGCTCTTCTGCTCAAGTCTTTTCAAAAAACACACACACACACACAAAACGCTCAAAATTGAAATCCGTCCAAAATTAGAATTGATTCGTAATGCTAATGCTAATGCTACATTTGTCAAAAAAAGAAACAAAATAAATAAATAATGAAGAAAAAACGAGACTTTTGCTCGATCTGTGGTTTGCCGTGTTGTGTTTTCCTGGTTTCCGACAACCTTTTCAAAAATACTTAAGAGCAAAATATCTCAAATACAATCCAACTATTGTGTGTCTAGCTTTTATTGTGATTGCGCATGAATAGAATTTAAGTAGATTTTTCGCGAAAAATAGCCATTGAGGAATGCTCTTCAGAAATTGGCTACTACATCAGTTTTGATGTATGAGATTCATTTTTGTTCTTGTTATAAGACAGTTCTAATGAGAATTTACCGTCAATGTTTATTTTATTTTATAGATAATATTGGAGCTCTTATTCAATACTAGATAATACTTGAACTTGTTCATACTTGACGAAAGATCGTTATAAGCTTCAAATCGCTTAAAGCTTTAAATCACCTCAATTCGTCGCACTTGTTGCACTTATCTATTGACTGACTTCCCCATTCCATTGTATCTGCTGATTATCCCCGACTATTGTAGACTTTGCAGAGAAGTTTTTGCATATGCAAGCAAAGGTTGGCAGCTGATGTGTATCTAATTAAGATAGAATAAATGCAATTTTATACGCTATCTTATCTGCACTTTGACACTAAAATACTCGGCGCTTTGTTTCGCAGCGTTTGTCGGTAATAAATAATACATTTTAAAATGCAAAATCATAAACCATTGTCAGAAAGAAACGTTGCTAAATAAATAGAGACCATCTAGCAGGGGGCAAAGCCAAGCAGTTGGGCAATACTAAGACGACGCCAAGCGCCTGCCATTAAAATAAGCAGCAGATTGCGATGGAGATACATATATATGTATATATATACATAAATATCGGACAAATAGCATAGAGACACACACATTAGGCCTACTTTGCAAATATTTCGCATATGTCTGCGCTGATTCAGTGTCACTGAAAATAAAGAAATGTGCTTAAATATTTGGATTGCTATTAATCTCTCTCTCCCTCTCTCTGTCTCTCTCTCCCTGTCTCTCTGTCTTTCTCTCTGTCTCTGTCTATACTTATTACAGGTTGTGAACAGCAGCAGCAGCACAACGACGCGTGTGGAGAAGAAATCGCAGCGTTTACATCACATAACATCATCATCGACGACACAAGCGTCATCATCGTCATCGTCTTCCTCGTCATCAACGTCTTCGGAAATGAAGGCCGCCGCCGTCAAGCGCGATCTCACTGATATTAAAATGTCCATGTCGGAAATAGAACGTCTGACAGCGGCGCCAACGCAAACGCGACACCATCCATCGATTGATGACCTTAAGGGTCTCAATAGCGAAGATACCATAACGCAGTTGAAGAAGAAGTGAGTACATCATCAGTCAATCAATCAATCAATCATCGATCAGCTTAAGAACTTCATGTTAATCTTAAACTCTTGCAGAATGCGTGCCTCAATCGAGAATCTAGTTGATGGCAATGATGATGGCAGCTGCTACGGCATTGTAACGACTCCGGATGGCGATGATGATTGTTGCACACACAAACATTTTGGCAACGGTTTGGATTTAACGCATCCAACTGCCGCACAGCTGAGCGCCAGCAGTGGCTTAAGTGGCTCGAATAAAACGATTGACACCATCAAGTTTGAGGAGAAGCGTTCCAAATCGATGGCCACCACAAAAGTGGTGGCCGATGGCTTCAGCTCCGAGCAGGCGACCAGCAATTCAGCGGAAATGAAACGTCTCCAGGCTGGGGACATTGATTACAAAGAGGCTAAGGCTGCGTCAGCGGTTCGAAATCGTCTGGAAGTGGATGGCGTCAAAGCGGAGGAGAGTGCAGCCGTCATACAGGTGAGCAATCAATCAATCAATCAATCAATCAATATCGCAATCCAGCCAGTAGTCACTTGCTTACATGCTGCAGACCACAAGTTATTGCTATAGTCATTGAACTCTCTCTCTGTCGCTCAGCGGGGAAGCTTTGAAAGCTTTTGCAAGCTAGTGACGCAGCAGGGCAACCACTGGGAAAGTTCAAGCATACCAGTGAATAACCGTTATGCCGGCCACTCCTTTCAGTCGAAGTTCGTCGCTTGCATGTTAGGGTCGCATAAAGGGGCACGCTTCACCCAAAATAAAAAACGACTGGGAACGTTTAATGGCGCGAGCGAACTGTGAAAACTGTCCCGAGTGAAATTAGTTAAAATTGTTGTCCTTGCTTGAAGAAACTGAAGAAAAAATCGATATTTTTACATGTTTTTGCTGCGCCAAAAAGTAGGCAACAGTCTGCTTCGAAATAGCATCGCGTATACGTAATATGTTTCTTCGAAACCAACGTCCGCTCCAGTGGAGCCCACACTTAGTGCGACATTTGAGCAAGGAAAAGAAAAAGGGCTCCATGCTAAGAAGAATTCAGGTAATAATAATCGCCATCGTTGCACCTTAGGTTTCCCCTCGTTTCCAAGGGCGACGCAATGTTGTGGCTTATCTAATCGATGAGCGGGGAGCTCCATGATATATTAGCATAAATTGTTTTATGATGCAGCTCATTAAAGGTTGTCAACAACGCAATTCGAACTGGATGATGAAATTTTATGCAGTCTATTGATTAAATAGAACTTCGCTAAAGGTCAGAAGTCAGTTACTACTAATAAATGACTTATCGTTGACAAATTGCAAGTAATATAAATAAGTTAGCTGGAAAATCCTTGCTGTACAAATGATGATTCTCATTGTCTACGGATCTGTAGCCTAGCAAATGGGCAATGCCTAGCTGGCATTTGGCCAACAACAGACACGCTCCATGTGGGCAGACTTCTAATTTTTAATGCCCCAATCAGCAAAAAAACAACGATTTTGATGTAGCTGCGCAGTCAAAGACGATTTAGATTCATTCGAACAATTAAAACTTTAGATTGCAAAAAGAAAAGATGCATTAACATTAAAAAACTTTGACCAAATGCTAACAATTAGCCATATATATTTATATATATATATATATATATATATTGTTTTTTTTTGTTGATTTATTTCGCAATTTGCGCTCTGATATTTCTATAGAATTTTCACTCAGTCACCGAAAGGGGCAAAGGCTGTATTTTATTTTCGAACATTTTTCTTTTAAATAAAATGGCACTGAGCGGTGCTCCGTTCTCAGTTCTCAGTTCTCAGTTCTGAGTTCTCAGTTCAGTATCAGACAAGCGATCGACGCGAGCATTACGCTTTAGACGAGCAATTTTAAATAATCGTTTGCATATACGAATATAAATACGGAATTTATATATATTAGTGTGTATATATAATACATGTGCTTATATATTTGAATACTATAATATAGACAAGAACATTGCATTAATTTGTCTATTGGCACTAAAAAGATTGGCAAAAGACAACGACTGCGACTGCTTTAAGCAAATAACTTATACAAAAAACACAACAAGACTGAGAAGAAGCGAACTAATCGACAAAACAATACATATTTAGAACCTGACCTTCTGGGTGGCTCACTCTTAAGCACAACACATAACACTTGTGCCGACAGCACAAAAACAACAACAAAGACAAAAAAAAAAAAAAAAAAAACGAAAACAAAAGCAAGAAATTTCGGAATTTCATAAATTTCGCGCTGGCTGTGATGAAATTCTGAGTGCACAAAAAAAAAAAAAAACGAACGAAAATCGTAAATTAAACTAAGCAAAGAACACTATGAAATATATTCGCTGGTGCT
>JBAMBD010000584.1:0-34699 GCA_037043625.1 Drosophila melanocephala | reverse complement strand
TTTATTACTATGGTTCAAAGACGGTGTTGAAAAGAATGAACCTATATGAAAATGATTAGGTCTACTTAGATTTCTATTTAAGACTACTATAAGAGAACCCAGTATGATGATAATATGGTCTGAAATTTTAATAATTTTAGTCTGAAAGAACTAACTAAGAAAAGGCTCGACATTTTGCATCCAATCGTATAAATTAGACAGATCAATTGAAATTAATTGAAACATTTTTAAGCAGAATAGATTTATTAAAAATTGCCATATGACGTAAATTCTTTAAAAGCATAAAATCAACTTTAACACAAAACTTGCACCAATATATGCTCTCCTGTTATGATATTCAAGCCTTTCTTAATACAGATCATATGCTCCACTTTGTTTTTGAACAACCCAACCTCTTTCTTCCCGGTTCGATTTAATTTTGCAAAAATTTTACAAATCCCATGTCTTATAAGTTGAAGCAGAATCAATCATAAAAAGAATTTGAATTTACAAAAAAATATCGATCGACTCGTTCGTGGAAAATTTGAGTTCGAAATTATAAGCAAGACAGACAATAAAATATAATTTGACTTAGTTAATTGCCATCCCTCTTTGGCCAATGCACTTAGAAGGATCTTGATCGCAAAGGTGCCTTCTGTGGCCATAGAAGACGTTTGTATTTTTGAAAACAACACAATATTCCCAGACGAGTATCTTGCTCATAGAATTGGCCTGATTCCCATTAGAACTGTTTTAACTTCCTTTTACAGCGAAGATGAAAATAATGTTCTTCTTTTCAATCTTAACAAGAAGAATAATTCTGAAGACATCATTCAGGTAACTTCAGACGACATTACATTTGTTCCTTCTGAAGGATAGAGGTTCGATAATCTAATGAAAAAAGGTGTTGTTATTTGCAAATTGGCACCAGGCAATGAAATTTCCATGACGTTTAAAGCGCTGCTAGGTGTTGGCAGTGATCATGCCAAATTCTCCCCTGTTTCGCTTTGTTCATATAAGATAATGCCTTCCATTAAGCTGGAACGAGAATTTCTTGGCGAGGAAGCTGAGTTATTACAATCTTGCTTTAGCCCTGGGGTCATTGCTATCAAGAACGGCAGAGCTGTTGTTGCCAATCCAAGGTTAGATTCAATAAGCAGGGAATTTCTTAGGCATGACAGCCTCAAAGAGCACGTCAAACTTCTTCGGGAGACGGGATGGTATTGTTTTACCGTGGAAACCATTGTTGAAGACCCCCTCGACATTTGGTCAAGAAGGGTGTTACGGTTTTAACGAACTTGCATGCGAAGAGTTAAAGTATGAGATTGGAGAAGTTAAGCGAGGAATATTAGGCGATGAGTTTAATTATAGACGAAAAATTAAAAATGAGAGTTTGGGCTGAATTAATAAAATATCCAATTGTTTGGGGATTATTTTTTATATGAAAGGTATACATAATAATTTATAATGCCTGTAGTGCATTCATTTGGTTAAGTTGGCTCTAGGTATATCATTACAGGCATTTATATTGTAATAAATTTATTTGAGTTTCAAAAGGATTTGGACAATAATGAACACTTTGAATCTGAAATTGAAAAACAAAGAAGGAAAGAAGTTAAGATTGAGGAATTAGAGAGTCTCCCAAAGACACCACCTGATCGGAAAGCTAGCTCTAAGACTTCCTTGGAAGTCCTAATCAACGATGTCAAGTTGGATGATCCTGGATGAAAAAAAACGAAACAACTAGAAGCGCCTGTGCCGCTATAGTAGGAAATTTTAAACCTCCTACTGAGGTCCTGGACACTTAGAACAAATCCTAAGCCCATTCTTTCAGCTTTAGGCACGCCCTTTTTTATCCATGCCGCACACACCCGCCACCAACCCACCTCACCTTTTTTCGGTATTTTTCTTTTTATGAGGAGGCTGTGACGTTCTGATATAAACTGTTATTCGCTTGCCCACACATAAGTGTGTTACTCATCTGGGCAACCATGAAAAGGCTACAGTCATCCGTCTGTCTTACTACAGATTCTGCCCAGAGATGACTTCTATACTTGGTGAAATGTTTAACACCGATAGCTATATTAAGGATCCACTAGGACCTAGGGTTGTATCAAGGAGAAGAATGATTGAAACAAAAGAGTTCATAAAAAAGAATAACATTAAGATAAAATTAAAAATCAGCTGGAAATACTTTTCGATCCAAAGCAGAAATTTAATCCTAACGATAAAACTAATACCTTAAGTAAGAAATTTGATATTGGAAATGGTAAGAAGATACTCCGACATAAATTGTCATAAATGACAATATAAGAACTGAAGCAAAATTAATGCCTAAAAGTAGAATTGGAATGAACAAGAATTTTAAAAACCTCGAAAGAAAAAAGCTAATCAATGTAGATCAAATTGAAGCCTATATATGTTTATGTTGCAATAGGGAGGGTAAAGATAACGTCATCCACTGAATACTAGACTGCTAAACATTTAAGTAAGGCAGATATACGTTATTATATGAGATAATAGAAGTATTAAGAATTAAGACTGGAAATGCGTAAATGAACATGCTCGTAGAATTCTACTTAAATGGGGAAGTAAACGTTGGAGTAGACAAAAATATGATAAAGAACTATAGAAGGAGAATTGTTAAATTCATGAGTAGAATTGAAAAAGAACGGTGGACTGGAATTAGAACGATATTCATCTAGAATTATATTAGCTCAGCCAGTTGAAGAAAGGAAAATATAAAATGAGATTTGAGATTGGGAAAAGACATTGTTTGAACTTATGGAATAACACACGCTAGAGAGCAAGTAGACATTATAAATAAAATGTAGATAAAAGATGAGGTCAAGACAAATACACAGTAAAATTGAGGTATTGGCTTTAAACATGCCGACCGAACGAAAAGCTGAAACCAGACTAATGTGCTCAACGGGAAGAGGACTGGCCCGGCCGTCCTGAACTGTAGTAAGTCAGCAGACTATCATCTTAGCAGGTGAAAGCCTTTGGTATAAAAAATCAAGTTAAGAAAAGAATAATTCAAGGATACCTGACTTAAAACAAAAAACCCTGGGCAGAGATGCAGTCGTGAGGACAGATGAGTGGCTCTTTGTGGTTGCCCGGATAAGTAATACACACTCATGTGTGTGAAACTAATAACAGTTTATATCAGAGCGTCGCAGCCGACTTCTACAAAGAAAACCCCGAAAAAATTATAGGTGGGCCGGTGGCGTGTGCGACATGGATAAAAAGAGGGCTTGCCCGAAGCTCGAAAGAGTTGGCTTATGATTTGTTCTAAGTGTCCAGGACCTCAGTAGGAGATTTTAAAATTTCCTCCTATAGAGGCACAGGCGCTTCTAGTTGTTTTCGTTTTTTTTTTTTAAATAAAAAACACATAAATAGTTTATTATCGAAATGTTACAGTACCCTCCATAAAAACAGAAGCCCTAGAGGGGTAGGGAAAGTGAAGCCGATTGGCGTGTGTGCGGGAGAAGCATGCACATGCATAAAAGGTCTTATCCGAAGCTCGAAAGAATGAGCCCAGAATTTATTTCAAGTACCCTTGCAGGAGGATAAAATTTTCTTTTGTAAAGACATAGGCGCTTCTAGTTGAATAAGTTTCGCTTTTTTTAGTTCTAGATTTTAAATTGTGTTTTTTGTCCAATTAAATAATTCTGAAGAAATCAGTGAGTTCTTATAAATCTATTACAACATTGTTTAAATACAGCTGAATTATCTTGTCAATTGTCCAACTCAAGAGATTTTGTTGATTATAAAGGTGAATCATTAGATTTGACTAAACTGGGCAGAATCTGTCGTGAAAAGGAAGACATGAGCCTTTTCGTGGTTACCCGGATAAGTAGCACCCCCATGTATGTGAAACTAATAACAGTTTATACCAGAACGTCACGTAACAGTCAACCGACTCATGAAAAGGAGACCCAGAAAAAGCGGAAAGTGGGCCGATGATGATTGCGAGGTCAATATGCGGGAACATCATGGGTAAAATAGGACTTACCAGAATCTCGAAAGACTGGGCTTAGCATTTTATGTAGAGTGTTCAAGACCTCGTTAGAAGGTTTAAAATTTTCTTCTGCCAAGGCACAAGTGCTCCTAATTGAATAAATTTCGTTTTTTTTTTCGGATTGGACTAAAGTATCCTTGATCTGAGACATGGTAATTGCGTTTTGTATAAGCTCCATAGCCATCAGAAACTGATTTCAATACCATTCACATACCTACTTAATTTATGATAAAATTCCTTGGAAAGAAATTCAAATTTTTAAAAGAAGAACCTAAAGTTTTCTGGAGATATTTTGATATTCTTTAAGACTTGTTCGCCAAGAATACACTCTCTGACATGCAAATGAAGCATATTATTTGCTACATTTATGGGATAGAGCCTCTCAAGTGTTCTTTTCTCCGATTTTTTGCGTTGGGAATAAAGGGTCGGTGAGGTTTTCAAAGATTATTGAGTGCAGATTATTATTCCGTCACCAGCTGATGCAACTTATCTAATGGAAATATTACATTCACAACTCAAGCCAAGAAATTTGCTCGAAAGCTTTCAATCTTCTTCTTTTGTTTTGATTAGCAGAATCCAAAAATTCCAATTAACGAATTTTATCCGCACAGAATGAAAACGTATAAGATCACACAAGAAAACAAGTTGGTGGCCGTTGAACTTAAACATTCTCGGATGAATGCACGGCAAGTTTAAAACGCCTCGATGGCCGAGATATTCTAATTCAGGACATCATACCTTTTTATAAAAAAATTAATAAATATCTTTCCGAATGATTTCTAGAAGTGTACCCGATGATCTTAAAAATTAGTATCGCTAAAAGACTTTCTGAATCAAAGTTTGAATTATCTCGGTGAACTCTCAATGACACAAACTTATAAGTCATCTTCTAGGGGATATTTGTTGGTTTTCTCTTTTTTTTTTGAAAATTCTCTTTTATTTCAACATTTTCTGATTGATAAAATTTTTAAGTGATTCAATTAAAAAATGAAAAAATGGAGAAATTTTGATTTTAAGAATTCAAATTTATAGGATAAATAATCCAATCAAGAGAGTGAACTGATGCTTTGAAAGCAATTGAAAATCCTTACTTGCAGAATTCGAATGATAAATAAATTTTAAAACACTTAAAATTTTTCAAAAATTTTGAAATTATTTTTAAGAAACAAATGCAAATAGAGCAATGATTCTCATATAAATGTGATGGGGAAGACTTGAGGACTTTGGTTGCTTGGAAAATACAACCAGGTGATGACTGTCTAAATATATCCAGTGTCGGCCATGCTCGGGCATTTAAAATCAGGCAGATATTTACTTCAATGTTGCTCTTTTATCACCATTGAAATTTTATGCGCACTTTCGCAAGAGAAAAGCAGAAAAGTGTTTTTGAAGTATCAGGATGGAAAGTCACTGACCGATCAATGTTCTTTTGCGCTAATACTCTACGATCAAGCTGGCGTGTGTTCTGATTCACAATTTTGATACTTAGAATTCACTGTCGCTCATATCTATATAGGCAAAGCCCCTGAACAAATAACTTCCGAATCTGTCCGTGAGACGGATGACATTAGCCTTTCGTGGTTACTCGGATAAGTAACACTTATGTATGTGTGACGCAATAACAGTTTATATCAGAACGTCACAGCCAACCGACTCATAAAAGAAAAACCCCGAAAAAAGGGGAGGTGGGGCCGGTGGTGTGTGTGCGGAAGCGGCATGGATAAAAATGGGCTTGCCCGAGCTCGAAAAGTGGGCTTAGGATTTGTTCTAAGTGCCCAAGACCTCAGTAGGAGGTTTAGAATTTCCTTTTATAGAGGCACAGGCGCTTCTAGTTGTTTCGTTTTTTTCTAATAATTTCCGGTTGAATGAATCAATTATTTTTTAATTCGAATTTTGACAAATTAAAATTCTCTCCTGAAATTTTTTTCTGTAAGTAAAATTTTTTCTATAAATAAAAAAATTAAAAACAATTCCCATGAAAGTGAAGACGTGGGTTAAAATTGGTAACGCACTCCAAGTTGTTTTAAGTGTAGTGTTCGGCCTGTATACCTTGTTGTTCTTTCTAACAATGATCTTAGGTATATGGAAGCACAACATAAACTATTCCGGACCTGAGTTTTATTTCTGGCGAACAAAATTCGCAAATCAAGATGCACTCAAGCATTCTTACAGTGGAATCAAACAGAATGAAGAAAAAAAAGATGATATTTTCAATGACTATTTGGATGCAGTACAGACGCCTGAGACATCTCGATTTAGATTTGCTTTAGATACAGAAAATTTAAAATTCATGATGAAAAAACAGAAAAGATTCGAACAAGGTAAGAAGATAATTCTTAGGTATTTTAACCAACTTAAATTTGTAGTTTCTGAGGCAAGAAAAGAGAAAATTGAAAATCACACTACAGAACTAGTAAGAAAGATCAATGCTTTATTGTCTAAATCATCTTCTATCACTAAGGAAGATGTGATAAATCAAATAGCTACATCGTTATCTGAATCTTTCGATCTCGCTGATATGGATCCACTAGCAATTGAATTGATGAATACAATCGGTCCAATCGGTCCAATCGATCCAGCGAATCAACTCTCTTCCAAACAGACTGACAGCATCAAGAAATCCGTCGACAAATATTTAAACCCTTTGCCTCTTAAATCTTCTTTCTTAGCTGGCTCATGGTTTACTGGTATAATTCAAAAAATGCTTAATGAATTAGTTAGTCTTATCAAAGAAGAAATTAAGGATTTTAACATTTCTTCGCAAGTGAAGTCAAAATTTTTAGAAAAAATATCAGAGAACTTTCAGCTTCCAATACTGGCAACTAACACTGACGAAGAACGTATAGAAAAACTAAAAGTATTTGCCCAATTGGCCCTGGATACTTTTTCTGAATCATATCGTACATTTCAAAGAAGATTGAAACATTCTTATAATCGACTAAAAATTTCCATTTTTAATAATCAAGTAACTCAAGCAGATGCTTCATTAGAGACTTTTATAATTTCTCATATATTTATTTCAGCATTAGAAAATCCAAAAATCGTGGAAAAGCATGATGATGACGCGTTTTTGAAACAACAATTTAAAAATCTGCATATAAAATATTTAAATATTATCTTTTATCGAACAGTTGAAGAAAAAGATTTGGAGATTTTGAAACTATCCAATCGAGTATCTTGCTTTTACTTATATCCACTTATTAAGGAACAAATAGCAGAACTTGCAGAATTGTCTAAATCTTTGAATGTGCATACCGATGAACGTGTCTACCCCCCTCTTTACGGGCACACCGGATTTCCTGATTCATTTGTTCTAAAGAGGGCAGATATTGAAAAGTTTAAGAGTTTGAATTATCGTTATCAAAGGGCATCGGACCCTAGATTTGCGCCATTGTATGCAGACTTGGGGTTCGTTGATACATTTGTTTTACCATCGAAAAGGATATGTAACATTTTTAGGAACAAAGATTGTTTCAACGACACCTCTTTAGTTGAAATAGAATTGGGGTATCTTTATTTTAGAAAATTATATATTAACTGGGTGAAAATGAAAACCACACTTATGAATTTTGGGTATGTCTCGAAAAAAATAACTGATGAATTCTTTAATTCCATCGAAATTTCCGAAAAATCTAGTCTCGATGACACCAATAATCCTCACAATACCTCAAGTGTTAATGCTGTTGGCGATGATGTTCCTTCTGCTTTTTATCAAAATTCGATCAAGAAATCAGGCAAAAATTATTTCTTATTGATAGGAGATTTTAAAAGAATAATCAAAGAAATGGCGTTAAATGCAAAGCATAACATGTCGATAGCAAATAATTCAGCTCAAGCCCTTGATTTTTCTTTATACAAATCTGTTTTCTTTTTCAATTCGACGACTAAAGAACTTACATTGAATTATGTTTCTACGAATTCAGAAGTATTGAAATCGTTTTTAGAAATTACTAGAATTTTATTCAACTGTGATTATGATGTTACTACGGACCCTGAACTTGTGGGTGTACAACGTACAACCTCTTTCCTTACATCATCTAAAGCTAAAGAACTTTGTGATTCATTCTTCAGCAAATTTACTTTGTTGAAGCGCAATTTGCTTCATAACCATATTCTTAATCGAATTTACTATTACTTTGCCTTTTACTATTCGTGCCTTGTTCCAAGTACCTTATTATGCAAAAGAGGAGAGGGATCAAAAAGATTTAACGAAGTTTTATGTCACAAGCTTAGATTAGAAGCGAAATATAAAGCTGTTTGTGAAGTTATAAATACTATGGATTCTCCATCAGCTGATCAATTGAAGGAATCGAAAGAATTAAAAGAAAAGATAGAAATTTGTGACAAGCAGATTGGAAAAATGCAAATGGTGAAGTTGTTCAACTGTTTCTCCAAAATAAAATCATGTAATCTAATGCCTATGTGTAGTTCATTTGAGATCTCACCTCCTAAACAAGGCTCTTTCATCTTTTCTCTTTTTGGTTATCCTAAGGTTTTCATTGAGAGAAACTATGATGATGAAGAATTGTTTGAAATCATGATCGATAATATTCTAAATGATTAAAATAGCGTGTTTAATGGCTGCCCAAGTGTTAACAATCATATTATAGATATTGATGATTTGGATTAACTGCCTCTAATTGTTGCTAAAATCTCAATCCTAGTGTCCAATATTAAATACAGGTATTTTCAGACTTGTATTACAAAGATTGCTTGTTAAAATCAGCAATTGACCCGCCATTGGTTTCTCTCCTTCTTATTAATAAAATATTGTTTATGATTTCATATTAACTCATAGAGTATGGCCAAAGGGAGATCTTCTTTGAAATATTTATTTAATCAGTTAGTTAATATTTAATTTTTACAAAGACCCTTAAATTCTATTGTTTTTGTATATTAAAAAGGATTCTGTTTATAAGTCCAATCAGCTCAACATATACTCATTTTGTGTTTTTGGCTAGTATCTTTGACTATTTATCCCTTTTGAATTGCCTATACTAATATCATAAGCAACGAAGACTTTTTTTCTCTTTAAGAATTATATGTCTCTAACTGTTTCAAAATCTTGTAAAAAATCATATTAATTTATCTAAAATTAAATCCACCAATGCAACCTCCTTTAATATAAATATGTCTAATTTTTGATTATTCTTCGGGATATTCTAATCAATATTTAAAAGGTTGAAATTATTTCCAAGAAAAAACTTATCAGTTATGGGAAGATAACAAGTGTTACTCAAGTCTCATCTTTTTATTTCCTACCTTGGCTCTAGTAACTTCACTGTAATGAGTTAAGAAAAATAAAAAAGGTATGATTGATTTTGATGTTAGAGTGATATTGTTTTGCAAGGAGTTGTTTCTCTATATGATTACCTTTTTTAATACTCATTCCAGGAGTTGGTTCGGTAATTTAGATAACACAAAAAATATATATTAAACAGGATCTATCCTTTAATTTTGATTTAATATTCACTTCTCAGGTACTTTAAAAGAGAGAAGCATTAATCAATTGTTCTCTTACTATGCCTTCAATAATAAAGAATAAAAAAATCACTGATGTTATAAATTTATAACGGACTTCCTTTAAATTGAATGTATTTTCTTGAAATTTTAAATGCTATGAAAATTAAATACAAATAGGTGATATTTCCTCTAAAATACATGCGAATTTTCAATTTTCAGGTTATATCTTCAACCGAATAATTAATTCTGGCTAAGGATTAACTAAAACATTTAGAATGGTATTGTGCTTACTTAAGATCAACTAGAAACTGTTTGATTGCAATTATTTGAAGAGACAGACATCCATTAGAATATCATTTCAATAAGAACATTTGTCCGTGATATAATTAATTAAAGCAGTGTATTTATATTTATATAATTATTTTATATGGGTTTCAAATATAGGAAACCAAAGGTTTAAATATCCAATCATTTAAATTTTGATAGATAAGTCACAAACGTCAGCTTTGCAAAAAATGAATAAATAAATCAAAGGTGTATTTAATTAAAATCGTTTACCTAACTAAAAACATGAATCTTAATGATATAACCACACTAAATTTGGAATTTCACGGATCTGTTCGATACCTCATTGAAGAAAACCTTTAATTCTACGTTTTAAGCTTTTAAGAATATCTCATATTTTTATCCTTTAAATAATACAAGGTCTGTAAAATGACACAAAACAAGGTTACATCAGAATTTGAGAATATTAACAATATGAAAATTTATTAGTCTTTTTCTCTACCAAGTAAACCTTGATCTTCCCTATTAGAAAGATGTTCGAATTACATACTTCTCCACTAGTTTCTCTCCAGCCTACTTATTACATCTCTAAGGTACTCGACCAATTGTGATTTGTCGGTGTATCTCTTAACTATCCCCTCTATAATCTCCTCCCTCATGGGCATATCTCCAAATTCTATTACTCTCTTATTTCTCCATATACCTCCTAGTTCCTTATATTTCCTTTTTAAATTTACTAAATTATCTGTTAACAGAAGGTCTTTTTCAAAATTATTTCTGATAAAATTCTTTATTTGAGCCACTAATTGAATATTATCTCTCAAAGACATTATTAATTCATTCATTAGATAATATAAATTTAGTTTATGATGGAGACCTGAATGAGTATGACAAAATGAAATCCCTTCCATCACTTCTGGATCGTCAAATGTTTTGATGTATATACAAAAAGACTTAAGATGTTCTTCCGTTGCTTTGAGTGTCATTAATTGTTCGAGGAAATACTGTTTTTGTAATCTCATCTAAAGGGATGAAAATTTTTAGTAAAAAATCCAGAAAACGACTCTTCTATTAAAGAAATTGCAAAGCATCTGTAAAATTTCTAGTAATAAAGAACTCATCAAATAAATAATTATTCCATAGAATTTTATGAAAAGTTTTAGAAAGGGTTCGATCCTTGGAAATGGCACAAAATGACTTAAAAGATATTATCAATAGGGTCATCGAGGTTTGTTTAGTAATTTTCAAATTCATAGTCAGAAGGCTATCGTTAATAATCTTTACTGATATGTCCTTTCTAAAATCCCTTTCTTCTTTCACTTATCCACCAATCAAGATTTAGGTTTGACCTTAAAAACGGAAGTACCTCGATGACTAGTGCATATCATTGTTGAATCTGTCAGCATCTTTCATTTCCACGTCTATAAAGAGATTTTATTGAATACTTCAGAGTCAATTAAAACTTATTGGAATTTTCATGATTGAATACCTTTCAAATCTAGCCAATCCTGAGCTTTTGAAGCAGTAACACTTCTCCTTGTGTTTATCAACTTGTGACTTTTTTATTTGCTTCAGCTTTTATCCCCATGAGTACCAAAGGTGAGTTGTACTTTCCCATTAATACTGAGATTTCCGACCCCGTTCAGAAAACCGTTTACACTTTAAAAAAAATTATAGGAAGAGGGGCCTACGCCCAGTGTTTTCTGTCAGTCATAGAAAATGGCGATCATTTTGCTTTGAAAATTATAAAACTCGCTGATCTAAAATCTGAAAAAGTTTTGCAAAAATTACAATCAGAAATTTCTATTCATTCGACTTTAGATCATCCAAATGTTGTTAAAATGTACACAAGCTTTAGAAATTCTGAATACGTTTTCATGGTTCTGGAGCTGTGTGAAAGAGGGGCCTTGGATGATTTATTAAAGAGAAACTCCAAAATTAAAGAAAAGTACGTTTCTAAGTTTATTTTACAGTTGATATCTGGATTGCAGTATCTGCACGACAAGATGAACGTCATTCACCGGGATTTGAAGTTTGGAAATCTCTTCTTAGATAACAACCTGAATATTAAAATAGGAGATTTTGGTCTTAGCGCCATTATAAAGAATGGGGAAAAAAGAAAAACAGTTTGTGGAACACCAAATTACATCGCACCTGAAGTGCTTTTCGGAAAGGCTGGCGGGCATTCCTTTGAGGCTGATATTTGGTCTGTCGGAGTTATCGTGTACACCTTCCTTGTTGGAACTCCACCGTTCCAGCAGAAGAATGTAGAAGGCATTTATAAATTAATAGAACAGAACAAATATATATTCCCGGATGATTGTAACCTTTCCTCAGATGCTATAGATTTAATTACAATCATTTTAATTAATGAGCCCACTAAAAGACCCACATTAGATCAAATAATCGAGCACAGATTTTTATCACAGAAAGAAAATCTTGCCACCAGGGTTTACAGAAATATTTTCCTGAATTGCTACAAGCTGAGTCCGTTTAACGAGGAGTTTGTTGTTTATTCCATGCCTGTTAATTCAGTAAAAGGTATAGGATACATATTAAATTCCGGTGTTCTTGGTGTTTATTATCAGGATTTAAGCAATGCCTTTATAAGAAACAGCATTTTTGTTTTCATAAAATTAAAACAGGATGGAAGCAAAAAGGTTTTTGTTACTGAAGAACACTTAGTTTCAAATATCCCTTCAGAATTACAGCATATTTATGAGAATATTATTTATTTTAAGAATAATTATGGAAATTATATTATTAAAAAAATAACGTTCACCGTTCCATCCAACATTAAGGTCTTCATTGCAAAAGTAAAAAGGATAAATGGCGGTCTTCTATTTGTTTTGACAAACAATGCGTTTGTTTTTGATTTCAACGACTCCTCAAAGGTGGTGGTAGGAAGGGATGGACGATGTGTTTATTCATTTAATGAGGATGGTCCAATATCATTTGCCACCCATCTACAACAAGAACAAGCTTTAATTTGTATTGAGACTCCCAACTACTGGACCATAGAGGCTTTTTAAAATATATTTACCTATAGAAAGGAACCAGATTTGAATTATTAATAATCCAAATGAATGAATTATAAATATTGTATTTCATGATACGAATATATTAATCACAGTACATTTATTGTTTTCTGATATGAATGTATCAAAAAATCCTTTGAAATTTTATTGCCACCTATTTCAAATCATAAGTGTTTTATTTGTAAGACTTTGTATATAACTTGTTTATTAACTTGTCTTAGTATTTAAAATATTAGATAGCCTATCATTATTTCTGATACAATTATGTAACAATAATTCATTTGTTCATTGAGTAAGTAATCTACAACTGATTAACTGTTACAGTAGCATGTATCTCTATTGTCACTATTAGTTCGATTCATATCTGACTCATAGTAATCTACAACTGATTAACTGTTACAATCAGTATCTCCGTTGTCCTTATCGCTCCAATTCATATATGTTTCAAACTAATCTACAACTAATTAACTGTTACAATCAGTATCTCTGTTATCCTTGTCGCTCCAATTCATACATTCCTTCCCGCTTCATTCTTAATAAGAGAATTAAGTACATATTCTGAAATTTTCAATCAGAAAATAGCATGGACGGAGAAGAAGCAAAAAGTGAAAAATCATGAATTGGAATTGAAGGTAACAAAAGATGATATTGAAACAATTGATTTGAATAAAGAGAGAGAAAACGAGAAGTATGAACGAACAAGTGAATTCGAAGACGAAATGTATGGTCCGAGATAACTTAAAACCAGAGCAAGAAAGGAATGCATCTTCTTACTGTCTTGCGGTATACTAAACACTTTATAGTGACGAAAATCGATGCATCCATTAAGAGATTGGCAATCTCTTTCTTAACTCCTTGTGAAAAATTTTATGAATTTGAAAAATAAGGAAGACAGCAGGCTGCAGTTGTCTGTAAAACAAGTCTGTTGTTAGGAGGTAGAGGTGTAATGTTTACGACACATAGGAGTCCTGTGTAGCGTTTGGTTTCAAAATGCTGGTGGTTCAAGAAAGTGTATGTATATGGACACAAAGCCATTCCACTTTGGGTATAAAACATATATGTTGCTCCTAGTTATTGAAGCCCATCAGGGTATGATTGGGCTTAGCCCTGAATTTAGAGTGATCCGTTGAGTGTTTTTCCGATCTTGGCCTGGGCCAAGTTTCCTCCATCCCTTGTGGGTGGAGTTTTTAGCAACCCGTTTGACAATAAGGTTTTCACCGATCACTCATTAGCTATAGCAATATAGTGAAAATGAATTCATTTTTTTTCAATCAGAAAATAGGATTCCTTAAAAAAAATATTTTCAAATAATTCTTTGAAAAAGCTCCATCCCTTAAGATTAATCCAAGTATATGCTTCTTTCTCTTATTTTGAGAATATATTCTACCGTTTATACATAAAAAAAGCAATAAGTGCACACTTTTTATTTGATTAATTAAAATTTTTCATCTATGAATGTAATTTCATTTATATTTAGCTTAATAATAGCTGTGAAATCTTAGTATGGATACTTGAAACTGTGCTATTATCGGTTCATGTAATTGATGAAGTGTCTAAAAACATAGATATATAGCTGTAAGTGAATGGTCTGGATGGAAATTTCAGATTTAAAATCCTACATAGCTATCAACCAAA
This sequence comes from Drosophila melanocephala, assembly GCA_037043625.1. NCBI lineage: Eukaryota > Metazoa > Arthropoda > Insecta > Diptera > Drosophilidae > Drosophila > Drosophila melanocephala. Next base: position 20,275 of record JBAMBD010000584.1, on the reverse strand, counting down.
TACACTCAAATTGATTACATTCTGAAAAAAACGAAACAACTAGAAGCGCCTGTGCCTCAATAGGTGGAAATTCTAAACCTCCTACCGAGGTCCTGGGCACTTGGAACAAATCCTAAGCCCGCCTTTCGAGCTTCGGGCAAGCCCTTTTTTATCCATGCCGCTCCCGTATACACACACGCATGCAATCATCCGGCCCCATCTCCTCTTTTTTCGGGTTTTTCTTTTTATGAGCAGTTGTGACGTTCTGATATAAACTTTTATTAGCTTCACACACATAAGTGTGCTACTTATCCGGGCAGCCACGAAAAGGCTAGAGTCATCCATCTGTCTCACGACAGATTCTGCCCAGTGATCACATTCTGTTGTAGCAATTATCTAATCATTCTAAAATATGTTATTGTTCGAAACACAACCATACATTCAGTCTGCTACTAAAGAAAATCATCTTTAGTCTTTTTCTACCATAGAAAAGATTTGACACAGATCTAAGGTTATCAAGTGATACACAAGAATAAACAATACAAATTGTTCATAAGATACCAAATAAAAGCAAGAACATCAATTAGCCATGCAATTTGTTGGAAAGAAGGACAATGTCTTTCGTGTAGGACTTCACCAACAATTACGCTCAGAAAATAAAAGGAATGTAGACAACCCATGGATCATTCAATTTCAAAATAAGTAACTATCAATGAAAATACTTAAAATTTATTTACATTGACTAATGTTCACAGAAATACAGCTTATCAATGATAAAGTTTCAAAATATTTAAAAAAACGGATTCGTAGTTGAATCGACAGTGAAATCAATCAATTTGTCAAAGCAAGAAACAGTATTTTCTAAAGACATTATTTATCAAATGTGGTTTAGTATTTGTATCTATAATCCGTTAAAGGTTTTGCCAATAAGATCGGCAAGCAGCCATAATTCGATAGTAACTATTGATTATTTAAGACATATTTTATCCTTAAAAATCAGCATTAAGAAGTACAATGAAATCAAACAATTCCAAACCCATGAAAGTAACATCCCCGATGAACTTCTATCATTATTGTAAATATCCAATATTGTTATAAGAAAAAGGATAATGCAGTTCTTAAATATTCAAATATTATTTTCTATATAATATTAAATAAGAATCCATTTTATCTTTTATCCTATGACTTATAGAATGATCCATTAAGTGTCTTATATATTTTTATTTGAATATGCCAAGAGACATAAATCCTTATATATGGTTAGTGTAATATTTTTACTAACTAAAAACGAACTTCAATAAACACTTCCAGCAACTAAAAAGACACTTGACCCATTAAATGAATCTAAGAAGTAAATTCAACTGCTGTCGTTAAATTTCTGAAATAATAATTTTGTTGTAATAAGTATTTAGAACTTCATATAGCAAATGAGTTGTCATTGATTTAGAAGTGCATAGTGAATATAATTCCATAAGTAATGAGCTAGTAACGAACAAGTATAGTAAAGAGATAGGAATTGAGCCTAAAGTCGAAGCGTACATTCAGTCTATTGTACTCAAGAAAACTCTGGTGTCTATTTCATTTGAAAGACAACGGACATTGAAGAGGCGGATAACCATGTGAGTTTTGAGCAGTTAGTGCACAGATCATCGGATGTAGACAAGAGACTTGACATGGAATCAATCAAAGAATAATTATTAGATTGCCCATTAAATAAATTCTTTCTAGAACGTCATTAGTTTATATAGCAGATTGCTCATAGCTCAATAAACCAATATAAAACCTAGAATTATAAAGCAACCATAAGATATGATGATTAGTCAAGGGCCAATCTTATTTATAATCGTAGATATAATATGCATTTTATGTCCTCTATTTCTCAAGAGTTCAATGTACAACTCGACAAAACTAAGAAATTATTTCTTTGCCCATGAAAGGATTCTCAATTTCAACTGAAGAAACAAGAAAAGAATGTTTAATTTGTTGTGAACACTACACAATAGAAGCTAAATATAATTGTAATCATTTGTTCTGTTTCAAATGTGCTTCCAGAATGCTATTTCTCTACAAGAATAACTCTTGTCCAATCTGTAAGGATGGAAAATCAAATCCTCAGTTTTATAGGATAACAGGAACTAAAGAGAAGACTAGTAAATTAAAGGAACCTAGCAATGATGTCTTGAAATTGTTGGAATCTAAAGCCTCCTTTGGCAGTTTAAAAGTCAAAAAATTAACTGCTGATTTTTTAAAGAATAAATGTAAGCTTTGTTCTTGTGAATTCAACTCAAAAGAAACTCTAATGACACATGTTAAACAAATCCATTCTTCTTTCCTTTGTGTTACCTGTTTGAATCACAATCACCAATTCTGGGATGAATTTACTTATCACAAGCAAAATGAATTGATTAATCACAGAAAAACACACATTTATTGTTTTTTCTGCAAGATTCATTTGTTTAATTTTGACAGTGCTAAGATTCATTGTAATGAAAATCATGAAATCTGCTCAGTTTGTAATTCTTTGGGATTTAGACTGCAGTACTGCAAGAATTTTGAAGGATTAGAACAACATTACAAGAACAGTCACTATTGCTGTAATAATTATTCCTGTCTTTCAGATTTTACTTATGTTTTCGCATATAAAAGTGAGTTATGGGCTCATTACCTGAAAAAACACGGTATTAACAAAGACTTACAACTTATTAAAGATACAGAAGATAATAAGGATGGTGTGTTCTCCTTGTGTCAGAAAGGATAGAAGAAACAAATCTCCCTGTTTTACTTCCCTCATTTGGGGATCTTACCTCTAAGGTTTCAAATCTTTCTATAAATACATCAATAAATATTGAATTGCCATCATTTGGTAGCACCTCACCCATGAACAGTAATGCTCCTTCATTGAGCAATATCACAGGTATAACAAAAGTCCCAGGATTTTTAGATCGAAAGATTATAACCAATACAATTACAATTAATAATCTCAGAACAACTCAAATTCAAAGATTAACTAATATATTTGTAAATGAAATAGATTCAATAATAAATGATTATATAGTAAATAAGAAGTCCCTGAAGGAAATGGTAGAGGAAATTGAAGAGTGTGTGGGTCAAGGTGTATGCGGTAGGATATTAACAAACGTTAATTTCGGGAACAAACAAGGAAATATAAAGCTGTTTTTAGAAGAATATAAAAACAAACTAAAATTCCCAGTCTTCTCAAAAACACAAATACCAAATGTAGTACAGAAAAAAGAAAAGACATTCAAGATTATAGATATTAAGGATCTGCAGAAAAAGAAGAAGTAGAGGTGAATGGTGAGTGAACTATAGGTGGATCGGAGATGGTGTGTTTTCAGTAGAACTTCTTTCACTTTCAAATCCTTCCATTATAAATTGTATCTTTCAACCAGGATTTCCCTTTATTATTTGTATTTTGGCCATTAAGAAAATACGATTTAATAGCAAATGAGTTATCATTGATTTACATGTGCAAGTGAACACAAATTCATACGTACTGGCCTGGTAACGAAATACCACAACAGTTATAGGAATTAAGCCTCAAGTCAAAGCGTACATTCAGTCTATTGTACTCAAAAAGACTTTATACATCGAAGAAGCAGACAACCATGGTAGTCTTGAGCACTTAGTGCTTAGATCATCAGGTGTAGATATCAGAATTGACACAGAATCAATCAGGGAGTAAGTATTAGATTGCCTATTATTTGTATTTTTTTCTATTTCAGCCATTAAAATGGAACTTTCATATATTAAACCATAAAGGAATAAAACATAAGTAACCAATTAAATAATTATTTTAAAATATAAGTGATTAATTAAATACTGACTTAGTATACGATAATTATATTTCAAAAATGGAAGAGTAAATAATTTTGTTGGATTCTTTTTCAAAAAATTTTTTGTTCACATCACAGAATCAATATCTTAAGTCTTATTTCTGAAGCATTAGAAGCTTCAAATATAGCCATAGATCAAATAGATCTCTTTGCTTATACCAAAGGTCCAGGTATTCAACAATCACTTGTTGTGGTTGCCACAGTTGTTAGAACTTTAGCTTTGCTTTATAAAAAACAAATCATTCCAGTGAATCATTGTATCGCTCACATAGAAATGGGAAGACTAGTAACAAAGGCTGATAATCCAGTCATACTTTATGCCAGCGGGGGAAACACCCAGATACTCGCTTATTCCGAGGGATACTATCGTATCTTTGGGGAGACTCTTGACATAGCTGCAGGGAACTGTTTGGATAAAATAGCCAGAGATCTCAAATTAGATAATTATCCCTCTCCTGGATTGTCCATAGAAAAGAAGGCTAGAAATGGTAGAAATTACATTGATCTTCCTTATTCAGTAAAAGGGATGGATATGAGTTTTAGTGGAATATCATCCACAATAAAAAGGATGTCCTCAGGTGATTTAAATGAATCTTATATTTCTGATTTATGCTATTCTATTCAAGAGACAATATTTAGTATGCTTGTTGAAGGGACTGAGAGATGTATGTCTTTAGTAAACTCAACGGAAGTTCTTATTGTGGGTGGGGTAGGATGTAATCTACGATTACAAAACATGATGGATATTATGGCAAGGGAGAGGGAGGTGTCTTACAGGCAATGGATGAAAGACATTGTATCGACAATGGTGCTATGATTGCTTATACAGGGTATTTAATGCATAAATCAGGCATGAAATTTGAATTAGAAGATTGTTTTGTTACTCAAAGATTCCGAACTGATTCTGTCAAAGCTGAATGGCGATGATTTCGTTTTGATGGAATATTTGATTCCTTGGAAATTCTCAACTGAGGGATTTTTAATTTACCTAACTTTTCGATCTCTCATTGGAGATGCTATCATTGACATGTTTCTGAATGTCTCAACTGCGGAAGTTTTAATTTGCCTAACTTTTTGATCTCTCATTGGAGATGCTATCATTGACATGTTTCTGAATGTGGATTGATTAATTTCTTGCATAAATAAATTATGGGATTTAAAGTTTGGTCAGGAAAGTATTAATTTGTTGTAAAGATACAAGTCAATATAGTATCACAGTGAATCTTTGTTAATCAGATGAATTGGTAGTTGCTTTGTTAATCGGTTCAATTGATAATTATTTTTTGATTCTGCTCCTTCCTTAGACAATTTAAAAGTAAATGCATAAAAACTAATTATAAAAAGTAAAACATGATTTAGAAAAGGAATCTAAAGAATTTATTAAAAAAGAAGGCAAAAATTTCCTATTAAATTTTATTTATTGCTCTTAAAAACTCATTTAAATAAATACCTTTCGTGTCATTCTTAATCAAACAAGTTGAAATTTTTATTTTTAACTATGATTTATTATTCACCTTCCAAAATGATATGCATTTTAACAAATGAACTCAAAGTTTTCATGCATAATTTCATCTGCCAGAATACTAAAATTCTGATGATCCATTGAAATTTTGTCATGTTAATTTAAATGTCATGTCATATTCCGATTAATATGTATGCTAAATTAAAAAATTGTAATGTTCATCTTACTCAAATAAGTGTCAATCACCTGAGAATTCAATACAATTGATTAGTTCATGAATATTTATTTAAGATCTTTATTTATTATAAAAGCTTTATTACTTTGAATTAGACTCTAAAGAATGAATTTTATCGTAAACGGGTTAATGATAAATAACCAATTAGTTTATCATCCCCTTTACAATTGACCAACATATATTGTGGTTATTCAATAGTTCTCCTTTATTAGAACTAATAAGAATATGATTGGCTAATTAACATATATATACGTATCTCCTTTAATAAAGATGTCATCTTTAAACACTGGCTTAGTATATGACAAATTTATTTTCAGGTTAATGAGAGGAATTTTTATTGTCAAATAGATCATTCTAAATTCAGGATAGGCCCTTATCGTATCCTGTTTGTGCTTGATAACTAGAAGCAAATATATATTTTATGTCAAAAATGGAATAACTTTGTGTCGTATACAAGCACTTTATTGAATCAATTCCTTCAAGGACTCCTATATCTCCTAAAAGCAGACTTGTTTTATAGAAAACTCCTGTCTTTCTTATTTTTACTTGAATGAAAATTTTCAAGGAGTTAAGAAAAAGATTGCCAATATTTTAATGGAAGCATTAAGTTTCTGCACTTAGAGTGTATAAAACAGTATGAAGATGCTTTCACATTTTGGTCTAGTTTCATCTCGGACAAAGGATTGAACTGGAAAATTAAATTAATCGTTCTAATTATTTAACTAATCCTGTTGCAAAGGAACTTTCTAAAGATCTAATCTTCCTCTGGCTATAAAAGTATAACGAATTGTGAAAATCAAACTGATGGGATTCAAAGTATTTAATTGTATTGATAATGAATAGAATGGAAGTTTCAACTCCTTGTTTTGATCTCCTCAATTTTTGCGGTAGTCCTAAGAACTTTAGCTTTACTTATTTGATTGTCATTGCAGAGAAAATATTTCTTCCAATAAGAATCGAACATGCTCCGATTAAAAATAAAGAATATTTTCTAATAACTAAAGCTCAAATGAGTACAGCAGAATTTAAAGAAGTTTCCATGAAATTAAATATTGATCAGTTCATGTCATATTCTATGAGATTTGTTTATTTGGAATCCACAAATATGAAAAGAAGACAAGTTTAATATATTTTGTTTGTTCTGACGAAATGTTCATTATAGTATAATTTATATCTACGACTATAAACAAGATAGCTTTTTTTCAATTGTATGACTTTATTTGTTACTTCCATAATATTTATTAATATATCAGTTAACTAATAAAATATATTATTTTTGAAAATGAATATAGGCATAATGAAGGCATGCATGCATGCATGCATTTATCATTGTGTAGGAGATTCGGAATTAAGAAGACAAGAAAATTGAAATTCCATTCAGTTCAAGAAGTTGTAGCAAATGAAAATTTTGAGATTCGAGTAGATACAGGAATTACAACATGATAAGCCAGATATCTTCTTACGTGATAAAAAGAAATAACTTTGATCGAGGTTGGAATCACCAATCTTGACCTATTAACTCAAGTTGAAATATGATTTAATAGCAAATGAGTTATGATTGATTTACAAGTGTAAAGTGAATATAATTCCATACGTAATGACCTGATAACGAAATACCACAATAAGTATAGTAAAGAGATAGGAATTGAGTATAAAGTCGAAGCATACATCCAGTCTATTGTACTCAAGAAGACTTTTGAGCATCTAAGAGGCGGACAACCATGTGAGTCTTGAGCAGTCAGTGCTTAGATCAGCGGGCATAGATAAGAGAATCGACACGGAATCAATCAAAGAGTAAGTATTATATTGCCCATTAAATAAATTCTTATTGAAAATGAATTCTGGTTATTAAAATTTTGAATTAAAAACAACTGATTTAATGCTTGTAAGAAATCTCTGGATGTGGTCCAACCCCATCACAGTTGTCATAAACAATCTGAGAAACGTTCAAGGCTAGCTTGTCGCATTGCATCTCCCCTGGAGCTTCTGCAAAAACTCCTACTAGATCTTCAGTACCTGATGGTCTAACAAATGATCTGCTTCCCTTAAACATCAATACTGTTTCATCGATCTTCCTCTGAATGTCTGGCTCCATAACTACGTTGTTCTGATCAAAATTGATAACGTGCTTGTTAGCTATTTTAACCGTCATCAGTCTTGTAAAGTTTTCTTTGTACTTTATTAGATCACCTATTGAATTCAATAAACCTGCAAAGACAAGAAGATTGGCAAAGGCATCTCCGACACAAGGATCAAAGAGTTTAGACAGAGTGTTCAACAATGAATCCTTGGATCAACTCGATGACTCTCTTTGAGAAGATGACAGAACCATGACCATTTGGCTCGAAATAGACCCCAATGTCAAATTCTTTGGCAGCTTTACAGAAATTCTTTACCCCTGTCAGGGCCAATACAACATTGAATCCATTTCCTCTGAGATATTCCACAGCACCCATGTTAGAGTAGTGACTCAGAACAACACCTAACTCAATCTTGTGATTCAACTTGGCTACTTCACTCTTCAACACCTCAGCTATAAAGACAGCCTGTGCATCTCCATCAAATATCTTACCATCCCAGGTAAATAACATTAATCTGTCGGCATCTCCGTCGAATGCACCTGATAATTCAAACTTTTTAGTACTTAGTTTCGGGAAGTTGGGTATCTTCTGCCTAACCTTGATGTAATCGGCCCCACAGTCCTTGTTTAATACACCCCCTTCGTTCGATACTTCAAATTTATAGCTACCTGAGTCATTAAAATCCTGTATTTTAAGGAGACCAACACCGTTACTCGTGTCTATACCAAAGTTCATGGATGGGTTTAAAGCAGAAAAATGGAACATTAAATGTTTCAGGTACTCTTCCTTTGCAACAATCTCGTTCTTTTCATTTGTCTTTCTAATTAAAAAGTGAATTTCTGGACAGGTTACCTCATCGTAAGAAAAGACATTACATTTATAAGCTGTGAGAACTTCCTTGATGTTATTGTATAGCTCCAAACCAGAGTCCCTAGTGTCTCTACCTATTATAACGTTACCCCGTATTGAGTCATTCATACTTGAGTAGTTACTTGTGTGCCTGAATATTTTATTTATAATGGTGTTGAACTCAGCATCTTCACAATTAACTAATTCATCTGAGTAGTTTTCCCAGACTTCATCAAGCATGTTTCCGTTAAAATCTATGAATTTTATTCCGTTGCAATCTTCTGGATTATGACTAGCTGTTATGTACAATCCGATGTACTTTCCCATGAGGGTTGCACTTCTGATGTATGCTATTAAGCTAGCCCTGCATAGAACATTATTTAGATCAGGTTTCTTTAATCTGTAGCCAGCTGTTCCATAAAAAAATTGTTTTGACGGTTTTGTCAAATGCAAAGAAAGAACTGAATTTTTCACATTCTTCATTAAAAGGATCAAGAAAAATTATTAAAAAGGAAATTAAGCCGAAACAAAAGAAAAGACAAATCAAAATTAAAAACAGCTTTAAAAAGAAACAAATTAAAAACCGTTAAAAGGATAAATAGAAAGATTGAATTGATAAAAGCAGTTTAAAGGATAAATAATAAAGATTGAATTGATAAAAGCCATTAAATGGATAAATAGAAAATTTAATTGATAAAAGCCGTTAAAATAAAAACAGTCAAATAAAAAATGTTAAATAAAAAACAGTTAAATAAAAACAGTTAAATAAAAACAGTTAAATAAAAAACAGTCAAATAAAAACAGTCAAATAAAAACAGTCAAATAAAAAACAGTTAAATAAAAAACAGTTAAATAAAAAACAGTCAAATAAAAAACAGTTAAATAAAAAATGTAACAAAATATTTTAACTAATAAAAAAAGATTGGTGCTTGAAAGTGAATTGGGAATTCAAATATACCCCTTTTATAGAACATAATGAAAATCGTCTTTGATTCCAAAACTACTGTTGAAATCCTTTCTATCCATTCCGTAATTCTTGCTTGCATAGCTCTGCACTGTGAAAATATCGTCAGTTATTTTATTTATTTGTTCTTTCATTTCCTTTATTTCCTTCTCAAGTATTTTAAATCCACTGAGACTGCATTCACTATTTTGCTTCCTTTTCTCTTTAATTTCGTCTGCTTCCCCTTTCAATCTCATATATTCCTCAAGGAGACTTTCTTGTTCTTCTGTTATTTTCTTCGTTTCTTGAAGCTTCTTCAATTGTGTCTGTTTTGTTTCGTTGTCATTTCTCAGTGACTCAATCGCAAGTAAATTTTTCTCTGTCTCACAGCTGAGTTTGTGATGGTTTTGGTGTTCGAAACACCAGTAAATGTTGGAAGCACCACATTTCTCAACGCTGATTAAATTATCGTCTGTTAATTTATTTATTAAATCTGGGACTAGCATTGCTGATATCCCACATTCCTTTGATAATCTTTTTTCTAATTCCTTAATACTGAATATAGAATTGGATTTCTTAAAGAACTCAATAATTTTACTTAGCTTCTCGTCTGTTGAAACCCTTTTGGCCATGGGCTTGTAATTAACTGCCTCTAAATTCAAAAGAAGTAAACTAAAATCGTTGCTTGTAAAAATACTATTTATTTAAGAACTTGTTTCACTCTTTCCACGAGAGGTGGGTGGGGTGTTGACATTCATCTTAATGAGTCCTCTTTGCTCAAAATATCCAGAATTGAGTCTCTTCTCGTATTTAAGTCTCAGGGAAGCTCTTCCATTTTTCGCCTTTGGCTTACTTTTCTTGGTTTGTACGGGTGTTGCTTTTCTAACTTTACCAGCTCTGTTGATTGAAATCAGTTTGACCATTTTGGGGGATTGAAAAAATTTTTGAAAAATTTTAATCAGAAACTTGCAGACTGTTGATGGGTTTCTCGCCTTATGTTTTAATTGCTCAAGGTGTGTGTGACTTGAAGACTGTTGATCTTGGGTTTCTCGTTTTATGTTTTAATTATTCAATGTCTGTGGGACTTGCAGACTGTTGATCTTGGATTTCTCGCTTTATGTATTTACTCTGATAATATTCATTGTGTTAATATCACTGTCTGACTGTCAAAACCTTCATATATTGCTATTGATTCTGTTTTATGTGATTCTACTTCCTTCATATTCACTTGGATTTTGATTCTAGTTTTATCTTGACTAAGATTGTCTTTGCTTTCTTCTTATTTAATTTACTTTTCATTTGTACCCATGATTTCATCAATCGGTTTTATTGAAAATTCTCAAGAAATTAAAACGTTGAAAAAATTTATTCCTGATGAAAATATTAAATCTCATTTGAATTATTTAGGAATCCCAATTTTGGATGAACCCCAGGAATCTCAGTTCGATGAAATTATAAGATCAACAGATGAGATTGCATTTGTCACTGCAAATACTGAAGAAATCAGCAGTATTGCTTTTTATGGCTACGATTCTTCTGAAATGTTCTTTCATCATGATATATTCGTCTTTAGTACCATTTTGGGGAGTTCTTATTTGGGGAACGGGCACGTTGTCCTTTGTACCTTTGAACCTGATATTTTCATATATGATTACTCCATTGATTTTCCTCTTCTTCCTCAAAATCTGTTGATCGGTCATCAAGGTCCTGTTACCTCAATAAAAAATAAAGAGACACTGATAAGTGTCTCTGAAGACAAATCTTTTATAGAATGGGATATTAATAATTTAAGTGTTAAAGAACGAGAATCTTTTAATATCCCTCTAGATATCTTCGATTTTAATGAAAAATCAATTATTATGGCTCATGAAAATCAATTTATTATATCCACATCCCAAGAGATAATAAAGGAAGGCCTTATAACTGACAATATTGAAAAGATTCTTTTCAAAGACAATTTGGTTCTCATTGCTGATTCTAAGGGATTTATCAGTATTTATGATATACGATCATTGGATAACAGGCTAGATTATAAACAACTCCATGATAGTTGCATATTAGATTTGATTGTAGTAGACAACAAAATAATAACAACCGGGGCTGATAATTTTGTTAAATTGTGGGATTCAAACTGGGTAATGATGAAAGAACAAAATGTTGATTCAACGGTTTTTCCTTTGGGATACAATAATCTAGTCAAGAGTAAAATGAATGAAATATTTTGTGGTGATGAACATAATGAAGTTTATCCAATATCATTGGATTAATAAATAAAATAGGGATTCCTAATATATCTATTTTATTAAAATTTTTTATTTAATATTCAGGTTTAAGGATTGTAACTTAATGAGAAAATTTTACTTATTATATTTTAATTTATAATGTATTCAAAATACTTCTTTCGCTGAGTTATCTGATGAATAATTACAAAAATGTTAAGTTGAGTTCGTTTCAGAATCTTAGTAGCGTTCCTTTTGGCTGAAGATATTTCAGGTGATGATTCAAGAAGAAGATATTTATTAAAATTGGGCTGTCTTTTCTATTTGTGTGTAACTTTATACTTATTTGTGGAGGAATAGCTCCTCTAAGGCTATTCAAGACCTTACGATAAAGAATTAATAGAATCCTTTTTACTTTGAGATAAGTACTGTAGTGTCGTGTGATAAGTTAATTTAAACTAGTATATGCTAGGTTTCTATTAATTGCAAAGATATTTTGCTCTGAATTATTAATTTAATTGGTTATTAAATCGTCTCGTTTATATCTCTAGTTGAATGATTTGATATCGCTATATTTAAATAAATCTAAATTACTGCTTCTTATAGTTTGTGCATGAATAGAAGATCCCTGAGGTTACTTTGAATGCTAATATTCTTCAATGTCTTTCATCTTTAGAAATGTTAATAACAGGGGAAAATTGATGAAAATTTTAGAGAACGATAATAGCGTAAGCTGATAGATCAGTTAATCAAAGGATTTGTTTAATGGGTAATCTAATACTTACTTTTTGATTGATTCCGTTTCAAGTCTCTTGCCTACACCCGATGATCTGTGCACTAGCTGCTCAAGACTCACATGGTTGTCCTCCTCATCAATGCATCCAGAGTCTTCTTGAGTACAATAGACTGGATGTGGCCTCGACTTTAGACTTAATTCCTATCTCTTTACTATACTTTTTGTGGTATTTCGTTATCAGGTCATTACATATGAAATTATATTCACTTTGCATTTGTAAATCAATGATAACTCATTTGCTATTAAATCATATTTCAACTTGAGTTAATAGGTCAAGATTGGTAATTCCAACCTCGATCAGAGATATTTCTTCTTATCATGTAAGAAGATATCTGGTCTTTCATGTTGTAATTACTGTATCTACTCGAATCTCGACATTTTCCTTTGCTACAACTTCTTGAACGCAATGGGATTTCAATTTTCTTGTCTTCTTAATTCCGAATCTTCTACACAGTGATAAATGTATGCATCTTTATACTTAATTTGCCTTCTCATGTAATCATGACCTAGCATACGGTCGCATTTAGTAGCAAGATGATCTACAGTCTTTGACACAGCTTTGCAGTGTGGGCATCTGACTTTTTCTCCAAAGAATATATTTCTATTCTGAACTTTCTTCCATTAAAGTGCCTTCATCTCTTGATTTCATATTTCCTTTGGTAAGCCATACTGAAGAATCTTTAATGGTGGCAAATTCATGATCACAGACCCTAATGTCTATTTCAGCTATTTCTAGCTATCAAAGATATGATGGCTTATGGTACTCTTGTAATCTGGGAGAAATTTTTTGCATTCAAAAAGATATTTAGTATTATTGATAATTGATTTGTTTTGTTTTATATTACAGCCTGTTTTGGGTTGAACTATTCATTATCTCTGACGAGTAATAATTTAATTATATTATATATTGTGTTTTTTTACATAAGTAATTGTATTTGTTGGCGAGACCTGGAAAGAGCTGGTAACGAAATACTACAACAAGTATAGTAAAGAGATAGGAATTGAGCCTAAAGTCGAAGCCGCATCCAGTCTATTGTACTCAAGAAGACTCTGGATGCATTGATGAGGAGGACAACCATGTGAGTCTTGAGCAGTTAGTGCACAGATAATCGGGTGTAGACAAGAAACTTGACACGGAATTAATCAAAAAGTAACTATTAGATTACCCATTAAATTGTTGTAATAATAGATGAAAGGATTATTAGTAAATCCACAACAGCTAGTATAAATCTGAACCTGGCATGGGCAGCAATAGCTGTCTTAATATAGCTAGTAATAAGTTTATCATAAACAAATTCATACTAAGAAAAGTAATTTCACAGGCCATGGAATCCTTGAAAGGGCCGATATTTGAGAGAATCAGAACTATAAAATATACAGTATTCAGATTGATTTAATAGTAAATAATCACCCAATGAATTTATCGCGATAATAGAAATCATACATGTGATCTAAACCTTTTTAAGATATCATTGAAACAATGCTACATTGAATTCATTACTTAATCTGCATCTAAAGTTAATCGTCTAATAAATTATTACTTAAATTCATCTGTCATCTAAAATTTTAAAACAATGTCCATTCCGTTTAAAGATAACGATGGTAAATTCACTCTATTGTGCTCAAGAAGGCAAATAAAAGCATTAATTTCAAAGTGAACAAGATAGAAAAATAAATGTCATATAGATTTGTCGATTTTCCTTCAGTCTTAAAAATATTATAATAAGTCATTTATTAACGGTAAAATTTTAAAAGAGATATTCTTAGATAAGAAATGCATATCTATAACGACAATATTATTTGAAGAATTACAACTAAATCCTGGCCATTATATATCACCATTATCATTGATGAGGGAAAAGATAAAAAAGGCAATGGTCTGCATAAGAATATCCATGAATAAAGGTCGACCCAAGATTGAGATGGAAAATTAATCTTATAATTAAAATCAACTGCATTTAGCCCTTTAATTAACTAAACTCACAAAGGATATGGCTTGAATACAATGTCGCCTCAAATTAGAATAATTAATTTAGTATAACTATCAAATAATACTTATAAACTTTTTCTGTAGATTTTAAACTATTCGATAAAATATTAATTACTCTTTTATAGGTATTCCATTGATACTTCCATCTGCCTGCTTATCAAGTTGGAATATTAATGGAAAAACTAAGTGTTTCAGGCTTAGACGAGGTTACTTCTCTATGTGTGAATTGTAAAAGTAACTATTATCTAACAGAACGTATTTATTTCAACCTATTTTTGAAAATACCTTATCTTATTGACAATAGATGATGATAATTTTGATTGGTATGACATCATCTACTCAATCGAAAGATCTTCCTGTCTTTTTACCTGTATAACTTAGTCTTAGAAAGACTAATTACTTGAACTTAAGGTCTCCCAAATACACGTAATGTACGTGTATAAGTTTATATTGTCTCATTTCGTTAAGAAGTCCATAAAGATTCTATTTGTCATAAATCTGATGGTTGTGTATAGGATCTTTGTTCTTGAGGATAGACTGGTTTAGATGATTTAGGATCGTGAAATTAATTGATCAATAAAAATTTGAATTAACAGTTATATAATTTCTTATGAAACCAATCAAGAAACCAAATGCAGCAAGAATTATGATTTTTAGTGAATCTTTATCTGGTGAATAGGAGCTGGAGCAAGAACTCTAAATAAATACAGTCTTTGTATCTATTTTTCATATTACAATAAATGAAATTACTCTTGACCAAAATTAAATTTATTAAGTTATTGTTCTCATCTGGATTCTTTAGAACAAATTTGTAGAAAAAGGTATGAATTATAATTGGTTTCTCTAAGGGGCATTCAAACGTGGATAGTTATTAATGTAAAGATTTATTGGTTGGTTAATACATAAATACAATCGGAATTCATCAAATGTGAACTTAATTAAGACCTTAAATACGACATCAATAATATATAGATCAAGTAGGATTACCTTACAATAACATAACATATTACAGATATTTTAAATCTCAAGATATTCATTAATAGTAAAAAAAAGTGTCTAGCAATGAATTAAAAATCAAGGCGGCATGGGATATTTGTTCCATTAATAATAAAATGAAAGAACATTAAATAGACAAGTTATGAATAAAGACATTAAAAAATTAATTTCTAAGATTGAACCGATTCTCGTTCCTTGAATCTAAAATTTTTGAATGTTACTAATGGATGCTCAAAAATATTTTATCATAGATATAAACATGCCTATTCCAAGTTTTTTTACTTAACAAAAATTAGCTTGTTCAAAACTTCTTTTATTTGGATCAAAAAAACTTGGCCTAACCATGGTTGTAACCGCACAATAGTCCAGTCCGGATAACACTCCCATTATATCATGTCAGCCTTCAATAGTTAAAAACAACACATATGTTTTATACTAAAGTGGTAAGACTTTGTCTCCATTCAGCCATCTTGTACTTCAAAAAATTCGGAAAAGACTACTATCTATCACCAACCTTTTAAGGCCATCGATATCCTCTATCTCCTAATAGTAGACTTGTATTACAGCCAACTAAGTCTACTATCTTCTCTTTTTTATTTATATATAAAAATTTTCAATGAGTTAAGACAGAGCTAGCCAGATTCTTAATGGAAACTCCAATTTCTGTGGCATATATAAAGTGCATAGCATATCAAAAGATATAATGAAGATTTTGTTTCTTTCTCTGGTTTGGTGAGATCTCAGACCAGGATAAGATGTAATATTTATAAAAAAAAACCTTAAAATCCTTTTAAAAAATATATTTGAACCCCATGACTAAGAATTCTTATATGCCGTGGCAATTTCTCTCGAGTAGCACCATATTAAATCTTTAGGGATTATACGTCTTTAAGTCCAATCATTATTCTCTGTAAATGTGCATAGTAAAATCAAGCCTTTTAGTTATGAACTCAAAAATTTACCTCCACTTACAAATACGAATCCGGAATAATAGCTCATCTCAGCCAATAAAAACTTTTACTTCTTCTATGAAATCGTCTCGATTAAAAATTAATGAAATAGATTTTCTCTTATATTTGCTTCAAGATAATTGCATTAGAATTAAAATTAATACTAAACCAATAGATAGTGTCGTGGGAGAATTATAAGATTGAAGAATATCCACGTAAAAACACTTGATTTTGATATGTCAGATACCCAACAATTTAGAATTCGAGTGGTAATGTCAAGATATTCAATTAAACTTCTAAATTAAGTTAATTTAACTAAGATATAAATATAAATATCGAAGAATCAGGAAAGTGGTTGCATCACAGAACCAGGATACCAAAGTCAGCTGGTGGAGCGTTACCGGTCGGGTGTGAATGATTGTATCAAGATAAATCATTTGAACTAACCGTAATTAAAAATATTCATTTTTTTTTTAAAGAATTTATTTAATGTGTAATCTAAAGATTATCAATTATTCTTTAATTGATTCCGTGTCGGTTCTCTTATCTCCACCCGATGATCTAAGCACTAACTGCTCAAGACTCACATGGTTGTCCGCCTCTTCAATACTTCGTCGTCTTTCAAATGAAATAGACTCGAGAGTCTTCTTGAGCACAATAGACTGGATGTACGCTTCGACTTTATGCTCAATTCCTATCTCTTTACTATACTTGTTGTGGTATTTCGTTACCAGCCCTTCCCAGGTCATTACATATGGAATTATGTTCATTTTGCACTTGTAAATCAATGATATAACTCATTTGCTATTAAATCGTATTTTCTAGTTTTTTCATTTTCAACTTGAGTTAATAGGTCAAGATTGGTGATTCCAACCTCGATCAGAGTTATTTCATTTTTCTTTTTATCATGTAAGAAGATATCTGGTCTATCATGTTGTATTTTAATGTCAGTCTTAATTCTTGTATCTACTCGAATCTCGACATTTTCATTTGCTACAACTTCTTGAACGGAATGGATTTCAATTTTCTTGTCTTCTTAATTCCGAATCTTCTACACAGTGATAAATGTATGCATCTTAATACTTCATTATGCCTTCTCATGTAATCATGACCAAGCATACGATCGCATTTAGTGGCAAGATGATCTACTGTCTTTGGCGCAGCTTTGCAATGTGGGCACTTGACTTTTTCTCCAAAGAATATATTTCTATCCTGAAGGAAACAATAAGCTCCTTCATCTCTTGGCTTCATATTTCCTTTGGTAAGCCATACTGAAGAGTCTTTAATGGAGGCAAGTTCATGATCACAAACCCTAAACAACCTTTCGTGGAGTTGTTTGCTTTTAATGTTGGTCATTAGGGATTTAATTTGTGATTCATAAAGAGATTCTTTGGTAATCTCGCCTTCTGTATTATACTTCAGTCTTATGTATTTGTCAATTGTTGAGAGATGTGTCTTATTGTCTTCTTCAACCTTAATTATGGCATTACGCCTTAAGGACATATTTCTTGATCTCTCCAGGGAATTCTTTAATTGGAGGAGCATACTCTCACTCTTATGCTCAATATTGGACATTCCTCTTCCCATCATTTCTCTTGGCAAATACAGCCTTTCTTTGTTTGCTGGCTGTAAGTGAACTTTATATTCCATTAGTACTTTCCTAATGGATTCATCGAGTTTGACATATTCTTCCGGTTCAAGCTTTAGTACTCCTACATGGTAGTTAATCACAGACACTGCATGCTCATTTATCGCTTTGAATAAATTCTTTGCTTTCAGTTTGCTTTCACACAAATTCTTGACTCTCTTTAAAATTTCATTTCTTGACTTTTCAAAGGAATCTTTGGATATTGTGCTACTAGCTGTCTCAATAATTCCCAGGTATTTGTAACTCTCTTTGCCTTCTAAAAGCGTAGCATCTGATTCACAAACTTTGCTATTGGTTGCGGATTTGGTCTTATTCATTTCCAAACCAATTGCTTCAAAGAACGATTTTGTCTCATTCATCATTCTTTCAAGTTCTTCTTCAGATTCAGCAAGTAATTTCAAATCGTCAATGAATAAAAGGTGATTTGTAATATACATATCAGATTCGGTTTTAACACCGACTTTCTGATATTTGGCACTTAGCTTTCGGCTTAGTGGATCCATGCATAAAACAAATAAGAGAGGGTACAAGCTGTCTCCCTGTAGAATTCCTCTCTCCAGCCTTTTCTCTAGAATTGATTCACCATTAAATCTAACATCAACTTTCCACTTTGAAATAGTGTCCTTAAGGAAGCTTGTGATCCACTCAGGGAATTTCAGGCTCTCTATACATTTGATAAGATAGTCGTGATCAACCGAATCAAACGCCTTTTTGACATCTATCCAAGCAGTTTTTAAAGAGTTTGAATGCTCTTTGTTGATGGCTAGATTTAACAATGCTTGCTCTTTTGCTCCTTGGACCATTCTTACAGTTCCGAGTTGGTTTTCACTCAAGAGACCTCTAAACTCAACAATGTTTTGCATTACTTGCGTAACACATTTAGTTGTGAGTTTATATAGATTCGACATACAGGTTATAGGCCTGAAGTCTCCTCCTGTTTGAGGATCTCCTTTGGGAATAAGGTATGTGATACCTTTATAAAACCAATCATCTTCACTTTTAGAATTCACACAGATGCCTTTGATTATCTCATATAGACTTTCATGAAGAGGTGTCAATTTCTTTATGAAGAAATTATAGACTCCATCCGGACCAGCAGCCTTCCAATTTGGAAGAAAGCTGATGGTCTTCTGGAACTCTTCAAAGGAGGGAAAGTTGTCAAATTCCCTACCTTCATCTACATGTTCTCTTAGATAATCTTCGAATTGATCTTGGCTTCTCTCAGTCTCAGATTTGATCCACATATTAGGACTAATAATCTTTGACTTCAAGAACTGGGACATTCGCTTTCCTTTGCAACCTCACCAGATAAACTTCTATAGAATTGTCTTCTATAGAGTTCAAAGGATCGGTTGGCTTTGGAGAAGTCTTTTCTCTTCTCATGCATTTCCATCTTTTTCTTGTAGATCAAGATTTTTTCCATGATTCGAGAAATTGCCTCAGTACAGTCCATTGAATTCCCCAGTTTGAGTTTTTCCTGACTCATAAATGTCAGGCATTTTCTCTTGTCCTCTCTGGATAGCTTCTCGTTCTTTTGTGACTTACCAAGTAAATCACTAAGAACTTGAAGATTTAATATCTTTTTATCGATACTATCTTTCCATTTAGAGGGTGCCCGGGGTTTCATGCTCTCTAATTCGTAGGCCATCTGTGCACTCCTGATGGTCGCTGCGATTTCTGTCATACTCGTATGGGGCTTACTTCGAACATAGTCGCCAACTATTAGAATCAAAGACTCTAATAACTGTCGATCCACTTTCTCGTTAGGTATCTTCCTCGTCCTTTTGCTCATCCAACCTTCGGTAGATGCATCCTCTCGTATGAACTTGAGGAATGCATCCTTTAACCTAATTTCGGATTTTGCATTGGTCAGATTACAGATTTCTAACGGATTTTCAAACGTTTTGACACGCTTGACTGTGTCCCTATCAAATCTATCAGGACGCCTTGAGACAGCCATCCTTTTAAATTCCTCTAGGGATATGTTCTTCTGGAACTTACCACAGAAGACAGTTAGAGCTCTGGACCAGCCGAATCTAGGCATCCTTCCAAATCTTCTTTGCACAGCAGAGAAAAACTCCTTTGGCCATCCAGGATCACACGACTTGATATCGTTGATTAGGACTTCCAAAGAAGTCTTGATGCTAGCTTTCAGATCAGATGGTGTCCTTGGGAGACTCTCCATTTCCTCAATCTTCACTTCTTCTGTTACTTTCTTTGTTTTTCTATTTTTTTTCGTTTCATATTCAAAGCGTTCATTATTTTCCAAACCC
>JBAMBD010000583.1:0-52226 GCA_037043625.1 Drosophila melanocephala | reverse complement strand
TCGATTTCCTTATGCTTCCCAATATAAACTCTAAAAAGACTAATATCAATGAATTGATTTTTTTCGTCAACATACATAAAAAAGGGCTTGCAAGAAAGGGGGGAACCTATGGTTTATGCTGAGTGTTTAGACCTCAATAGAGGTTTAAAATTTCCCCCTACAGAGGTATAAGCGCTCCTAGTTAATAAATATCGCCTTTTATATCGTAAATGAACTTTTAGTTTGTAAAAGAGGAATTCAGAGATGTGGCAGAAATAGCTCTAAACTCAAAAGATTTAAAGAAAAAACTTTTGGCATCAGGATAGAAAACCCAAGAGTGTCAATCTACATCATGCTCCTATTCTTTCAATTTTACTGAAATTGCACAGCCACTCTTCTTTGATTTGTTCAATCCCCTGAGCCAATAATTTACAGTTTGAATGCATCAATTATTTTTAAATTTTGCTTTTGACTAATGAAAATTCTCAATTAAAATTTTTCAATTAAAAAAAAAAGACTCCTATATAAATGAAGAGGTGGGCCAAAATTGGTAGCGCATTATTAATTCTTCTGGTCTCTGGTGTCGGCATTTACAGAATATTTTTTTCACAAAGAATAATCACGAGTATGCCAAAACACAATTTACAATTTACTGGGACAGAGTTCTACTATTGGAGAACGCAATCCGAAGACCGTAAAACACTCGATAATTTTTACAGTAAGATAAATTTACACAATTTAAAGGACAATCCTATTGTTGAAGATTACGTGAATGCACTTCAGTCTTCTCCATGTTGTCGATTATCTGAAGACGAGATGTCAAGGCTGGACGAACTTACTAAAAAACAGGCTGCTTTCAAACAATGTAAAAATATAATTACAGACATCACAAATCTTTTTAGTGTGTTTTTAATTGCAGCTCCTAGGAATAGAAATAAGCAAATTGAAAAGGTCTTTAAATCAGTCTCCAACCTTGTCGAAGAGTTCATAAATTGTAAAAAGACGGGTGGCCCGAATACAGATGTAGAATCGATTCTAAATAAAATAAACGCAATGCTATCTGATAATTTTTACATTTCAGATGAGGATCATAAACATTTCTTGGAATCAACTAGCAATATAATTAAAGAAAAGTTACGCGGGTCAACTAAAAAACTTACACATGGGAGCATTGATTCCTTGATGGCTTCAAGTTTTACGTTTTTGGAAAAATTATGCCCGAAACCGCTCTGGTTAGATCAATCAAAGATCGATGTCAAAATTTATGAAATATTTGACAAACTAGTTTCTCAGGGCGTCAATTTTAGCAGAATATATTCATCGAGAAAAAATGTTGTAGAAAATATATCAAAAGAATTTATGCTTATAATAAGCAAAGCTGTCAATCCAACCAAAATTATAGATTCTAATTCAATCGAATCATTTAAGAAATCAACATTTGAGAATCTAATATTATTATGCTTACCGCTTAAGACTATGCTAAATATTGCAGAGAATAAATTATCAACAACACAGTTCAAAGATTCTCAACAAGAATTTATATGTGCACAAAAGTTTCTTCAACAATTATGTGACTCGAAATTTAAAATTGATGAAAACAATGAAGCAGATTTAGATACAAAATTACAAGAAGACTTCTTGAAATCATTAGACTCTTTAGATGAGTCGCAGGCTCTAATCCACGATTTCAAGACAAGAAAGGACGCTTTGCTAAACTCGCTTACAGAGGAGGAAGAGAAAGAATTCCTAACTTTAACAGTTCTATACAATGTTCATTCTAGTTTGGGGCTTTTCCCCCCTTTTTACGAAAACGGTGATTTTTTTGATACGTTTGTTTTAGATCCCAGCGATCAGGTCTTTTGGAATAACATAGATGCCGTGGTTTTATTGGAGATATATTCAAATTTCCTTAAATTCAGGTATATGCTCATTCGGTACTTTATATATTGTGGCATGAACACCGTTTCTTGTATTAATAAGAAACATACTGATAATTTTTTTCAGGGAAGAGCTGTCCGATTCTACAAGTGTGTTGAAAATCCCAAAGCCATTCAATCGCCTGGCATCCCTTCTGATCTGAGCTGCATTCAAGTCTTTTTTCACAATTTCGACAAATCATTCATTTGCGATGATCATTCCGCTAAATCTTTGATGAACTATTTGGAAGCATATGAATATTTTGATAAGCTAATTAATTGAATGGCCAGTAATGCACTTCTTAACATGAAACGTAATGAAAAGCCATCAAAAAAAGACAGTAGTTCTACATCTAATAATTATGAATCAGTTTTTGAGTTTTCAAAAAATCATTCTAAGATTACTTTCAATAAAAATACTATGGAAGATGTCAAGAAAATCTGTAGGCTTGTTGGTCTTTTCAAGTCTGAAGGGATAAATGAGGAGATTTCTATTTCGAAATTTGTCACCGATAATGCTAAGCTTCATCCTACAATCCTGGAAGCATACGTCTTCAACAAAATTCAATACTGTTTTGCTTATAGATATTTATGTCTGGTTTCTGATTACTTACTTTCTAACTATGGTCAAAGATCAGAAGAATTTAAAAACTGCCTGGAAGAGTATAATAAAGCTGCTTCTAAAGCTGTCCCAGATTTGGGGTTTCAGAAAAATTATGATTTCAATAAAAGTACTCAGGCTACAGAAGAATATCAGAAGGCTGCCAAAAAATTATATCAAATCAGAATGGAAGCTTTATTTGGGTGTCTCTCGTGTATTATCTCTCTTAATTTAATACCTACCTGCAATACTTTCCTGGAAAATCAATGCAACAGTTTCTGGAATTATCCCAATGTGTTTTACAAGAGAGATGAGAAGAATGAAATATTATTCACTATTCTAATTTATGCTATTGCAACTTCTTCCACTATTGAGGATAGTATAGAAGCATACAAATCAAATCCAGGTCAAGAAACCAGGCTTCATATTCTAGTGGATATGTTAAATGAACTAAACCAGATAAACTAAAATTTATAGTTTAATTTTCTGAGGATTCATCTAAAGTATTTATGAAGCTATTTGCGGAATCAAACTTAGATTGGTCATCGTGCCAAGCCAACACGAATTAGTCTTTTTCAAAGTGATTTTGTCACAGGTTAAGCCAATCAGCTATTCGAACACTAATTCATGATTTATATTGCCCGGTGGATCTCTTTTTGATATTTTTATTGTTCAATCAAAAAATAAATAAATTATTTTCACTATATTGCTATAGCTAGTGAGTGATCGGTGAAAACCTTATTGTCAAACGGGTTGCTAAAACACCACTTGTATGGAGGAAGCTTGGTCCAGTCAAGATCGGAAAAACACTCAACAGATCATTCTAAATTCAGAACTAAGTCCTATCATACTCTAGTGGGCTTCGATAGCTAGGAGCAAAATATATGTTTTATACCTAAAGTGGAATGGCTTTGTGCCCATTCCATATACTTTCTCTTGAACCACCCGGCATTTTGAAACCAAACGCCACACAGGACTCCTATGTGTCGTAAGCATTAGACCTCTACCTCCCAAGTAGTGACTGCAGAATTTGTCATCGTCTATATACACATAAAGCGTTCTTATAAATAAAATGTCTCCAGTAATCTAAGCCCTACTGGGCATAGTAGGTGTGATACATCAATGTTTAATGGCGAGATGAGAGGCTTTTAGAAGATAAATCTGATTTTTAAATTTTGTCGATCTTGTGCCATAGTAATATGAATAAACATTTTCTTTCCTTTGAATGCTGAAATTTTTGTAAATTATATTGAAGAAACTGAGAGAATCTCTCGTGAGACACATGACTGTAATATTTTTGTGGCTACCCGGATAAGTAAGACACTTATGTGTGTGAAATAAATCATAGTCTATATCAAAACGTAAAAGCCTACCCATTAATTGAAACCCCCCCAAAAAAAAAGGAGAGGTGAGAAAGAAGGTCCGTTTTAGAGCGCACATGTTGAACCAAGATGCATAAAAATCAACGACCCAAAGATCAAAGAGTGACTTAGGATTAATGTTGAGTGTTCAAGACCTCAGTAGGAAGTTAAAAATTTCCTCCTGCAAAGACACAAGCACACCCAGTTAATAAATCTTCTTTTTTTAATATTGAATAACCCAATTTTTCTTTTTTCATGGGCAGAATAAAACAATTTATAATTAAAGCCAAATAAAATATTTATTATAGAATTTCTTTTATTGTTGCTTTCAAAATAATTTGAATTGGCCTTTGAATTTACAAAACTCATTGGTTAAAACCAAAGGTCTTAGACAAATACAAGTGCTAATTCCATCTTCTATCCACTCATGAAATTCAATTTTCATTTTACTTAATTCAAGCTTGATGTATTGAATATCATCTTCTTGAATCTTAAGAGTAATGGTCGTCATATTCGGCAGATCTGATAAATAAGATTTGGTTTCATTCATGTAAAAATAAAACAAATGGGAAGCAGCCACAGAAGCATGTGAAACTTGTGCTAACAGAGCACCAGTAGGCCAGTTTAGGTGTGATCTGAGAAAAATAAATTGCTTGAGTTTCATGGATAGAAAAATTAAAAAAATCAAAAAGTGCTCCAGGCGAGATTCGAACTCGCGACTTTGGCATATCTTAGCCATCTACATAGTTTTACAACTTATAAGTACCACACTCTGACCGACTGAGTTACAGGAGCTTGAAATACTGCAAATGATATACTAAAACTAGTTTGAAGTTCAAAAATGATTCATAATTTTAGATGGAGAATTCAAATAGAAACCATTCTATAATATTCAACAATAAGTTTAAATCAATCCTTTGAGAATAGATATTAAAAAATCTGATATTTTTTGTCAAGCATCCTTAGAGCAATGATGTGAAGTTGGCGTTTTAGAATAACTAAAAGCCAGAGGCTTGAATTCGAATCTAGTTGATTAGTTCAATTTTGATCTATCTGTAAAAGATACAACCAATACAGTTGGACATCTAAACTTCTTTATATAATTTCTGACTAAATCAAAGTCATTTGAGATGAAGGTATCCTCATTTCAAGAGGTTAAACGCTTGTGAAAAATGATTATAGAACGTATTGATACAAAAAGTTTGAAAATTAGTTTACATATATGAAGTGGTTCATTCATTGTCCAACTGGATAGATCCGGTATCTTCAACAAGTAAATTAAAGGTTTTTGATATTATTCGACATGGCCGTTATATTATATTTCATTATAGCTGTTCTATTCATATTGACATACCTGATTAATTATGATTGATTATTGAGAAATTATTCAGATTATAATTATTATATCAGTGATTGATCGATATTACACCTTTTACAATTTATAGCATTAAATAAATATGATACCACGTGAAGATTTTAATATTCTTACACAACACAACGATAGTGATATATATTTAATTAATCATGAGCGTTGTGTTGATTCGATAATAATAACCTGAAAGTAGCATCCATGATATTAATGACCCGAAGAATATAAATAGATTCTTTTCTTTTCAATATGTCTTCATATTTCATAAATAAATATGCTTGGTGATAAGTATTTCTCAGGATAAAAGGTATGCTGTATACGATATTACTCATTATTAAATTAGAAGCAAATAATAAAAATATATGCTAGAATACTTGAATAATTTGGCTCAACAGTTCATGCTGTAGCTCAATATATCTTCGACATTAGAAGGATCTTCATTAGCAAGCTTATTTATTAAGACGTAGGAAAGTAATCTATGATGAAAGAAACTGCATCAAGAATAATCAATATAAGTAGAATTCTAATTGGCAAGTTAATGAAAAAAACCGGAGCCTTAACAATTGTCTTAAATTCAACATTGATTCTTCAACAAATAGTCTTAGGTTTACCAGCGGTCTCATTCTCTATATTCATGCTTCGAAAGTAACTATTACCTAGCATAACTTATTTATTTTTTTATACCTTTCATATTTAGAATAAACCAACTATAATCCTTATTGATATACTATTTTCTATTCATTTTATAGCTGAAATATCCAATCAGATTCATATTCTGATCCTGACCTGTAGCCACTGTTAATAATTGATCTATGACATGAAAATTAAATTAATCTGTCAGAAACTACAGGTATTATAAAAATGTTTTATGTAAGTCTATTAATATTTCTTTTATATAACGCTTTATGTTCTCTTAAAATTTTTTAATTAAAAACATTCTTATGTCAAATTTAATGTACAACCCTACCTGACTTTTTAATTTAATCTGGTTACATATTGAGGTATATTATAGTCTTAAAAGCTAGCCTGATATCTTTCCTTGCAATATCGGGTAATAAACAATAATTCAAATGCCATTTATTTTTGCACATTTTAATCAGTAAAATCCCATGTTTCCACTAGTTTGAGATATTTCACTTTGTCCATGTCAATAAATCCGTAGGTTAATGGGCTGTACAAACAATATACAACCAAAGAGCATGCCACAAAGAATACGCTGAACTTGTAGTTCAAGGTTTTGAGAATATGACTTAGATTTAAGGTAGCGTAAAATAACGCTGGGAAATAATGATGCAAATATAACACTCTCCCAACAAAAAAGAATGGAAGATAATGAAATAAAAATCCACCCAAATTCAAATATAAGAAGAATAAATCATCATAATTGCCAAACTGTGTGTTCTTCTTCAAATTTGGCTTCTTTTCTGATAGTCTTTGCAGATGCTTAAGTTTATTTGTGTGTATAAAGGAAACCTCACCGTTGTTTTTTCTCTTTCGAACCTTCTTTATAATTTTAATTAAAATTATCAAAGGCGTAACTAATATCGAAAGGTTACTTGAATATAAAATTAAGGGATTCATGAACATGTAAAATTTATATTCTGGATGCCATTGAGACATTCTAAGTCCTCTTGTTAATAAAAACCACTCATGAGGTTTAGATACGATTTTATCAGGTTCCAGATTTGGATCCTGGACAAAAGATTTGTTTGTTGTGTACATAAGTCTATGGTGTTCAATGAATTTCTTCAAAAAAGAAGGTCTCAAATCGTCGTAAGTTGGATTTGGTGAGTCAGAATAAAAGTTTTCTTCAATATTAAAAATAGTCTTTTTAGTATTGCTTGCTATAACCTCACCCTGTCCAATTCCAAAACTTAGGTTCTCATCTGTGCTGAGTAAATAATAATATTCGCCTTTGTACTTATTTTTAAGATAAAACCTTGTACTAATAGCCTTTACCTTTTCTTCTAAATTAACACTGTCACCTTCTATCTCAACCTCCCAGACTCCCATATCATCAATGGGTGAGTTTGAGGTAGCTACAAGAAGACCTTTTTTTGTTACTATTGATGGCTTCTCTGTTAAAAACAAATGAGATTTTGTTTCACTGTGCAATAATGCGATCTTGTCTTTGTCTTTCAGGAAGTCTGCATCAGACTCATCCGTAACCTTTTGAATGTAGAAATTGTTATTTTTGTCTCTATGCCCATACGTTGTCACCTGAAGCAGCTTTCGTTTTACTTCAGACTTCAAATTATTTTCCTTTTGAAGAACTGTTTGCTCAGTTTGAGTCTGTGTGTTTTCCTCGATACCTTTATCATCTGAACTGGTTGGGTATTGGTGATTGTGCGAATGAAGATATCCATGCTCCGATTTAATTGTTACCTGTTTTCCGAATGAGACATACTTCAAGAGACCGTCAAATATATTATTCTTGAAGCTTATTTGAAATTCACTGCTTACAAATCCATCATCAGAACCTGAACGATTAACAATTTTAAAATGAAGATAGAATAAAAATATATAAACGGACATTGGAAGGCAAATCAGGTAAATAAACCTTTTAAAGAAATGGAGGAAGAAAGTTTTGAGTGAATATTTTTTGTTGATCAGTTTTAGAATTAGATCAATTGCTATAAACAATCCAATATGGGTCATTGCTAGACAACCTATCCACTTTATTGACATGACAAACCCGAGTGATAGTCCAAGAAGAATGAGAATTGCGTCAGAAGACTTTAAGAAGTTTTTGATTGACACCATGATTTTCAAAACCTTCCCTTGATTACCTGATACGACAATCATTTTCTTGCCTTGGCTAACACTGCTTTGCGAACGAGTCTTTCTCCTATGAATTTGGCATTTCTTCGTGGATATTTTACATTCTAAATGTGATATCCCTGTTCTTTTCTTAGTATTCTCTTTAGATAAGCAGGTTTCTTGATCTAATTCAGGTAAAGATTGATCATTTTCCAAATGTGATATCCCTGTTCTTTTCTTAGTATTCTCTTTACATTGGCATGCTTCTTGATCTAATTCAGGTAAAGACTGATCTTCAATAGATGTTTTCATTTGGTATTCAACCTTCCATTTCTTATAATACAACGTTAGCAAATACACACACAAGGAAGTGAAAGCCAACAGATGAGAGTCAAGTAAAACGAGTCTGCTGATGCTGATATTTCCATTTTCAAAGATGAAAAGTAATGAGATCAAAAAAGACCTTCTTTTAGAGTTAAACTGTCTTAAAATCGGGTAAGCAAAGAGACAGGTAAAGGAAGCAATAAAGGCATGGAAGGTTCTCATCCCAGTGTAATCAAAGGTGCTTGGAAAGGACTTTTTTGAGCCAAAATCAAATGAATTACTTCTTCCATTTGTATTCTGATCATTGATATACCCGCTTAGAGCAGTGAGGAACTTTCCGAAGGGTGGATGGACATCGAAGTAAAATTCCCTGTTTAATATCTTCTGGGAGAATTTACCAAAATGCGCCTCATCCCAAATCACAAAGTTTCCTCTTTCAATCTTGTAAATTCTCACTATGAATGCCATCAGAAAAACAAGAAAATGAATCATGTTTGTTTATTCAGGTTTAATTAAATTTACAATTCTGAAACAGTGATGAGACAAATTACAGATCCAGGTTTCAGACTTAATGATATTAAATGTCATTTGTCAGTTTCAACTCACTGTCTAGCTTTGAAACTAGAGTCTTCCCGAGATATTAATTAAAAAAATATTGTAAGCCGGCTGTTTTAATTAAACTTGATTAAAAATTAATAATGTATGCTTATAAAATTTTCCTTTAATTAAATGGCGGTTTACTTTGAGATTAAGATTCCATTTATCTAATTATAATCCCAATGAAGTAAAATTCTAATGAAAATAAGAAATAGCCTGACATTCTAAAATACAATATTTATTATGACCAATTTCATCTGGGATATTCTTATGCCATCAATTTTTTATTTCTTAGTTGCTGTTCTAAGTTTTTTGGAAAGTTTAAAATTTTTTACAAGTTTTAGAAAAAATTTACTCTGCAAAGATAAAATTTTATTTTGCCAATTAATTCTCTACTGACCTTCGAATGAAGTATAGAAAGATCTGATTTCTAGGTAGTTCGTTTTTATTACACTGAGAATAAAAAAGTGATTAGATCATCTTGATGGCAAAAAAATAATATTCATCTTCCTACTATCTAGCTTGTAGATAATTTGTTGAGAACATTTTGAAATAAGTTATCATATTTAATATAATCAAACAGGTTATATAGTCAGCGTGGCCGAGTGGTTAAGGCGTCAGTCTTGAACACTGATACGCATGCGTTCGCAGGTTCGAATCCTGTCGCTGACGTTTTAATTTATTTTAGACACAGTCCACAGAACGATATGTATTTGCCTTTATTGCGGAATCGCTTCACTTTTATTACAGTTATTTTATTTTTCCATGTTTGAGTGTGTCTTTACCAGTCAAAAGAATAAAAAATCAAAAAAATGGATTGACGGATTCGTCGAAGTAAAAAAGTCCCTGGCTTTATTTGATGAAAATAAATGTAAAATTTACTCAACATCTCAATTCACCAGAGAAGATGAAATGCTTGAGACTTCTTTATATTTTATTCACTCAATTGAGTATTTCAATTCTTTGTTTATTAATAGCAAAATAGTTTTAGAACCTGATTCAACAGACACACCTATAAATAAACATCATAGCCCAGTTAAAATACGTAAGACGAAAGAAGATTTCAAGCAAGAGACATCACTGAATGCAGAAAATCCATCATGTCCCAGCACAACGGAAGAGACATCACTGAATGTTGAAAATCCTTCATGTCCCATAACAAATGAAGACTCACAACAAGTAAAACCTGTCGTTGGTAGAGATTTATCGAATATTTTAAATTTATTTAAATAGTAAGGCAATCTATGTTTAATAGCATTAGAATGATTTTATCAATGGCCTGTTCTTATATTTCTAAAAATTACTGAAATTGATCAGAGACTGGCGTATTTTTACCTTGATTAGTAATATATGTAAATAAATTTCATAGATTTACAACCAAATAATTTATTAATTAAAATTGTAACCATTCACCTGTTAATATATAACGCCGAGTAGAATCCGCCGGGTGAGCTTGGATGATGCACTAAGTTGCTGTGGTGATGAATTTCTTTCCTGGCTGGATCGTTTGATTTATCCTGGAATGGAAAATGTTCCATCAGTATCTTAGATGATTTACTGTTTAGGATTTCATTTGATGGACCTAACCCATAATAAGACGAAATAATATTCTTATGAAATTTTCCGCTACCTTGCCTCTGTCCACTCAATTTCTCCCTTGCACTGCCTAGATCCACCACTTTTACATTTTTGTAAGCTGTGTCATAAAGGCTCTTATGACCAATTACTCAATTCTTGTCAACATACGCGCCATCTCCTAAAGCCAATGCATCATTCAACTTCTCTTTACGAATTTCGTGATCTAGCAGTGTTGCTGTCTTTACATTTTGCTCATACATTCGGCTTTTGCGACCCAAAGAGTCTAGTCCATCATGATGTGGATTATAGATTGTTCCATCCGGATTGATGAGTGGATCGTGGGTGCTATACAATTTTGAACCTGCCAATTCATTCAATAAATAATCATTTTTCAAGATATTCAGGTTGGCTTTGTCTACTACTTTTGGTTTGCCTGTAAGATGGCTATAAACTAGTTCTTTGCTGCATGATTCATTCTTGGTTGGTGGCTTGTTTACTAAAAGGGACTCAACGGTCTTGTAATTTTCTCCACGATGCCTCCGTTCCAGAGGATCAGCACCATTTCTACTTAGATAATCTCCAGAGCCTGCCCCCGTATTCCATCCTATGTATCCATTCCCACGGAGATAATCGGCAGCGCCACTCATTGCATCAAAACTGGCATCTCGCTTAGCAGCTAGATAAGTTGCTGCACCACTCATCGAAGCCATAGCAGAGTCTCTCTTAGCAGTGAGATAATTTGCAGCATCTGCAAGTACTCCACCTCTGTTCACATCTCGTTTTGCAGCCAGGTAATTTGCAGCATCTACTGCCAACCTACCTTCGTTCACATCTCGCTTTGCAGCCAGATAATTTGCAGCACCTGCCGCTAATCTTCCTTCGTTTACTTCTCGTCTTGCAGCCTGGTAGGTTGCAGTATCTGCTGTTAATCCACCTCCTACACCATTCAATCTGCTTCCATATGGATCATACTGGCTTTGACTTGTCATATTACCGGCTCGATCAACTGTCATTGACTTCTTCACCTTACCATTTACTGGATCGTCAGTAACGACTTCTCGTTTCACCCTTCCAGTCATATTGTCATAGCTAGTTGAACCTCGTTTAACTTGTCCAGTTGCATTGTTATAACTTGTTGATTTTGTTACCTGGGATCCTGTTGGGATCATTGGGATTGATCTGCCCCAAGAATCTACCAGCCCACTTTCAACTGTGTCAGGTAACGGGATTGATCTGCCAACTGAATCTACATACAGGCTATTGTCCATAGATAAAGGAGGAGCTGAAGCGATTGGTCTGCCAAGTGCATCAGTTAATTGGTTATTCATTAGATTTGGGTAGGGTGCCAATGGGGCTACGTTTCCTAGAGAATTCAGCCTTCCTTGATTCAATAGATTTGAGAACGGTGCCAACGGGGGGAGATTACTTAAAGAATCTGCTACTCCATAATTCAATGCATCTGAAAAGGGTGCCAACGGAACAGGGTTACCCATAGTATCAACGGGTCCTTGTTTAAATGCATCTGAAAATGGTGCCAATGGCGCACTTTTCTCCAAGTTTTTAGCTATGCTGCTATATGCATCAGCACTCTTTTTTGAATTTATTTGCCATTTGTGTTGCTTCAGACACATAAGGATCATTTCTGTATCTCAATTGTCCTGTTTGATTGTCATATGTCAGGTTTCCATTAACATCGTTGGCCACTGCTGTCTTCCCGGTTACTGGATTGTAGACAAGGTCTCCTATTTTTGTATTCTTAACGTTCTGAACATCAGTCATTCCAGTTATTGGATTGTAAACCAACTCATCTACCTTTTTTTTATTTTGATTTTTTTCTTCACCTGAATTAATTTTGTGGCTATAAAACTTTCCATAAAGCTTTTTTACTGGATCAAAGACCTTTGGCAAAATACCCTTCAAATTGGCATAAACAGGATTAGAATCCAATATTCCGTTCGAAAGTAGGTTCGGATTGCTAATTGTGGGATCTTGAATACTTCTGTAATCTTGCTTAGTACCTGTAGGTTTGGCAGAGAAGAATGAGGCCAAGAGGTCAGATGATTTACTACCTGATAGTCCAGGGTTTGAACCTGAGCCTGAGGAATTATTAAGCTGGGGTTGTTGAGAACTTTTCATAGCTTGATCAAAATTACTACCTGGACTGTTCAACGGGATTTGAATACCCTGATCACGCATGGATGGATCACAGCCGCAATGATTCATATAAGGAATGCCAGGTAGAACTTGGGGAATATTTGATTGGGGTTGCCATCCAAGGTTTTGAGTAGATTTAAAATTTTCACACACTTGCTTACACGCGTCGAATGCTCCAATTTCTTCTTTTACGTTTCTTGGCATTGCAACATTATTCTCTTTAGCCAGTGAACTATCATAAATATTGTACACACTCACGTCTGCCAGAACAAAAAGTTGATTAGGATCAGATCCACAACTCTCCATTTCCAATGAACCTGAATCAGCTTGTAAACACTTCTGGAACCATGAGCCAAGAATTCCCTTAGGGGTCTTCAACCTGAAGCCTTCTTTCTTATCTTTTATCCTAAACAGGAAGCTATCATCCTCTACATTTCCAATGCTCTTCAGAGTTTTCCAAAACCCCTCGTTTTCAATGTCTTCCTTCTGGCAAACAATCAACTTATCGTCATTTTCACAAAGCAAATAATCATCCAAGGAAACCTTTACGTTTTCACCGTCCGTCGGAAGAATTTTCAGAATTCCCTTCTTGGTTGAAATCTTTACCTTACCATTTTCAATTGCTAAGCCCTGTTTTTCATTAGTTTTCAGGTTGAAGTAATACGGTTTTAGATATTCAATAGCTCTTAACGAGCCTAGTAAAATCAGGAACTTCATAAAAAATATAAAAGTGAATTATTTATGTAGAACCTGAGACCTGAGTATTAAAAGTCAAAATAAGAATAGTATGCTGTTTGTTGATAATCAAAACAAAAAGAGAAAGAGATGACAAAAGGAGAACTGAAACAAAGTATATTTACAAAAGGTTGTATGATGATAAGGAAAAGAATTGGTGGATAATTAAATGTAAAACAATGACACAATATAGCCAAGTCTGAACTCTATTGGATTGGAATCCAATGGCTGTGTACTTTAGTAATTGGGAAGCCTTGATTATTAAGAAGCAAGGAGAATTTGAGTTTTTAACTCCACATTAATTTCATCTCTTTATCAGATCACTTAAATGAATTAAAAAATTTCAACCTTTGTAGAAGATATTATCAGCAAATAAGACCTAACTAAATATCTAAAAACGAGAAATATAATAGTAAAGCAAAACCATTCTAATTAGAACCTGTACAGGACATCCTCTAGATTTAGATCAAAGTGGAAATAAAAATCCAGAGTATTAAAAAACAAGTCATTGAATTTTTTAAGCCTAACATTTGGTTTCTCTTTTAGGATTCAATAACATTTAAGATGTAAGTAGCTTTATGAATCCCAAGCTTTTATAATAGCATGAGCGATTATTAAAGTCCTATTACAATTTTTAGTGAACACTTAAACAAATTTAATCAAAGATAAACTCAACCAA
This sequence comes from Drosophila melanocephala, assembly GCA_037043625.1. Classification (NCBI taxonomy): domain Eukaryota; kingdom Metazoa; phylum Arthropoda; class Insecta; order Diptera; family Drosophilidae; genus Drosophila; species Drosophila melanocephala. The sequence goes on along the minus strand of JBAMBD010000583.1, from coordinate 38,173 downwards.
AAGAATTTTCAAAGTTTACAGCTTTCAAACCGTCATTGAAACTCAAAAGACTATGTCTGGTTAGTCACACCTCTTAAAAAGTTCCTTTTCTTCAAAAAATATTTATTAATTTTTAAATAAATAAAAATTTTCTTAATCACCCCAACTATCGAAAAGTTAAAGCTTTTGCTGACACTTTTAAAGTTCAACAAATTCTAAGCAATAAAACATCCTTTAAGCCTTTGCTTTTGGATACCTTAGCTTAGAAATATTTTAAATTAATTTGTTCAATTCTTTTTTTAATAAAATTACAGCTTTTCAAAGATTTATTTGGAAATGTAAAAATTTTACAATTCTGATTAAAAATTGAGTACAAAAAAACAAACAAATTTTTTAAGACCGAATAAAGAAAAATAGAAACAAATTGGGATTTGGTAGGGAAAAACATAATGCTGCATCTCAAAATAAAATTTGCCTATTTGCATCAAAATGTGAAGAACGTTAATAAAACATGCTTGCAAAATAATTTTATCTTGCAATCGAAGCTTGATTGTGTATATTCATTTTAAACGCCTGACAGACCTAGATTTTAATTTCTAATGTGGGAAATCAGAAATTAAATTTGTCGTAATAAGTATTTGTAACTTAATTGGTTTATATACCTCGATAAATCAATGTGAAGCCTATGATAATGAAAGCAACCAATGAGATACAATGATTGATTAAGAACCAATCGTATTTATAATCGTAGATACAAATACAGAATTCGTTAAATAAATTATGCCTTCTAATTCTCAAGATTTAAATGTACAACAACTCGACAAAATTGACAAACCAAGAAATTGGAACTCCGATATTTATTTAAAGGAAATTTCATTGTAAAAATTAACAAATTCCAAAAATGATTGAAGCGGGGTTCGAACCCGCGCATCTCGCGATACTGGTCCCTTAAACCAGCGCCTTAGACCACTCGGCCATCCAACCAGAATTAAATAAGAATAAATTATAAATTGGTGTCTCGAATCTCTGTGTCAAGATTAAAAAAAAAATAATTTCCTTTTTATTTGGATCACAGTGATTCCCGTTTCTATTTTCAGATAGGCAACAGCAATTCTTCCTATTGAAGTAGTCCTGCGACCAAATTTTGTACAATCCTTCAAACACAATTCAGTTTACTAAAGCATAAGTTGACTTCTACCGAACATTCTAGTTTAATAATTTCATTTTATAAAAGAAACAAAATTTAATAAATACTTTTACAAAAATAATGCTGCATTGATTTTACAAACTTAAATTTTACGAAAATCAAAAAATTAGTTTAAAAAGATCAAAATGTCAAAATTTAATTTAGTAAACGAAAAGCAAATAATAAGATTATGATTTAATCACTAGAATAGGAACAACCTTACAAACTGTTTTTGATAAACGAACTTTTTCAGCATGCTTAATAACCTCTGTTACATCCTTATAACATTCTGCACATTCCTCTACTATTCTTATATTCTTGTTTTTCATGTCCTTTTCAACATCTTCGAAGTTGAATTTGCTCTGTGAAGCTCTTCTAGCAACTATTCTGCCTGCTCCATGTGCCGTTGAATAAAAAGTTTCTTTGCATAAACAATCTCCAACAACCAGGTATGAGCACGTGCCCATTGATCCCCCAATCAAGATTGGCAGACCTATTTCCTTGTATTCTTCATTTAGTTCATGATGATAAGGAGGTAATATTCTGGAAGCACCTTTCCTGTGAACCAGGTAATGTTCATCCTCGACCTTCGCGATATTGTGGCATATGTCTGAAATCATGTCGGCTTGAAAATCATCAAACAGACAAGCAAGGGTGTCTCTAAGTCTTTTAGTTAAATAAGACCTGTTAGCCCAGGCGTAATTTGCTGCTGAGTTCATTATGGTGAAGTATCTCTGACCTTGCTCAGAGTGGAATGGAATGTGTGCCAATGGTGAGATTGCTTCAGAATCCTTTGGCTTTTTGTTTTTGCAATCTTGATTGTTACACAATCCCCTAACTAACTTCATTCGATCTTTTATCTCGACCCCGTTATTGTCTGCCTCTCTCAATGTTTCAATACACCCATTACAGAATGTCTTTTTTTCTTTTTTGATCATTTTGTTTTGTATTACATTCAAAAAGTCAGTACAGCATTGATGACCTAATCCCCAAGAACCTGTATGGATTGATATTATTATTTGATTCTTTGTTATTCCAAGCTTCTTGCAAATATCTTCATCAATCAATTCATCAACCCTCTGAAATTCCAAATAATGATTCCCACTGCCTAAGGTTCCAATTTGCCTTAATCCCTTACCTTTGGATTCCTGAGATACCAGACAAGAGTCACCTTTCAATGAACCTTGACTTTCTGTAAAATCAACGTCCCTTTGAGTACAAATGCCTTTTTCTAAGAGGTATTCCATACCCCTGTTTAGTATTTCATTCAGGTCGTTTAAGGAAATGTCTCTTGGATTAATAACATCTGAAAAGGGAATGGCTTGGACAAGAAGATCTGCCATTCTGTTAATAAGATCCTCTGTTAATGTTTCATAAGAAAGATTCGTTTTCAGGCATCTAACACCACAATTAATATCAAAGCCGACACCGTCAGGGCTAATAGAAGCGTTTTGGGATTTTAAGTCGATAACAGCAATTGAGCCAATTGGCAAAGCATAGCCTTTATGGAAATCAGGAAGACCAACGGCTTTAATGAGTCCCGGAAGCAGATTTATATTTGCAAACTGAGTTAGTGAATTATCTTCAACCTCAAGTTCATTTAAAATAATTTCTCGTAATTTTTCATTCACAAATATTTTATTTTCGTTAACTGTAATAAAATCTGGGAAATCTGTTTCGATTTTTAATTTTATCATGGGTAAAAATTTTAACAAATATTTAATATTTTCAAAATTGAATTTTTTTTCGTTAGTCCGAGATGACTTTAAACTAGAGCAAGAAAGGAAAGCATCCTAATAATGTCTTGAGATATAATAGACACTTTATAGTGCTGAAAATTTGCGCTTCATTAAGAGATTGGCGATCTCTTTCTCAACTCCTTGTAAAAATTTTAATGAATTTGAAAAATACGGAAGACAGCAGGCTGCAGTTGTCTGTCTGGGCAGAATCTGTCGTAAGACAGATGACTGTAGCCTTTTCGTGGTTGCCCGGATAAGAAATACACTCATGTGTATGAAACTAATAACAGTTTATATCAGAATATCACAGCCTCCTCATAAAGAGAAAAACTCAAAAAAAGGGGCGGATGGTATACATGCGTGTGTATGTGTGTGCGTGAGCGGCATGGATAAAAAAGAGTTTCCCCGCAGCTCGAAATAGTGGGCTTAGGATTTGTTCTAAGTGCCCAGGACCGCGGGAGGCACAGACGCTTCTAGTTGTTTCATTTTTTTTCCAATCTCGATCAGAATTATTTCATTTTATCATGTAAGAAAATATCTGGACTATCATGTTTTAATTACTGTATCTACTCGAATTTCGACATTTTCATTTGCTACAAAATGCTTGAATAGAATGGGATTTCAATTTTCCTGTCTTCTTAATTCCAACTGGGCAGAATCTGTCGTGATACGGATGACTGTAGCCTTTTCGTGGTTGCCCGGACAAGAAATACACACATGTGTGTGAAACTAATAACAGTTTATATTAGAATGTCACAGCCTCCTCATAAAGAGAAAAATCCCGAAAAAAGGGGCGGATGGTATACATGCGTGTGTGTGCGTGAGCGGCATGGATAAAAAAGAGTTTCCCCGCAGCTCGAAAGAGTGGGCTTAGGATTTGTTCCAAGTGCCCAGGACCTCAGTAGGAGGTTTAAATTTTCCTCCTATAGAGGCACAGACGCTTCTAGTTGTTTCGTTTTTTTTTAATTCCAAATTTCCAACACAGTGATCAATGTATGCATCTTAATACTTTATTATGCCTTCTCATGTAATCATGACCGCGCATACGGTCGTACTTAGTAGCAAGATGATCTATTGTTTTTGGCACAGCTTTGCAATGTGGGCATGTGATCTTTTCTCCAAAGAATATATTTCTATCTTGAACTTTCCTCCATTAAAGTTCCTTCATCTCTTGGCTTCATATTTCCTTTGGCACAGCTTTATTAAAATAAAATATCCATAATTTCATATAAGCTGAATTTGTATTACAAATAGTTTAAAGAATAAATAAGTTTATCCAAGAGTAAATTAAAATAGAACAAGAAAGAGAAGCATCTTCATAATATCTTGCGGTATAATATACACATTATAGGCAGGATATAGGAGCTACCATTGTAGATTGGTTATTTCCATTTTAAATTGTTGAAAGTTTTTGTGAGATAAATGTAAGGAAGTCAGCAGGCTGCGGTTCAGAGGTAGAGTTGTAATTTAACAAACATAGCCGTATTGTGTGGCGTTTTATGGGTATTTGTATATGGAATGGGCACAAGACGTATATTATGCATAAAGTTAACAAGGATCTGCAGGATATGACAGGACGTTTAAAGAAATCAATCTGTGTTTTGGATATCCTTCAATTAGTGTTTTGAGAAACCCGTCTTATGATAAGGTTTTCATCGATCACTCAGAAGCTATAAAAATATAATCACTTTTTTTTCAATAAAGAATACATATATTCAAAAAATGCTTCGTCGGGGGCTCGAACCCCGGGCCTCCGCGTTATTAGCACGGCGCTCTAACCGACTGAGCTAACAAAGCTTAGTATTGTTCCAATTTGTTTACTTAATTGTATCCATATGTTAAAAGTTCAATAGCAAATTCACGTACTTTTGTTATAACTAATCAATACACTGATTCATAACTAATAAATACACTGATTTATAACTAATCAATACACTGATTTATAACTAATCAATACACTGATTCATAACCAATCCACACACTGTTATTATAACATTAAAAAAATCAACATATATTTTCATTTTTTCACACCCATGGCAGTTTTTCTTTTTAATTTCGAAGACGAAAAAAACAATTACAACACTTTATTAAAAGATTTCCCGTTTAACGACAAATCAGAACCTGAAAGTCTTGGAATATCTGAATACAAAATTAAACAAAAAGACACCTTCACAGCATTGGAAAGCCCTTTTACTTTCAAAGAATTCAAAACTCAAACATCTACCGTTAGTAAGAAGAATTCTTACATAGAAGAAGAAAGCAGCGAGGGGATCAGCTCAGACGAAAACTTGTTCTATGACAATTTAAATTTAGAAATGGATTTATTCGTTAAGGGATTCCAAATAGTTGACAATTCAAATGTAACATTAATAAGAAATAGAAAATACGGGTTTGTTGGGAGAAAAGGGATTGGGAAGACAACAATTTTGAAGGCAATTAGGAAAAGGAAGTTCAATATTCCTAAGGGTATTAAAATACATTTAATAAAGCAAGATTTTACAAGCGAAGAAAAGATTGTGGACTTTGTTGGTCCTGAATCAGGTAAAATTCTACAGTCATTGGGATTCAGTAAGGAAATGCTAGATAAAAAACTACACGAGCTGTCAGGAGGGTGGAGAATGAGGGCCCAGTTGGCCAGGGCTGTGTTTATTAACCCTGATCTACTCTTGCTAGACGAGCCTACGAACTTCTTGGATATTAACGGAATTAACTGGCTTGAGTCTCAGGTACCAAACCTGAAAACCGTAATCATAGTCTCTCACGACAGAAATTTCCTTGACAATACTGTCGACTACGTCTTGTATTTAAAAGACATGAAGGTTCAGGTTTACAAAGGAAATTACTCTGCATTCAAAAAACAGAGAGAATACCTAATATCAAAGCAGATCAAAGATTATGAGAATCAGAAGGAGCAGAGGGAGAAACTGCAGACTTTCGTTGATAAAAACAGGGCCAGTGCTGCATTAGCTAAGCAGGCTCAGAGTACATTGAAAATACTTAAGAAAATGGAAGTAATAGAGATGCCAAAGGTGGATCCTCTAATTAAATTCAGGTTCGGATGTGAGATAGTAAAAGGAGTTCTAATGGAGATGACCAGCTGCAGCTTCAGGTATCCAGGTGAAGTACAAGGAGAGTATATTTTAGAGAATCTAGACCTGAAAATTACAGACAAGTCCAGGATTGTCATAGTTGGGCACAATGGGCAAGGTAAGAGTACCTTGTTGAAGCTTCTAACATCCCAGCTGAAACCTGAAAAAGGGACAGTTGAATCCCATAAGAAATTGCAAGTGGGATATTTTGCCCAGCATCATCTAGACCACTTAGACCATAATCAATACACACTGTCCCTCCTGATGAGAGACCATGAAGAGGAAGCTAGCAGGGCTTGTTTATCAAACTTCGGACTCAAAGTTAATAATCAAAAAATAGTAACACTTTCAGGTGGTCAGAAGAGTAGGCTGGCATTTGCAAGTATAAGCTTGTCTAACACAAACCTGTTAGTTATGGATGAACCTACCAACCATTTGGACATAGCAACGATTGATGCCCTTGCAGATGCACTTAGAACATTTGAAGGGGGTGTAGTAGCAGTAAGCCACGACATAGCATTCATTGAGAAAGTATTTGATGAGATTTTAGTCTGTGAAAATAAAACACTTAGAAAATTCAAAGGCACAGTCAACGAATACAAAGATTCAATCAAAAGAAATGAATAAAATTAATTTACTAAAATATTTAATTAAATTACAAAATTAATTCAGTCAGAACCTGAAATATTTAATTAACTCAAATACTACTGTATCTGATTAACTCAAATATTAAATGTGTCTGAGATAGTAAATAAATCTTGATTCAAAATTTTTTAATTAATTTACAAAATTAATTTCAACAGAACCTGAAATATTTAATTAAAATTATTGGTTCTTCTTAAAAGTATTAATAAGATTCTATATTTACCTACAATTAAATGTTTGAGTTAAAGTAAAAAGAAAAAAAAATGGAATAAAATGGATTTTAATGAGAACACAGAACCTGAAATGAATCTCTTTTCGTTGCACAAGGAAAGTCCTTTTGTTTTTTTAGATTCGGACTTTTACAAAGGCTGCTTTTTTTAAAATAATTTTAATAAAATAGACAAAGAGCTGATTATTAAATTTTCAACTTCTTATTTGGGAAAGAAAGAGGATTTCAATAAATTCAAAACAGAAATAATAAAAGCTTCAATAACGAAATTTCAAGTAAAAATAAAAAGGGAAGATGAATATATTTTATTGCATTTTTGCTATAATAATTTAATTGAACTTCTGGAATTAATCAAAAATTTGATTTATAAAAAGGAAAAGAAGAAAGGTAAGCTGTGTGAATTTATGGAACATTTTGAATATAAAAGGTTTTTAATAATAGAAATACTTTGTAAGGCCAAGTTAGAGGATATTTTAAAGAGAAATAGCTGCACAATTGAATATAATTTAGAAGGTGAAGACAAAATCAACACAGGTAATTCATTTTCTAAATTTGAAGAGATTAAAAACTACTACGATGAATTCAACAGACATGATAATTTTAATCAGGGCAGTAGACATGACAGTGATATCATGGATATGAAGCCAGGTACTACGGAGGTTACCTTAAAACAACGAGCTATGGGCCATCACAGCGATATCATGGATATGAGACCAGGTACTACGGAAGTTACCTTAAAACAACGAGTTATGGGCCACCACAGCGATATCATGGATATGAGACCAGATACTACGGAAGTTACCTTAAAACCACGAATCACAGTTGACAAGAGCTTCGAATCATATTGCAGTCAGGATTGGGACCCAGGCAGAAGATTAATAGAGCCTTGTTATCATAAGGTATATACCAACATTATGAAAAGATACAGCAGTTTTATTCTAAAATTGAATGCTGATAAGTTGGAAAATATTAAAAACTGCAAAAAAGATCTAAACGATCTTTATTACTCTTTAATATTTATAAAAATACCTGAAAACACCATCAAGTTCCCCATGGAGAACTTGGTAATTAGGACAAAAAGAAAAACGACACTCATTGGATTTATCAATGTTAATGAAGTGGCAACAAACGAAAACCTCTCAGTTTTGGATTTTAAGGTTGAGAACGAAACAGCAGAATTTATTTGCGGAAAAAAATTCGGAAAAACACTTAAAATAAGTAAAAATTGCGAGATTTTACTTGAAATTTTAATATCTGACACTTTTTATTTGTTCAAAATCCAAGGTCCATTAAATGGAGTGTACAGATGTTACAGCCATATTTTTAATGAATTTCCAGTGGAAAGATCATTTGATTTAGACAGGAAGTTTCATAAAAGAATCATAGGGATCAAAGGAAATACAATACAGAAAATAATGAAGAACTACAATATTTATGCCAAGTTTATGTCTACGAAGGAAAGTAACGAGCTTGGGTACTCAGGAAATGTTGTATTGAAGACACCTAGGAAGAATCAAGAGAACCTGGAAAAATCAAAAATAGAAATAATGCAGATGGCGTATGAAGATTACAATGAAGTGCCAGTCAAGGAAGATGATTTTGATTCTGATGAGAGTTATGAACATCCTGAGATCAAAGAATTTATTAATAAGAAAATAGCAGCATTTGATATAATTATAGATTAATACACTCAGATTACCTTACATATAGCATGGTATTTGAATTAAGAAAATGCTTATACAAAGGATTGTCTCGTGTCACCTTAGTCTTAGAAATGTATTTGAATTCAGCATATGCTTATACAAAGGATTGTCTCGTATCACCTTACATATAGCACGGTATTTGAATTCAGCAAATGCTTATATAACAGACCATATCATTTAATTTTTAGCAAAACACTTGAGCCTATATCTGGTTTATTGGTAGATAAATATCCCTTTCAAAGTTGTAAGTATCATTGACCTTGTTTTTTTTAGCAATAACAAATATTTTATAAGTTTATTTTGGAGGTAAAGTAATAGCAAAATAATGCCTATATTACCTGAAACTTAATAAATTATTGTAAGCGCATTACTTTAATTGTTCAGTTATGTGCAAATGTTGAAATTTCATATAACAGCTCTTATAATTGCTTATTTGATAAAGTAATATGTCTAGTTATATGGATACTAAACACCAGGGGATAATCTTATCACAATCATATACTCGAGTACTGAGACAAGCCAATTCTTCAAACCTTTCCATTTATTGTTCTTCTGGAATCTCTTTCATGTATAATTTATATCTTGTAATATCCTATCTACTTCATTGTGTACGACTAGCATTCTTTATAGATAAACCTAGAGATTTCGTTCAATTAGATTCTCTTTGACCCTAAAAATCATGCTCATTAAGAACCCAAGCCCACACATGTACAAATAGATGAATATACATTTGAATGAGAAGTTTTGGTATATGACCTCAGGTTTTATTGCTCTATGCTATTAACTTGGCTTATTAATTAAATATTTGTATTAAAAAAAGGAATTTAATTACATTATATTGCTATAGTGAGTTGATCACTAAAAACCATACCTTAAATTAATTATGAAGAAATTCAAAACCAAATAAGTTTGGAAAAGCATTCAACTGAGCTCTTTAAACGTCCCATCATACAAGTGGTAAAGCTTGTTAACTTTGTGCCCATTCCATATACAAACATCAACTAAACGACTATGTGTCATAAATGAACAATGTAACAGTTCTGCCTTTTAACAGCTGCCTGTTGTCTTCCTTATTTTTATAACTCGTAAAAATTTTCAAAAAAAACTATAATATTGAAGGGACTAATCTCCTCCATCGGATGGGTACTAAACCGCTTTCTACATGTAAACGTACCATCCTAAATTCTGGGGACCGCAGGTCCACACACCACCACATCATAACCAATTACTGGAGACAAGAGGAACATTGCATGCTTGGGCTGAGGCTTCACCTCTCCAAGGACTTTTTTCCAACAATTTTGTAGTTAAGTATTAGCTGTTCTACTTCTATTAGGTATGCTTTATATGTGTTTTACAAGTAGAACCAAATTATTTCAGCCAACAGGATTCGAACCCGTGACTCAAGTTATTCTTATTATCCAAAGTCAACTGCGGTATGGAGGCTCATAAAAATTTTCAAGAAGTTAAAAAAGAGATACTCAGATTTTAAACAAAAGTTCAAACACTAGTCTATAACGTGTTTATTATACAGCAAGAGAGTTTCAAGGTGCTTTCCTTTCCTTCTTTAGTTTAATGCCATCTTGGACAACGATACATTTATATTTATAAGAATTTTTGATTGCAGAACAAAAGAAATTCAATAAATATGCTGTTAATTTACAAATCAATACAAAATCATTAAAGACAGACTAGAGCTTAATAATTAAATAAATTATTCGAATTTATAAAACAATAATTTATAAAATCATTTCTAAGTTTAGGTTGTTGGAATCCTGCCTCTTTTAAGATTCAATCACTGGATGACAGTTTCATGCATGAAAAGCCAATTTTTCTGCCTTTGAAAATTTATTTGTAAAATCGCTTTTGTCGTTCCTTGATTGGCTGGCTAACTGCCAAAAAAATATTTAAAAAAAAGCAATTTCTTTTCACTATATTGCTATAACTAGTGAGTGATCGATGAAAACCTTATTGTCAAACATGTTTCTAAAAACTAATATTGGATGGAGGAAACTTGGCCTAGGCAAGATCAGAAAAACACTCAACGGATCCCTCTAAATTCAGAACTAAGCCCAATCATGCCCTGGCATGCTTCGATAACTAGAAGCAAAATATATGTTTTATACCCAAAGTGGAATGGCTTTATGTCCACATACATACACTTTCTTAAACCACACGCTACACAGGACTCTTATGTGTCTTAAACATTATACCTCTACCTTCAAAATAGTGGCTGCAGACTTGCTTTACAAATTCATAAAAATTTTCACAAGGAGTTAAGAAAGAGATTGGCAATCTCTCAATGGAAACACCAAGTTTCAGCACTAGAAAGTGTTTATTATATCGCAAGACAGTATTAAGATGAGTTCCTTTCTTGCTCCAGTTTAAAGTCATCTCGGACCATTTTATAATCCTTAAAGTAAATTATTTTGTTCTCTTTGAAAATTTTTTGATTCAATGGCCAAAAAAATATTAATTTATTTTTTAAGTAAGAAAAGACACACGAAATTGTTTATAAATTCAATAATGAATATCAGGCCGAACGCCTTTATGATTCTCGGCAGCAGTGATGACGCCAAGGCAAGAAGACACTCTAAAATTATTCATTTTAGCACAGAAGAGAAGGATTTATATGAACGAGTAGGATTCTGAGTAACGAAGCTCGTATTTTGTACGACTCTGTTTCCACTGCAATTAATTTCCTTTCTCAAATACAAAATCAATTGATTCATTCAAATTCTTACATTCCCCTCTGGCATTGCTGAAGAATTTATAATAAATGCATTAATTCATTTATTATCAAAATCACAGTCTTATGATCTTTATTTACTGGAAATACATAAATAATTGATTGGTTCGATTCCAGTTTTGTTGATTTTTTCAAACTTTCATTTTGTGCGGTTTTAAAATTTTTATTTACAAAATTTTAAAAGCCCATGCCTGCTAAAAGAAGAAATCACGGTAGATCAAAGATGAATGGAACTTGCAACACCAATTTCCAATGTAATCAATGCGGAGCACTCGTACCAAAAGACAAAGCTATTTCAAGATCTAGCAATTCTCCTTTAATAGAGTTAGCAGCAATGGATGATCTGAGAGCAGCTACTGTTTTTGATATACCCGAAGTCCCCACTGTTTTCAGCATTGAAACACACTGCATCAGTTGTGCTTGTCATTTGAGGATTGTTAAAGTACGAAGTGTCGAAGACCGTAAAATCAGGAGCAGACATGTTTTAGCCAAGAGAAAGTAAAAATAAATAATATTTCTTAAAAATGTTTATTAAATTGAATAACTGTAATTAATAAAATATTAATTAAAATTAATCAGTTGTAAAAATTAATTATAACATAGAAATTATACCATATTAATTATAATATATTTAATTTTACTTGATCTTTTTGATAATTCCTGCCGCAACTGTAAGACTCTCATCTCGCATAGAAAATCTCTCATTGGTTTCCTTAAAGCTTGACACTGTGATTGGCTCCTCTAACTTTATCAGTGCTATGATTTTGTCACCCTTTCTAGCAACCTTTATTTTCTTTTTGTCAGTTGAATACATCTCCATTATTTTACACGGAATCGTCCTCAGGTTAATATGAAGTATGCAGCTGTAGCCAGGTGTTATGGCATTCTTTACTTCAAATATTGCTAGCTGTGCGTAGAACTCACTGGCTACGGAATATTCCTCTGAACTCTTTAAAACAACCCTGCTACCGACAGAAATATCCTCGTTGTAGTCTTTAAACCTTATTTTATAAGTTTCACCAGGCACAGTTGATTCTTGTTCCACATCATCCTCGTTAGTCAGGGATGCTATTTTGTCCGTCTTGTTCAAAGGAACAATTTTGTATTCGCTTTTATTAAAAAACTCGCCAGAATCAACCTTGCCGTAGTAAAATGTGTTGCCTGAAGTTTTTATTTTCTCAAGGATGAGCATTGATAGTGATTTACCCTTCTCGTTCGTCTTGATATTATCCAGGTACTCCAGGAAAGACATTCCTTTGTAATAATCCAGTGCCCTCCTTGTCCTGATATTCTCCCCCTGATACCCTGAAATGGGTATGAAAGTTATATCCTTAAACAGGTTCTTTGTATATTTCAGGATCTTGCTTTTAATATCTTCGAACCTATCTTTGTTCCAATCTGCTTCATCCATTTTATTTACTAAGACAATGACAGTCTCAATATTACCTGCCTTAAGGAGCAAAAGGTGCTCACGTGTTTGACCCCCATTAAATCCTGCCTTAAACTCACCATTCCTGGCAGAGACTATTAAGATCCCTACGTCTGCCCTGGATGCACCAGCTATCATTTCATTAACGAACTGTTTATGGCCAGGTGTGTCGAGGATATTAACGCGAGTACTAGGTAGATCAAACGAAGCAACTCCCAATTCTGTTGTAATGCCCTTATCCCTCTCTTCAGGATTCAAGTCCATCACCCAGCTCAAATACCACGAACCTCGATTGTTAATAATTGACTATTGCTTGTATTTTTCAATTGTTCTTTCATCAATCAAATTCAAATCAACCAAGATTCTTCCACAAATAGTGCTTTTTCCTGAATCAACGTGGCCGACAAAAACAATGTTCAAAATTGGTTTTCTGGAAAGTGAAAGATTTTTCAAGGAATTGAGAGATTCTTGATCCATCGGGTAAATTTTTTGAAAATTTTTACGTCTGAAGACAGGAAGTGAGAATAAAGGAAAATAGTGCAATTTGGCTTTACTCAATAAGAAGGTTATAAACAAGCATCATGTTTGATTTAGTTAGTTTTATTATTAGGTTCCACGACAGCGATAAACATTAAAGGAATATAAACTACCTGAAGATGGAGGGATGTAAATTTTAATTTGTAAAATTCATGAAACTGTTTTTTAACTAATGAAATAAACCTGAAAAAATAAATTTTTATAAAATTGAGTTATTTTTACGTTGTTCTTCACATTTAATAATTAAAACCTGAGAAACTCTACAAACAACAAATCACGCACACTCTCAAATATATTTGACAGGCTTTTATTTTAATAATTTTTGCTTCAAACGAGAAAAAAATATTTTGAGATTTCCTTTTCTATTAAAGCTAAATCAATCAAAATGCTCGCTAATTATGAATCGAACCCATGCAAAAACAGACAGCGATAAGCTGCTTCATTTTTCAACCAAATTTTATTCTTCCTTGATAAGAGGTGATGATGGCAATGATGAAATAAAATCATTATTTACCAGTTGATACAATCGGATCGAAGTCAGACACAGGCTTCTATAAAATAACAGCCTTTGGCCACGCATTTTCAGTTTGTAAAAACATTAAAACGAATTCACTTTGCCTGGATTCCAATCAAGTAGCCTTTAAGTTTAGTATCTATAGATAGCTTTAATTACATTCATTTTTATCTTGAAAATGAAGAAATTCTGGGTTTTCACTGCAAAACTTATTTAAAATTCCATTAAATGAATCATTCTTAACTGTTTTTCTTTGAAATTTCAAACCATAATTTTTCCAATTAAAAAAAAGAATTATTGCTTTCAAATTCTTGTTCATTTTGCTAATCAAAAAAAAAGGAATTTATTTTCATTATATTTCTATAGCTAGTGAATGATCGGTGAAAACCTTATTGTCAAATGGGGTTCTAAAAACTAATATTGGATGGAGAGAACTTGGCCCAGGCAAGATCGGAAAAACACTCAACGGATCGCTCTAAATTCAGGGCTAAGCCCTATCATACCTTGGTGGACTTCGATAACTAGGAGCAACATATATGTTTTATACCCAAAGTGGAATGGCTTTGTGCCAATTCCATATATAAACGCTTTCTTGAACCAAACACCACACAGGACTCCCATGTGTCGTAAACATTACACCTCTACCTCCAAAATAGTGGCTGCAGACTTATTTTTCAAATTCATAAAAATTTTCACAAGGAGCTAAGAAACAGATTGCCAATCTATCAATGGAAACACCAAATTTCATCACTATAAAGTGCTTATTATAACACAAGATAGTATTAAGATGCTTTCCTTTCTTGCTCTAGTTTAAAGTCATCTCAGACCATTAAATATTTTCGGTACTTTAATTGAAATTCAGCCATGGATTTGAACAATCTTTCTTTTTGTAAAAATCACCTGAAGATTAGAATTCAGCTTGAAATGCCATCCTTCTTGTCCCAAATCTTCAAATATTTTAAAATACTTTTTTATTAGGCTGAAAAAGCATAATTCTTGGTTTGAATCTTTAAATCTTTTGAACTCATTTTAATCAATTTGATCAAACCGTTAAATTAATTTTTAAGTATTTAAAAAATTTAAACATTTCCCCCATGCTTCCTCCAAATCTCAAGGTAATCGATCAAATAAAACCGTCTGTATATCTAGGGAAGACTGGGTATAGTGTAGCCAAAATGTTGTTCTCCGAAAACACCATTGTGAATCTTATAATTGCATTTCAATTTTTTATTGGCCTTCTTTGGCCAAGGTTAAATCAAGAATCTTATTTTCTGCATACATTGCCATTAATCATTTTGATTCTTTACTTCATTCCAAAGTCCAAGGAAGTATTCCTTTTCAATCCTAAGAACATCTTCTACTACATCTTATTGATTCTGTGCCCTCTCCCCTTTGGATACTATTACCAATGCTTCTATGTTTTGAGTGCTATTGGTCTTGTATTACTTTGCCATTCTACGATTGCTTCACCTTCTAAGGTTGAGCGAACAGGAATGACTAAGTGGATTACTGCTTATTTCATTTTGACCACTTCTAATTTCTTGATCGTATGTGTTGATTTTCTAATCTTTATCTATGGGATAAACCTTAATGTAGAATACTTCTTCTCTTTTAATTACATAGTTCCGGTATTATTCTCTTGCTACTTCTGCTTGAGCCATTTCGGCATAGAGCCTGAGTTGGAAAGTGATCTCAAGTTTGTTGGTGATACGATCTATTCTGTTCTTCCCGTGAAAATTCAAGGTCCGGTTTCAACTGTATTCAAGTTTCTTTCAAAATTATTTTACATTTATTATAATTGGGCTGTTGGCACAACTCTAGATGAAGAAGACCTGTTGGTAGAAACCTTAGAGAAAAAACCCCTAGAGAGAAAAATCTTAAAGATTAAACAACTAGAGAAAGAGAAGCAAGGGAAGGCAAGGCTAGAGAAATATAAGGCAAAGCTAGATGCAATACAAATTGAAAATGGTAAGAAATTCGATGAATCACATCCTATTTCCGAGGAAGTTATTCGTGTATCCATCCCCACTAAGAATAGGGTCATTAACTTTTACAATTCTTTAAGGGAAAAATTAGGTTCTGCATTCACTTCGATAAACAATGAAATAGTTGGTACTTCAGAACCTGAAAAAAATAATGATATTGTGGCTACTGTCCCTGTGGTTTTGAAAGATGTGGAGGTTGATGTCCCCGTGGTTTTGAAAGATGTTGAGGTTGATGTCCCTGTGGTTTTGAAAGATGTTGAGGTAGATGTCCCTGTGGTGTTACAGAAGTCCGTTATTCCTGACATAGTGCAAGCTAATGAGACTGCTCTTACACTTCCAGTGAAGCGTAGATTCAGCAGGAACGCCTTCTTTAATGATTTTGAAACTTTGACAACAGAAAAGGCACCTGAGATCATGGATCTAGATCATGATCGTATTCTCGATTTGATTATTTAATAAATAAGTTAAATGAAGCACTTGATCATATTTTCTTTTGTACTATTTGATATTGATTTCATATACTACGGTATTGCAGTGAGCTTGAGCACATCTTGAATGAACGTGTCTAAGCCTAGTATATTTAATTGTTATATAATTTTGCTCTCCAGCTATTTCTCATTGTATTCTTAAGCAATAATTAAATTTATTCACTGATAAGAACCTTTAGGATATGTTTCTTTTTACATGACACACCCTCTCGTTAGATTTTTAGCTACTTTCCAAATCCTTCCACACCTGATTTTGTGATATTTCCTATTGGAATGAGAGGATTAGCTGTGTTTTAATTTTCTAATGGATGTTAGATAGTGTTACTTATCCATGTAACCACGAAAGCCGACAGAGCTTGTCAAACGTGTATTTCAAAACTGTCGAAATATTAAAGCTCAAAATTTTTAATTGATCATTAATACTTATGATGAATACCCCTATACATCTTAATTTTGGATATTTTCTATATTTGTGAAAACAACAATACTGAAGACATCAATATTCTTCATGGCTTTCTATTCAATACCTTATACAACCACATTTTGCAACTTCGCTGTCTGTTCAACCTTAGACACAGTCCTTTCAAAGAACTTTTTCAGGCCAGCAATTTTGTAGTTAAATAGTAGACAGTCTACTTTACAGGATACGCTTTTTGAGAGCAGATTCAAATTAGTAAGAAACGAAACAACTAGAAGCGCCTGTGTCTCTGCAGGAGGAAGTTTTAAATCTCATTCCAGTGCACTTAGAACAACTTCTATGCCTATTGTTTCGAGTTTTGGGCAAGCCCTTTTTATCCATACTGCTTCCACATGCCGACCTCGCGACCACGCTACGGTCCCACTTGTCCTCTTCTGATTTTTCTTTTTATGAGGAGGCTGTTACTGTTATTGATTTCATACACGTAAAGTGTGTTACTTATCCGGGAACTATGAAAAGGTTACAGTCATCTGTCTCACAACAGGTCTCTCCAGGATGATTTAAATAGCGAAGCCTAGGATAAACGGATGAGATAAACCCATACTCAGTTGTTTACTTGATATTATGACTAATCATTTTGATTGGATTCATCAAGGAAGGATAACATTAACACAACCATTTACTTTGGATTTTCATAAACTAAGTGTCTTAAAATTTTTGGCTTTTTTAATTAAAGTAGTTTTACAATCCATTTTTATTTATTCTAATTTTCTTTTGGCAGATTCTCTTAAACCATTTTAATACTGGTTATGTAATATATTTTGAGGAATTGTAAAATTATTGTAGCTGATTACAACACACTTCATGAATAAATTCAGATCATTGTATTCATAGCGATAAAAAGTGAGAACAAACATAAAGTTATCCAAATAGATCGATTAAATTCTAGTTTGACATGTCATAATCTGATTAAATTATGATACAAACAGCTTAAAAGACAATCTATGTTTAAAAATATCGGTTACAATCAGTTTGATTAGGAAAGGTATACACAAAAATGAGATATATAAAATCTATTATTGACATTCATAATTTATTATTCTTTAAATTTAGATAAAAATTTTCAGTTGAGTTTAATCTGTCTAACTGAAATTAAAAGGATCGAAATAATTTTGGGCTACCCAATCTGTTATTTCCTTTAATTGATGAAAACAAGCAAAATCCAAAACCTCGCCTCTTCAATAAATACACAGACAATTTTCTGATTCAACAAACCTTTTAATCTAGCTAAAAATTTTTAAATTCGCTTTAGGAACTAGAATTGACAATTGCAATTCATTTCAAATGTTATATTATGAGAATACACTAATGATGTAATCAATTTGAGCTGAATTATAAATACATTTGAAAAAAAACGAAACAACTAGAAGCGCCTGTGCCTCTATAGGCGGAAATTTTAAACCTCCTACTGGGGTCCTGGGCACTTAGAACAAATCCTAAGCCCACTCTTTCGAGCTAGTCCTTTTTTATCCATGTCGCTCCCGCACATACACGCATGCTATCATCCGGCCCCTTTTTTCGGGTTTTTCTTTTTATGAGTCTGCTGTAACGTTCTGATATAAACTGTTATTAGTTTCACACACATAAGTGTATTACTTATTCGGATAACCACGAAAAGGCTACAGTCATCTGTCGCATGACAGACTCTGCCCAGGAGAAGTAAAAGTAACAAAGGAAGTTGATAAAATGCCCGTGTTAGATAAGTATTCGAAGATTCAAGAAAAATATAAGAAAGAAATACAATCAGGAAAAGTAGAAGTGAAGCATAACTTAGGTGTGGGAATTTTGTATTTGTTTATAAAAATCCACCAGGGAATAAAATAAAATCAAAGCCAAATGGATAAATGAGTTTCAAATTAAAAAGCTAATATAGTTTGATGCTTACTTGGTTATTAAAAACAATAGAACAATGATACTAAATAAAAAGCATGTGAAGAAAGACTTTTCAATGCTTGCGAAGAAGATGTAATAAGTATTTAGAACTTAATTGATTTATATAGTTGATAGCTCAGTATACCAATGCTAAGCCTATAATTATGAGGGCAGTCAATGAGATATGATTATTGTTCAAGAATCAACCATATTTCTCAAAAGTTCAATATACAACTTGAGAAAGCCAACAAATTTATTAAAAGAACAGTGTATTGAATTCAATAAACCATGATAATTTAGAATGACGTGCTTTGAGGACTTATAATAGAAAATTTTAAGGCAGGTGATAAAGTACTCAGAGCAAATATGCTATGTCTCTCTTGTTCTAGAAATCAAAGATTGCCAAAATGTAATATTCGCCAAGAAAGATCTGAATTTTTAAGAGTAAATGTACGTATAAAAATAAATTGAAAAGAGCTCTTTTTTTCATTGGGATTCCTATAGCTAGTGAGTGATTGGTGGAAAAAAATCGATAAAAACCGGATCTGAACATATTAAACTTGGCCCGAGTGATGAAAAACAATCAAAACATCAAACAATCTTTCAGTCATATACTTTTTATTGGCTTAAGAACAAGTTGCGAGAATATCTGTTTCGTATCCAAAGTAGGATGATTTTGGATCAATTCATTACATTTTCTTAAATAGTCAAGCATTTTTAACCAAAGTCAAAGATACACTGATAATTGTGAATACACAAGCATTGTAGATCTACTTCCTGGGCAGAATCTGTCGTGAGACGGATGACTGTAGCCTTTTCATAGTTGCCCGGATAAGTAATACACTTATGTATGTGAAACTAATAACAGTTTATATCAGAACGTCACCGTAGACTAATAAAAAGAAAACCCCGAAAAAAGGGGAGGTAGGGCCGGATGAATGCATGCGTGCAGAGCGGCATGGATAAAAAAGGGCTATCTCGAAAGAGTGGGATTAGGATTTGTTCCAAGTGCCCAGGACCTCAGCAGGAGTTTTAAAATGTCCTCCTATAGAGGCAAGGCGCTTCTAGTTGTTTCGTTTTTTTTGTACATCTACTTCCTCAAAATGACTACAGAGTATTCTATAAGCAAATGCCGTCTTCCTTGTGAAAGAATCTCATTAATGAATATTGTCGTTTACTGAGTCAGTATTTAAAGAAGACATATTTATTAAAGGGGTTTTCGTATATATATGTTAATTAGCCAATCATATACTTATTAGTTCTAATAAAGGAGAACAATTGAACAACTACAATATATGTTGGTCAATTGTAAAGGGGATGATAAACTAATTGGTTATTTATCATTAACACCTTCACGACAAATATAGTTAACAATTGCCATTAAATAAAAACCCACCATATTATTTAAATTACGGTTACAGTTACAGACTGTATTTTTTGTTTTTTATTCCTATAAAGATTTTAAAGGGCTTAAAAAAAGGAATAGAAAGACTCTCAATCAAAACTTAAGAGTTTACACTATAAAGTGCATACCACACCAGAAAACCACACAGAGGCTATTTCTGTCCTCGTGTATTACGATGTTGTTCTGTATACAGATGCTTATCCTAAAATTGACCCGCAAAACATTAAATTGTCAGAGTAAAAAACTGTTGATATATGTATTAAAAAACCTATTTGCTGAACTTTCATTCGCATTAAACACAATCACATCTCTAAAATTTAATTGAAATTCCCCAATTCATAATGCATTTGATAGGCATTTTTGCATGAGATAAGAAGAGTACTTTAGACACTCAGCCAGAATTTTTATTGTCTGCTTAAAATATTGAAATTTAAATTTCAATTTAGGACTCGTAGTCTACTTTAACCTAATACTTGGGACTTTTACTTTTTGGCCGAGAATTCGAATTCTAAAGTGATAGATCTACAAAATTGATAGACTTAATTGACACTTTCAAATCATTGCTACAAAAGACCTGCCATATGGTGTAGTAGTCCTAGACAGATTAAATTCAAGTTTGACATACCATAATGCGATTAAAATACGACACAAATAGTTTAGAAGAAATTCCATGATTAAAAATGACCGTTATAATCAGTTTGATCATGGAAGACATAGATGAAATGTAACACATTCAAACATCTACTACATTCATAAACCGCTATTCATAAAATTGAGATTTAAATTTAATGGAATGTAGCCTGTCTAACTAACACTTAGAAGATCTAATGAATTTTTGAGCACCTAAATCGTTTATTTTCTTCAATTAATGAAAACAAGCTCAATAGATAAAGTAAAAAATAAGATCTCGCCTCTTCAATAAATGTCTTACACTCAATTTTCTTATTCTACTGATTAAGTCAACTTTTTAATTTAACTAAAAATTTTCTTTTCACTGTCAAAAATATTTATCAAAATCTTACTATGAACCTGAATCAACATTTATTTATGAATTTATTTTAAATGCGATGTCATGCCACCATGACACCAAGGCTGATTCATATTTGGCTTGTTCCTCTTTCGAATATGATGCAATTTTAAATTGATTTAATTTGTAATTATAAATGCAATCAATTTTTGACCAAATACAAATTATTATAGATCTAATCAAATTTATCACTGACATGTTTTAATTAATGATCTTTAAATATGAATTCATTTATCAATTTAGATTAACCATAAAATACATTTGATCCCGAATCTTCCTAGTGAAACTAGAATTTACAATTTTACATCATTATTTGCATTGATTGTACTGATTAAAATTTTTGATTAATTTTTTTTTTATGGCAATAAAGATTTAATTATTTGAAACTTTAGTATAAATAGAAAAAAATCAACCCACCCATGAAACCAACGACATTTACTCTACTGAATTGTGTTTCAATCTTATTCTTCTTTGAAAAAGCCTTCCTTGCAGCTGATAAGGAATTCAATAAAGAATTGCCAATGATCCTAGAGTCTGAGAATTATCACGTGCTAGAAGGTCCAGGTATACATCAAACTCATGTTAAATCCGAAAACCACACTGAAAAAGGAAAGAAAATCTCTTCATTATCTCTAGAAAACCAATGTATACTTTTTCAATTTGAAAATTTAGGTTGGATTAATATCGAAGAACAGGAAAAACTTCATCAGCAATTGGAACAACTCATTCTACAAAGCGAGAAAGGTAAAGAAATCGTAGAATTAAGTGAAATAGTAAATTCAAACCCTGAGGATGAAAATGAAATTTTTAATCAAAAATTTTCCGAGGTAGATCAAGAAGAATTAATTGACTCAACCGAATATAAAGCCAACCACGAGAAACGTAAAGAACAATTTTTTGAGAACGAGTCCAAGAAAGATGAAGAAGAAATGGATGAGTCAATGAAATTTAAAAGTTACATCGAGAAACAGCAAGAAGAATTTAATCAGAAAGAGGCTATTATCGATCAAGAAGAATTAAATAAGTTAAATCAATTTAAAAGCAACCAGAACAAACGTCGAGAAAATTTTGACAGAGTTGAAGAAAAAGGAATGACAGACTACGCCGACCTTGAAGTAAAATGCAAGCATCTCAACAAAAATAGCCAAGCAATGCTTAAAACGACTCTTGAGCAAATTAAAAAAACCATTCAAGATTCGAGAATAAAATTCGAAGAATCGGAAGAATTTCACCAGAATAAATTCGACGCGAAAGTTAAAATAAATCAAGAGATGAAGAATCAAAGGTTATTCTTGTTTGAGATGGAACAGGAAGTATTACAAAATCAAAACGACTCAAGGATTTTACTAAATCAAGCGGCTAAGAAACATAGGTTAATCTTCTTTGTAAAGGAGGAAGATCGATTTCAAAGGTTGCACTTCATAAAGGTTCAGGCAAATAAAAATGCAGAGGAAAAAATGTTAAGCACGTTTGTGAAGAAAGAAGAGGAATTGAATCAATAAGAAACCGACAACAGAATATGATTTTATGAATCAAGGTGCATATCTCGTTGTGAAACGACAATCTCCTTAAACGGATATTAATATTTAAGAACAAACCATTTGAATGCATTATCAGCTACTAGTGTAAATGAATTAATTGTAGCAGTCATTTATTAACAGTTTAAATATTATTAATATTTTAAATAAATCATTCTAATTTTTAAAATGTGAATTAAAGATAACTTAGGTAGAGTTTTATATCTGCCATGCATTTATGTTTAAGGTCATTTTGCCTGCTTTTTATTTCATACATTGCTAACGTTACATAGCTCTAGTGGTTAAACCCTATTCGAACCCTTCAGAACATCCAGAATAAACACCCAAACATACTTGTATAAACTTATCTGGACAGAAACTGCTATCTATATGTTATTCTACGAAAAAAGTAACCTTGGTTCGCACCCCAATGACACCAAGGACAGGCACCACCATTAATCTATAGAGAACTAAATGCTGTTCTTGAGAATACGCCCTGTTCGTATTGAAAAAAATCGAGATTTATTAACTAGAAGCGCCTGTGCGTCTGCAGGAGAGGATTTTAAACCTTCTGCGGAACGGGCAGAGTCTGTCATCTTAACGTGGTTGCCCGGATAAGTAACACACTTATGTGTGTGAAACCAAGAACAGACAAGCTCGTGATCCCAAAGCGGGCTCATTTATTTCCTGAGAAGACTGCTTGTCGATATAGTTGTAGCCTCATCTCAGCCACAGGAGGATTATCTCTTCTATATGTTAAAATTCTGGAAACACCATCCTGTGCTTAGAGACCAATGGTCATGGATAGTCCTTAGAGGGGACATGCCAGCTTTCGGCAGAAAGCCTTACGATGTTATTTTACTGTTTGTCAGTGAATACCGTCTTTATACATATCAAATGTATACTGTGAATATATGCCTCTAGTAACCAAAGCCCAACTGGGTTCGGTAGGTGTGATACACCAGAGTTTAATAGTGAGATGAGAAGTTTTTGTTCGAGATGCTGAATTTTTTAATTCGGATGGAACTTGTGTCAACGAAATTCAATAATCCAATTTTTTTTAAACCTCTTACCGAGGTCTTAAGCACTCATCACAAATCCTAAGCCCACTCTTTCGAGCTTCGGGCAAGCCCCTTTTTATGCATTCTGCTCTCGCATGTTGGCCTTGTTTTTATTTTTATGTGAGGCTGTGATGTTTTGGCATATAAATATTTTTAGTTTGTTCTTTCAGTTACTAACCTTAAATTTTATTTAATATCAAACTGTCACTTAATTTAAAAATTTTTCTTCTTTTTGAAAGGTTCAATTCTGAGCGAAAGGAAAATTTTAAAAAATCTTTAAATCAAAATTCTGAAGAAAGGAATTTAAACATTTGTTTGGATCATACCAAGATTATTTAGTCTTTTAATTGTTCTAACAAGTACAGAAACTCTGCACAACCATCTTTTAACCAAGACTCGATGTTTTCTCGTACATATTAGCACAGCTAAGATATTCAAAAAGTCTTTCATCACGGTCGGTACAGTTTCTACTGCATGTCCTACTATGGACAGAGACATCTAAGAAAGTCGTATCATTTAAAAAATCTTTTAATAGTCTTTTGTCGTTCTCCTACACAAGCAGAAGCTCTAGAAAGTTGTTTAAAAAACTGCTCTGTAAATCTAGTAGCCTTTACCGAGGAGACAGAGCAAGCAGGACAGTGAGCAAGAGTGGGATCCAACCTACCCACCCACATGGTCTGTCCCGAGAGGTCATGCTACCCCACAAACAGTATAGCCTAGTCTTTTGAAAAGTTTGACTTAGACAATACACTGCAAGTCGGAAATCATATAATTGATATGAAAAAATTAAAGTACAACATTTAATAATTTAAATTAAAGATGGATTTTGAGGTGCCTTCGTATCAAAATGATGTGAAGTTGACTTAGTTTATAACGAAAACCTTGAAGTTTTGGTTCGAATCCTATATAATGAAGTAATTTAGGTTTAGTCGTAAAAACATATAAATTCTGCATTAACATAGAACAATTACTAGTTCAATTCAAATCGCTAGTCAAAAAAGCCGTTGAAGAGGATTGCCTTTTAGAATGAATAGACGATGAGGTTACGAAATGTAGACGTAAAATTTACTAAATAGAAAAGCTTCGGCCTGGACAGAATCTGTCTTGAGACGGATGATTGTAGCCTTTTCGTGGTTGCTCGGATAAGTAACACACTTATGTGTGTGAAAACAATAACAGTTTATATCAGAACGTCACAGCCTCCTCATAAGAAGAAAAATCCGAAAAAAGAGGAGGTGGGGCCGGATGGTATACATCCATCTGCGGCATGGATAAAAAAGGGGTTGCCTCGAAAGAGTGGGCTTAGGATTTGTTCCAAGTGCCCAGGACCTCCGTAGGAAGTTTAAAACTTCCTCCTATAGAGACACAGGCGCTTCTAGTTGTTTCGTTTTTTTTTTCCAATCAAATTTATCACTGACATGTTTTAATTAATGATCTTTAAATATGAATTCATTTATCAATTTAGATTAACCATAAAATACATTTGATCCCGAATCTTCCTAGTGAAACTAGAATTTACAATTTTACATCATTATTTGCATTGATTGTACTGATTAAAATTTTTGATTAATTTTTTTTTGATGGCAATAAAGATTTAATTATTTGAAACTTTAGTATAAATAGAGAAAAATCAACCCACCCATGAAACTAACGACATTCACTCTACTGAATTGTGTTTCAATTTTATTCTTCTTTGAAAAAGCCTTCCTTGCAGCTGATAAGGAATTCAATAAAGAATTGCCAATGATCCTAGAGTCTGATAATTATCACGTGCTAGAAGGTCCAGATGTACATCAGACTCATATTAAATATGAAGAACAGGAAAAACTTCAACAGCAATTGGAACAGCTCATTCTACAAAGCGAGAAAGATAATCAAAAGATTATAGAATTAAGTGAAATTCTGAATTCAAGCCTTGATGATGAAAAGAAAAAATTTTATCAGAATGAATTCGAGAAAGATCAAGAAGAATTAAAGGAGTTTAATGAATTTAAAAGAAAACAGAAGATGCGCAGAGAAGAATTTGAAGAGAGGGAGAAATTAAATGAACAAGTAGAATTCAACGAGTTTAACGAGATTAGAAAACAACTCGAGATATCGAGAAAAAAATTGGATGAATATAAAGAAACGAGCATAAAAGATAAGACAAAACTTGATTTAGAACTCAGAGAACTCAGTGAGGAAGAACAAGTAATCTTCAAAATTATTCTTGAGAATATGGCAAAAAACACTCAAGGAATTATAATACAATTCCAAAGAACCAATGATCAAGGCCAGCAAGGTCTCGACCTAAGGCTTCAAACCATTCAATTGGCTAAGAGATCAAGGTTACTCTCGTTTGAGGCGGAAGAAGAAAAATACCAAAATGCTTATGATTTAAAGGTTCAAATGAATAAAGAAGCCAAGAATGTAAGGTTATTGGAATTTCAGAGAGAAAACAATAATAAGTGATTCAATAAGAAATTTAAACAGAACATGATTTTGATCTTACAATGCGTATCTCAAGATTAGAGACCATCTTCCTTCTATGATATTAATATTTGAAATAAACTGTTTAAAGATTTTGTTGATTACTATGTTAAATTGATTATTCATAGTAGTCATTTATTAACAGTTAAGACATCATGAGAATTTAAATAAATCATTCTGACTTTTAATTATAAGAATTAAAGAGAACCTATCCAAAATTGTATTTACTCCATGTAATTGTTATAAGACTTCAGCCATGTATTTATTATTTGTGTTTAAGATTCTGCTTGTAAGTATTTATTTCGTATAATTGCAAAGGCTATTTAAGCTTGCAACGGTGATCTAAAATGTGCATGCAAATATAATTGTATTGACTTTACTGGACAGATTCTGTCATTTGTACGTTGTTCCCGGAAAAGTAACATCAGCTCGCATCCGCTGTTAAAACAGAAGCAGGAATCTTCTTTAATCTAGAGCGGGACACATATGTTTTCTAAGAAGAGACATTGTCCGTATCGACTCAATCATTTCTCACCAGAAAGAAGATCACCTCTGTCTTTATGTGTCAAAAGACTAAACCAGAATCTATATATGCTAGGAGTCTAAGGATTAGAAATCCTTAGCGGGAACATACCAGCTTTCAGGAAAAAGAATTATGATGTAGTATCACCATTGGCTAGTGAGCACATCATAATACATTTAGAGTATCTTGGGAATTAAAGTTTACAGCAACTAAAGCCCAACTGGGTATGGTAGATCTGTAAACCGAGAGTTTATAGGAAAGTCTGAAAGTTTTTTTTATATGCTGTATCGTGCAAAATGATTCCAGTATGCCTTATATCATTTGTATGTCTTATTGAAAGTCACACGGTTGATGTGATCTAAGTTAAATTAAAACAATTTTAGGACAAAAAAGGAATTTCTCATCACTATATTGCGATGGCTAATGAATGAAACATTTATTGCTAAAAGCTTTATAAATTGGAGGAAATTTAGCTCAGACAAGATCGGAAAAACACTTAACAGATCACTCTAAATTCAGGGCTAAGCCCTATCATACCCTGGCGGACTTCGATAACTAGGAGCAACATATATGTTTTATACCCAAAGTGGAATGGCTTCGTGTCCATATATATATACACTTTCTTGAACCACCCGCTACACATGACTCCCATGTGTCGTAAATATTTACATCTCTACCTCCTAAATGCTTTACAAACAACTGCAGCCTAATGTCTTCCTTATATTTATAGCTCATACAAATTTTCAAGAAGTTAAGAAAGAGATAGCCAAGCTCTTAATGAAGGCACCAAGTTTCAGCACTAAAAAGTGTTTATTATACTTCAAGACAGTAAGAAGATGCTTTCCTTTCTTGCACTAATTTAAAGTCATCTCGGACCAATGCAATAAAAGTTTGATCTTTTAAAATTAAAATATGAGCAAAGATAAATCAACCCACCCATGAAATTCACAACATTAACTTTACTGAATTGTGTTTCAATTTTATTCTTCATTAAGAGAGCCTTTATCGCAGGTAATAAGAAATTCAATGAAAAATTCCCAATCATTCTGAATTTTGAGGATTTCCACGCACTGGAAAGCTCAGAAATACATCAGAATCAAATTTATTATGAAGACCAATCTGAACGAATTGAGGAAACATCTGCATGTTATCCACGAATGCAATGTGAAGCTGGTCAATTTGAAAATCTAGGCTGTAATAATAATGAAGAACAGGAAAAGCTTCAACAAAAATTGGAACATTTCATTCTACAAAGCGAGAATGATTATAAAAAGGCGTAGAATTAAGTGAAATGGTAAATTCAAATCTTGACGATGAAAAAGGAAAATTTTATCAGAACGAGTTCGAAAAAGATCAAGAAGAATTAAATGAATTTAAAAGAAACCAGAAGCTGCGCAGAGAAGAATTTTTTCGGAATGAGAGATTTCAAGATCAAGCATTATTAAACGCATTAATAAAAATTCAGAAGATGTTCATAGAAGATAATTATAGAAAGAACGAAGAAATGAAGCAGATTTCCAACCTTGAACTAGAATTGAGACAGCTTAGTCAAAAAAAACTTGGAGGGAAAAAACTTGGCGAAAGAGGAATAAGTGAAAAGAGACTTGATGAACGAAAACTAAGCGACATGAGATCAAGTGAAAGAAGACTGAGTGACAGGAGACCAAGTGAAAGAAGACTCAGTGCAAGAAAACTGTGTTCAAATATACAAAGGGTTAAAAAACAAGTAATATGCAAAATTAATCATGATAAATTGATAAAGAGCACTCAAGCCATTATCATAGAATTTGAAGCAGACAAAAAACAAACCGAGTTTATAAAAGATCTAACGGACCAAACAATTTTATTGCTTAAGCAATCAGCGTTCTCAAAGTTTGAGGCGGAAGAAGAAAGATACCAAAATGCATACGATTCAAAGGTTCTAATAAATAAGAAGGCCAAACAAGATAGGTCAATCTCATTTGAGAGAAAGCAAGAAAATGTGTATCAATAAGAAATCATTAACAGAATATGGTTTTAAGGATCCAAGGATTTCAATGTGGATCTCGTAGTGAAAGACCATCCTCCTTTTATAGATATTAAGATTTGAAAGAAACTCTTTAAAGACACTGTCTGTTACTAGGTTGAATTAATTATTTACAGTTGTCATTTATTAACCTTAAACATTATGATTATTTTAAATAAATCATCCTAACTTTTAGTGATGAGAATTGAAGATATTTTGGACAGAGTTTTATTTTTCCCTTCAAATTGGTTTAAAGCTTCAGTCATTCATTTTCTATTTGTTTTTAAGATCATCTGACTCTTTTAAATACTATTACCTCATATTCATTTTGTTCAATGCGAAGACTACATGTCTATAGCCCTCAAAGACTATTCAGGATCTCAAATGATTCAGAATAGGCATGAAAATGAAATTATATTAACTTTTCTGGACGGAGGCTGTTATCTGTACGTTGTTCCTCAGAAAATTAACATCAGCTTAGCATTCCCTGTTAAACCAAGAACAGGCAACCTCTTTAATCTAGATCTAGTCACATGTAGTTAGTGAGAATACATATTGTCTCTATTGGCACAGTCATTTCTCAGCTTCAGGAGGATCACCTCTGTCTTTATGTGTTGAACTAATAAAAGCAGAATTTCTGTAAATAGAGTCTAAGAGTTAAAAGTCCTTAGAGAGTGGTGCCAGGTTTCGGCAGAAAGCATTACGATGCAATGTCACTGTTGGTGCACATATCTTAAAATATTTAAAACAAATCTTGTAAATTAAAGTTTACAGCAATCAAAGCCCGACTGGACTGGTAGGTCTGTAGACCAAAGTTTTATGGGAAAATCTGAAGTTTTTAATTGAGATCACGTAATTAATATGATTTAGGTCAAATTAAAACAGTTTAAGAGCATTTAAGACAAAAAAGGAATTCTTTTTTATTATATTGCTATAGCTAGTGAGTGATCGTAGAAGACCTTATTGTCAAACGGGTTGCTAAAAACTAATATTGGATGGAGGAAACTTGGCCAAGGAAAGATCGGAAAAACACTTAACGGATCACACTAAACTCAGGGCTAAGCCCTATCATACCTTGGCGGACTTCGATAACTAGGAGCAACATATATGTTTTATACCCAAAGTGGAATGGCTTCGTGTCCATATATATATACACTTTCTTAAATCTCCAGGCATTTTAAAGCCAAGTTCTAGGCAGAACTCCTATGTGTCGTAAACATTACATCTCTATATCCTAACAACATATATGTTTTACAGACAACTGCAGCCTGCTGTCTTCCTTATTTTTCAAGTATTAAGAAATTTTCAGGGAGTCAAGAAAAATCCAATTAAACCATAATAGGAAATCAAAATTTCTGTACTATAAAATGCACATTTCATTGCGAGACAACACGAAGTTGCTATCATATCCTATCCTGTTTTGGTTTAATATAATCTTGGACGAGGTCAAGTGGTTTTTAAATGAAAACCAAAAGTCCGTTTTATATCCATGAATCAACTATTAATGTCTTATTTTAATAAAAAGGCCGAATTTAATGACATAATAAAAACATCTATTGGCCAGAACAAATATAAGAAAAGCAAGATTCTGATGTACTCGGTTTTATTCTGAAAAAAAAAACGAAATTTATTCAACTAGAAGCGCCTGTGCCTCTATAGGAGGAAAATTTAAACCTCCTACTGAGGTCCTGGGCACTTGGAACAAATCCTAAGCCCACTCTTTCGAGCTTCGGGCAAGCCCTTTTTTATACATGCCGCTCCACACACACACACGCATGCAATCATCCGGCCCCACCTCCTTTTTTTTCGGGGTTTTCTTTTTATGAGTCTGCTGTGACGTGACGTTTTGATATAAACTGTTATTAGTTTCACACATAAGTGTGCTACTTATCCGGGCAGTCACGAAAAGGCTACAGTCATCCGTCTCACGACAGATTCTGACGTACTCGGTTTTATTCTGAACCTTCTAAACTCGAAACCAGGCAATTTTAATCGAATTCTACATTGAATGGCCTTCTTGAATATATCAAGAAACTATAAATAAGCCTTTCAAGATGAGAGACAGTATTTTCTAAAGATATTATTTATTAAATATTTTTGTATTCATATGTTAAATCCAATAATACATGTTACAGTTTGTACGAATGGGATATAATTAATAACATAACAAGTATCTAATTCTAATACAATTGTAACTGGTGTTTAGTTACGTTGAAATCATCTAGTGTATGATCTTTAAAAGGGGATGTCCAGATCAAAGAACTGTTTCCTCACCAAGATCAAACTTACATAACTTGAGACAATCATAGAATGAATAAATTTAATTTTTAACCTTCTTATTGAGTTGTGCTTGATGCTCTTTTAATATTTTGAAAATTGTTTCTGGTGTATCATTTGTGATGTTAGTCAGTTTTGGTTTATCGAATAATTCTGCCAGAACATTATAATCAAGCAAAATCGAACGATAATATTTAAAGTTCTTTGAATTCATATAATTCAGTAGTCTAGGTAGTATCAATCGCATATCATTTTCAAGGTCAACAAAATGATATAAATGAAATATTATTTCAAGTTTAATAATGATATCACTCTTACTTTGGTAGCATATATCTTTTTTAAGTTCAGCTAATCTTAAATTAAATTTTGAAATAAAATTGGATTCATCAAGCTCGGCATCTTCTTTGAGGCCATTTCCATATCCCCAATCGATCTTCCTATGTACCTTTTGCATAGAGCTATCTAGTAAGGACTTTTGATATATTAAATTTTGAGATATTTCAGTTATCAAGGAATTAATAAGGCACATTTTATTTCTATACATACTTTTAATCTCAAAATAATACTCTATTAATTTTGTTATCTTAGAACATAAAGTGGAAATCGTGGAGTCAATGGCCCCGAAATGCTTAGTTTGAAAACTTTCCCAAGCTATTTGAAATTTTGACTTCATTTTTATTGAAAATAATTCATTGAAATCAAACTTACATGGATTCTTTATCAAACTGTCAAATTCGAATTCACATATTTCAATCTTTCTATCGATTTGCAAATTATTCAACAGTAAAGAATTCAAAGAAGCTTCATCAGTAAAAAAAAGACTACAAAAATCATCAGAATCAATTATTCCTTCAAATAATTCCGAATTAAGCTTCCTTTGAGTCAATTCAGAACCTATTGAGCTTTTATTATCTTGTATATCGCTTCCGATAAAATTTGAATCGGTACTTAACCTATTGTGATAGCTTGGCAGATGATTCCTATTACGGTTCAAAAAGGGAGTCAAAAGATTATTTGTTACAGATATGCTAATATTCTTCATAAGTAGCGATCTTGCACGTCTCCCAATCACCCTAGCAGAGTTTAAATTTGTACTTTTATTCATTTCTAAATAATTACATTGACTAGAACCGTATTTTGGCTTAATCATAGGATCCATTTCATTTGACTTTGTTTCTTCCTGCTTGAGATCATTTTTTGACCTAAATTTAACGATCCTTTTAATTATGTAATCAGATATTTCATTCATATAAAAAACTTCAACATCATGGCTTGGTATACACAAAGAAATGTGTTTATCAAAATTAAAACTAGCATTTTCTAGACCAAAAGATTTGAAATTAATTATTTCGAAGAATTCAATCAATTTAGGTTTAACCGTTTGTAACTGCCTATTTTTATTAATAGAAAAAGATCTCTCTCTCAATTTCTCTGAACAATTTCTAATTGCAACTACTATCCCCTTACAAAATCTAACCTTTCTTGCTTTTATATCTTCCTTAAGCTTCAGGAAAATTTCTTCTAGATATTTTGATTTATAAGTACAAATAGCTTCATCAATCAAAATATTATCCTCTGAGGATTTAGTTTTACCACCTTCCTTGTTAGCAATTTCGACCTTCATTAAATCTAAATAGTCTTTATAATTGTTTTTCAGGTTTTGAATATCTTTGAAAACTTCTTTACTATGCTTTAGCAAGGACTCGTGATTCATAAAATCAGCATTTATCCAATCTTCCAAAAATTTTTTACATTCATTGTACTGATTGCTTCGATTTTTACTATACTGTAGTTTTAAGGCCTTAAACCCTTCTTGGTAATATTCAAGCGGATGAGAATGAATACTAGTAAGATTTATTGACATTTTCAAAATGAAGAGAGCAAAAGATGTTTTCATGCGTAAAAATTCCGAATTTAATTTATTAAAAATTAAATCAGTTAACTTAATTAAAAATTAATTTAAATCAAGAATTTACTTTAATCTGAGCCAAGTACGAAATCTTCACACACTTGACTCAAGTAAATAGAAACAATGAGAGCAAAAATACAAATCGGGATAACTCAATTATAATCATTTGATAATCCTCTTATTAGAGTTATCCAAATCAAATAAATAATAACTATCATTTTCAAAGCCTAGCCTAAGTGGTACTAAACATTAAGAGCAATGATCTTATAAATTTCTGTGATAAAGTTAAAAAGTGATTCTTAAGGCAAGAGTTCCTAATCTTTATAAGGTAAAGATCCATTAAGTAAAAGAATAAACCATGACAATCTTTGGATTTTCTGGATTCAAACGTGGATAAATCCATGGTCAATTTTCATACAAGCAGTCTACAGAAAATGAAGCTCATTAATAATCTGGTAAGAAAATACTCCATTAAAATCTTCATTAGTAAATAGAGTTACCACTTACACAAATTACATTCGTTTTAACTTCTATGTTTTGTTCAGAGAATCGTTGGCTCTGATACTTGGACTGAATATATTTAAGATATGATCCTAGCCAGAACCTGAGACAGAGGAAAGATTGATAACAAATAGTCATACATCAATCACATTTTTTATTTAAAAGTCATAAATAGCGGATTTTTTCTATTAATAAGTTTATTAAGAAAAATTGTTGTTTTGGGTCATATTCCGACAACATTATCTGCCAGTGTTGAGAATATAGTAAAGCATCAGGCGTTTCTTATCATGTCTTAAATTTTCAAACTTGAATATTTATATAAAAATTTTATCTTAGAACAATTTGTATTAAAGAAAATGCAATTTATTTTCACTGTATTTCTATAGGTAGTGAACAACGATTGAAGCTTTATTGTCAAAAGGCTTGCAAAAACTTTGCCTGAATGCAGAAAACTTGGTCCAGATTGGAAAAAGCTCAACAAATACCTTTAATATCAGGGCGACCTTCAATAACTAGAGGCAAGCATATGCTTCACATTCAAAATGGTGTGGTTTCTTGTCCATATACAAGTCATTTGCTTCAATGAAACGTCATGTGTCACACCAGATGGCTATGTGTAGCAAATATTTAAGCATGAGTGCCACATTTCTACCTCGTAAGTTGTAATCACAAACCTGTTTACAGATAACTGCAGTCTAACTTGTTTTTAAACATATAACATTTTTCAGTAAGTAAAGAAAAAGATCGCCAATCTCTTAATGGATGCACAAACTTCACCACTATAATGTGCGTATAACACTGCAAGACAGTACGACGATACTTTCCTTTCTTTCTCTAGTTTAAAGTCGTCCCCGATAAAAATTAATAAATTAATTATTAAAAAGAGTATTGGTTCTGAAAATATACCAACCATTCGCTTAGATAGATACCTGTTTGTAGCTTTTGTTAGCATTGGTTCTCCCATGCAGATTCCTACGATAAAACATTCCTGTAATTATAGCCAGTGAATAAATTAAGTAAATTATTTAGAACTAACAATTACAAATCCAGTTTTTACACGCAAACTTAGCTTTTTAAATTCAGAGATCCACACGATATATCTGAAGGGTCTTTATTATTTGATAATGATTGGTAGTCATATGCTTGAAATAACTCATCTTCCACCTCAAAATTCTTTATTTTAATTCATTGATGACTTAAACACCACTTCACGATCTAGAAATTAATTAAACTTAAGGTCTGACCCTCTTCAAGGATTTCTGTAAGAAGGAAATCTTTCATCTAATAATATCAGTCCATCCGCATATAGAACATGAGCTAATCCAAATTCATCGCTTAACTAAAAATGGAAACTGAATCTCAGAGTTTCCATTATCATTAAGACAAACCCATTCTATTAAATTTCAAAACCCGTCTTGTATTTAATAAAAGTTCACTTGAATTGGTTTATCAAAAAATAAAGGAGTTTTGCAGAATGATACACCTTTTCTAAATTTGAAAATTCAATAATATCAGAACAAGTTTGTTTCGTCATTAATTTTTTTTTAATTCATCTTAAGTAATAAAAATTTTATCAATAATTTTTTCTAGAAAAATGTGTAGAATCAGCGAGATACAAATTCAGTTTTAAACTTAGAATGTTTTAATGAAAGTTGGTTGCTTTCAATCACACATAAACTTGGACTAGATTGTTCAAGTAATATTCAATATGGATTATTAAGAAGTTTCTATTTCATCATAAAAAAAGAAGATTATTGATTTTATCAAAAAATTTTCAAGCCGACAATATTAAAGCTTGCCTATCATTTGATTACTTACAGCTTTAAATAAAAAAAATTTTGTAATTCTCTTAAAATTTTTTTAATCACAATAAATGTTCAAAAATTTTCACCCAATTCTAGGATTTTTTAACAGCAAAATATCAGTGTCCAATTATGATTTATTCGGAATCCATCAAATTTTAACATGCTTCATTCTAGGAATTTTCATTGTCTCATATTTTTATAGAAGGACAATATTTAAGTATTACTCTATGGTATCAATCAAATACAAAAAAGAACGGACTAAAGATATACTCATGATCGCTAGACATTTATTTATTATCATAACTTGGGAGTTAAGATTGATTCGCCTGATGATCTGGAAGCGACTAAACAAAGGAGTTTTTTCCTTGTGAACAGGTTTCGGATATGTTTATTAAGTTTGAGTTTGATTTCATTTATATTTGGCTATTTTGAATTTAGTTCGAAAAATTATTTAATTTTCGAGTTGCTTTCCTTAATATTCAATTATTCAACATGCTCTATTTTTTTTACAATTGTAAGCATTTTAATATTTAATGACCAAATATCAAATATATTCAACGAGGACCAAAAATGTGATCTGTATTTAATTCTAATAGCTCTAATCATAAATTCAACCAACTATATACATTATATCTCAGTTGCGATTCTACTTTGCTATTTTGGCCTATGCTTTGCAAAAAATCTTTTCTTTTCCAGTGCTTTCTTGAGAAGTTTCAATGACTTGGGCACGTATTTTAGTATATTTAGCGTGTTTTTCATTGCTCGTCTTTATCTTTTATATACTGTTGGATATTTAGATATTATTAATTACTCTTTTATTATTCATTCTGAAGTGACAACTGTAATGAATACACACTCCCATTACTTTGTAGTGTTTGTTTCATTATATGTAATATTCAAATATTTTAGGTTTTCATCTTTTAGTACTCAACCGATAGAAATTGAGGATGAAGAGTGTAAAATATATAAAGAAGTCTCGACTGAGTTAGAGTCATTGAGCTTTGATGTAGAAATTAGTGAGGAAGAAACCAGCAGCGAGTCGTGGTGCTAGACCACTACCGAATATAAGTAAATAAGTCGAACAACCCGAAAGGATTCTATTTATTCTTTATATTCTTAATTCGTATTTAATTATTTTTCATATTGAAGGTTCTTTCAAGAGGATCATTTTTGAATGGAAGATGAACACAAAGTTGAATGATTAGTCAATCTAAGAAAAGATTAGAAGATGTGATTCTGACAGGAGATTTCATTACCACATTGGTAATTCTATTATGCATGGATCATTCAAATTGAAAAAAATAATTAAAAATCATGCAAAAAGAGAGGGGAACTGCTGAATCTGATATGTATATTACAGGCCATTTTCTATTTATTGATGATCGGAAGTTGGTAGTTGAGTCAGAAGAGTAATTACAGGAAATGATGTTATAAACTAAAAAATTCTTTATAACGATTTGCTTGGAAGTGAATAAGACCAAATCCGCAGCTAATGATGCAGTTTGAGAAAAAGATTCAATACTCCTTAGAGGAAAGTTAAAAGTACTTGAGACAACAGCAATACAATCTCAAAGGACCATTCAATCAAGTAAAATCAGAAATTGTTGATAGAATTCATCTGAAAAGAAACTGAATTCAAAAAATTTACTCGAAACGATAAACGCACACGCATCGTTTGTAAATGATTACGAAATGAAAATTTTAAATTAGTGCTCGATCCAGTCATCAAACCTGATATCACCATAATGAAAGATAAATTAACTTACAGAAATTGATCAAATAAAGATTCTACTAGCCAGAGCATAATCGTGTGGGTATTGTGCATTTAGATTTGAAAGATCGAAGAACATGTAATATGAAGGGAGGCCATCTAAAGAATTGAAGAAAATTGTGGAACGAGCTTAGCATTGGTGAGGTTTTCAGGTGCAAATATAAATTTAGGTTGAGAAATAATCTATGTGAAGAGCAAATATAATTCCTAAAGATGAATATTAAAATGAAGAAGTGATATGAAAGTCCATCTAGTGCTTGTGAGTAGTAATTGTCAATCATAAAATATTCAGTCATTTGGTTTATTAAAGGCGACATAATATCGAGTGATGAAGAAACTCTTTTCATTCAGCAGCCAGAAAGTATTTTTAGACGAGCAAACCCAATGTATACGATGGATATCTGTAACTAAACAGTTAAGCATCTTGAAGCAAGATGATATGGCATGCGGGATTGCTCAGTCATCATAAGGATGTTGTAAAATATGCTTTTTTTCTCAAAAAATTAATTTTTCATATCGCTATAGTACCTGTTCAATGAAAATACGAAATCAGATTCCTTCTTAAAAATATCACATCTTCACTTTGGATCATGATCAATGGAAC
Organism: Drosophila melanocephala; assembly: GCA_037043625.1. Taxonomy (NCBI): domain Eukaryota; kingdom Metazoa; phylum Arthropoda; class Insecta; order Diptera; family Drosophilidae; genus Drosophila; species Drosophila melanocephala. The sequence goes on along the minus strand of JBAMBD010000583.1, from coordinate 680 downwards.
TACCATATCTAATTGAACTTTAATCAGTAGAGAAAATTATTATTTACAATCGTACCCCAAATATATTCAGCGTTTATGGCTGAATATTTCATGAGATTATCATGAGAATTCGACCATGATCTTGATCATATCTGCTGTCAATTTTTATTCTCAAATTGCCATTGTTCTCTTTCATAACTCCTGTTCTATGATATTGGTATTTTATTCAGGAGTTAAGAGATTTCAAAAAGACGAAATTTATTCAACTGGAAGCGCCTGTGTCTCTGTAGAAGGAAATTTTAACCTCCTGACAGAGAACTTCAACAAATTTTAAGTCCACTCTTCCGTGTTTCGTGGCAATAGCTATGCTAAAAAAAACCAAATTTATTTAACTAGAAGCGCCTGTTCCTCTATAGGAGGAAATTCTAAACCTCCTACTAAGGTCCTGGGCACTTAGAATAAATCCTAAGCCCACTCTTTCGAGAAAGCCCTTTTTTATCCATGCCGCACACACATACACACACGCATGTAAATCATCCGGCCCACCTCCCCTTTTTTCGGGGTTTTCTTTTTATGAGTCGGCTGGTTGTGACGTTCTGATATAAACTGTTATTAGTTTCACACACACAAGTGTGTTACTTATCCGGGCAGCCACGAAAAGGCTACAGTCATCCGTCTCACGACAGATTCTGCCTAGATGC
>JBAMBD010000581.1:0-20256 GCA_037043625.1 Drosophila melanocephala | reverse complement strand
TTGAAAAAAAAAACGAAACAACTAGAAGCGCCTGTGCCTCTATAGGAGGAAAATTTAAACCTCCTACTGAGGTCCTGGGCACTTAGAACAAATCTTAAGCTCACTCTTTCGAGTTTCGGGCAAGCCCTTTTTCATCCATGCCGCTCTTCACGCGTGTAAATCATTTGCCCACCTCCCCTTTTTTCCATATTTTTCTTTTTATGAGGAGACTGTGACGTTCTGATATAAACTGTTATTAGTTTCGCACACATGAGTGTACTACTTATCCGAGCAGCCACGAAAAGGATACAGTCATCCGCCTCACGACAGATTCTGCCCGGCAAGGACTTTTTTAGGCCAGCAATTTTGTAGTTAAGTAGTGGCTGTTCTCCCTTTATTAGATACGTTTTATATGTTTTACGAGTAGACCCAAATTATTTCACTCAACAGAATTTAAACCCGAGCCTCAAGTTTTTCATTATTATCGGAAGTCAACTTCGCACCACTGCGCTACGGATGCTAAAGGAAAATTTTAATTTTTCTCAAGGTCATAGACACTTTGGAGAAATTCCAAGCATACTACTTCGGGGAAGACGCTTTCCTATGGATGGGGTCTTCTATCTCATCTTCCTTTTTTTTTGGCTGGTTTCTTTTTGGTAGTCAGCTGTTACAGTTTCATACGCATAAGCGTATTAGTTAATAAAAACGAAATTTATTTCAGTTTTAACCCCAACTTAGGTCTTAGACACCCAAAACATACCTGAGCCCACTATTTCAAGCTTCGGACAAGCCATTTTTATCCATGCTGCTCCCGTATGTTAAGCGTGTTACTTATTTAAGTAAGTATGAAGTGGTTCTATTCATTTATCTCACGACAGACTTTGCCCAGCAAATTTTCATATAGCAGATCGAACAAATAGTTAACATAATTTAGTACTTGATTAGGGCTGTTTTTAAATATTTATAATTCAATAATTACAAAAATTTCTAACGGGAAATAGTAATTTACAGTTTTTTCAATTAAATTGATTAATTTTAATTTTTTTTGATTATAATAAAAAGTTTATCACTTAACATTTGAGTACATAAGAATAAATCATTGCACTCCTGAAATCTTCAATATTAACTTTATTGAATCGTCTTTAAGATTATCCACCTTCAAGCAAGTTTTACTCGCTGTTAATGAAGAGAATAAGAAGAGAATTGTCCATTCTGGAACTTAAAAACTATGGCAAGCCGGAAAGTACAGCAAACAATTATCGTTTGTCAAATTTCTTAATGAACCCAAAAGATCCAATATCACTAATAAACCAAAATTCCATAATTTTAGTGTAACTAAAATGAATTTAGATGAACTATCTTAAAATACTGACATGAGAATTGAAAAATGAAACCTGATGAAATTATGGTGGCAGACTATATAAACAAAAAAGTGGATGGCTTATATATATATACAACATATCAAGCAAAAGTTTCAAAGGGTGGAGTCTATAATAGATCCAATAGAGCAATGTAAAGAAGAAGAATTTGAAAGAAAGGAAAAAAAGATTTGGGCGATGTAATAAAACTTGAACGACTATTTAAAGAATAAATGATTTAAAAACAAACAACACAATAATTGCTTGAGCGTGAATATCAGTAATTTCTATTTAAAGAACATAAAGTATAAAACCATAATGAAGGCTTAATAGAAGCTGAAAGGCATCAAAGAGCCAAGGGTATACAAAAAACTAATGCGATGGAGAAGATATTTAAGAAATCTAAAGTTTTTTGATTTAATTTAGAAGTAGCATTCTTCTTGTAAATTCCTAATATTTCAAAGTAATTCGATTGATGACTTTCATCTTTTTTGGGATGTTTAATATTATATTGATATTGTCAAGCATAATAGTTATGTCTAGAAATATAGTTATGTATTAAATATTGGAGATGACCTACAGAATGGGTACAGCCTTTAGAGACTAATCCATTCCGATCTATTTTTAAATTTGAAGAGTTGCGATTCAGTAATCTACACCGTCATTAATCTCGAAAGATCCTACATATTTGATATTTTATTTTGTTCTGATTCGTTTCTTTCCAATGCACTCATTCTTTCTTTCTGTATAAATAAAATTACAATTCTATTTTATTGTATTATTATTGCTATGATTCTTTTTATTATTGAGCTTTAAAGATGGTCGCTATGACTTGCTTCTTTTTATCTAATGGATTATAGTTGTTAGGTGAAAGCTTCTAGGTCCTAGCATATCATTGTCTGATCAGTGGATACCAAAAGTTTTATTTTTAGCAGCTTTGGCTTCTGGTAATAGTAAATAAGGACGTGATGGACATGGTAAATCTTTTGGAAACGATTTAAAAGGAAAATATATGAGTTTTGTCAAATAAACTGAATTTTTTTTTCTGTTGAGCTTGAGCTAATTAAGTTGAATGAACCAATTTTTTTTATTAAGTCATTGGTAGATCAAATTACCAACATCTTATTATTTCTTAACCAATGCAGAATTTGAATCCATCAGAATATGATCGGGGCGGTCTACTGCCTCCTTCATTTAGAGATTGTGAGATTTCTTGAGATTTTCTTATGTATCTTAATATGAATCATAAAAGGTAAATAGCAATAATTTCACCTTTCCATTTATTAACTATTGCAAACTTAGTTCTTATTGATAAGCTAATAAATGACATTTGAAATACTGTTTTACAAGAAGCTCCGATTTAAATGAAATATCTCCCTCAAGAACTAAAATGAAGAAGATATAAACTTAATGGAATATAAGGTATGCAAAATTAGAAAGTATGAGACTTCTATAATACTATTATTTACAGGAATGCTTTTACACCAGACTCATCATATGTTAATAATTAGGGAGTTCAACCTCCATATGTTGATGATCAATCAGGTTCTTATTTAAATAAAGTCATTTTAATAAGTTCTAAATATTTTCTTAATGAAATTCTGAATCTTAAGGAGTATAAAAAATATCATTATAAAAATTTGGAGCATTAAAATCATTAAAGGCTATAAAAAATATTGTACTGAACTGTTATTTACAGGAATCCATATGGCTGTATTCATACATAGAATTAATTTTATCTAGTTGTGACTGCTAAACTGAAATTTAAAAATTGAAAGTTATCAAGATAAATAATTCTGGGCATTGAATATAACACATTATCTTAGGAGAAATCTCTAAATAGTTTGCCACACACAATTTCATGATCTGATTACTCCTTTTATATTTTAGAATTAAATTACCGGTTCCAAGAGTACATTATTCAATTGTCCTTCATGAAGCTAGGCAAGCTGCTGCAATCTACATCAAAAATAATTTTTTTTATTGGTAAGTTATACTTTTAATAAATTGATACATTTCATTCAAATCATTGGTATCTGAATATCTATTAAAAATTCACTTCTAAGTGGAATTCTCAGAATTAAGAAAAAAATTTTTTCGCGCCATGCGACTGCTTATAACAAAAGTGATTCGTCGCAAATCTCATTGCATTGAATGCGTTCATCGATAATTAATAATCCTTAAAACCATTAATTCATATTATGGTTTTATTCAATGCCGTTTCGGCAAAAATTTTTAAATGAATTAATCTAGATAATAAAAGCAATTATTAAATTTTTTAATTTATGATATTTATTTTCTACAACAGTCTGTTGTTGTTAGACACCTTCGCAAATAAATGTAGCATCTCAATGCTGTCAATATCTTAGATCAGATTTGATAGAGTAAACTATTGAAATTCCTAACACAAAATTTTAGATATCAAGACTTTCACTAGCAGCTACAAATATAGTGCCCATGTAACAGTCCAACTTATACACCTACATTGCATTTCGCTTAAGTGATAAAGTACCTAAGGACTTTTTATTACTAGCAATATCTTGAAAGAGTTTTCACAATTCAAGACTAGTTGATATGAAAGTTTCGAATAATTTTATACAGAATCCAAAACCAATATTTCTAATTTTACTGTTTATTTCTGTTCGGATATCTAGCAAACAAATTGAGAGCAGGTTGTAGGATTTGGAATTTTCCATAGTCTCAATCAAGATTATATTTGCACTACCATAAACATCTCCTTAAAGACAACAATTTTAAATATCTTTTCAGAATTCTGATGATTCCTCCTTCAAGTTTTTAAAATATGGTTCCATAGAAATCTGTATTTTTTTGAATTACAATCCTTGATTCATAATATAGTAAATCACTCTTAAAATGTCTCTTCTTGGAATTATTAGTATCGGACAAAGCCATCCAAGCATTCAGTTCTTCCAAATATCTTCACTTCGAACAATTATCAATCAGAATAAATTTATCACTCCCATGATTTTGATTGGATAAATTTTTCGAATTTAATTTTTAATTTACAAATTTCATTGACTAAATTTAATTATTCCATAGACAATAATTGTGTATTTAATATCAAAAAACCATCACAAGATACTCACACAAATGTTTCTAAAATATTTTCCATTTAAAAATTTTTATTGATTTCTAGAAAAAATTGACCAGTTAAATATTTATTTTTTCATATAAAAACGAAGAAATTTATTCACCCATGAGATTCGGAACATTCACACTACAGAATTGTGTTGTAATATTATTGATCTTTACGAATTCAATTTACTCCTCTGATATTGACGACAAAGGAGAAGAAGAAGACCAAACATTTCGAGGATACGAAGACGGTAACGCTAGTTTGGAAACAATGAAACGAAGACTTGAAGAAGTGATTAGAAATAAGTCCAAGGATGCGAAAAAATCGTTCAAAAATATTTTAACTCTCTAAACCACTGCTATACCATTCATCATATCTGATTAAAAATGATAAGATCAGATAATTCGACAAGTTTTTATACTCATTTTCAATATATTATTAGCATTTTTAAAGCACTTATTTTGACAATTAATTTAAATACTCAAAAATATGATTATTGCATCCTTTTTAATTAATAATCTCTAGATAGGTTTGCTGATTGTAAGATAGAATGTTGTTTAAATCAGATATAGTAAAGAATTTCATTATATATTCACTCAGAAACAGCCAAAGTTTTAACCAATTAGTGATTATTATTAAATAATAGTTACCAGTAACAATTTCATTCCTTTATATTATTTTAAAGATAATATATAATTCGTATGTCAATTAATTAAATTAGTATTAAGACTGTAAAATGTTTTAATCATCTTAGCTATCTTATTAAAACCTATTTATAATATTTCAAAATAAGAATAAAGATTCATACCCCTTGGGTATTCTATATTGCTGAATAGATTGAATCCATTAATTTTCTTCAGAAACCCTTGAACAGCCAAGAACCAACAAAGCATTAGTGTGCTATTTTTAATATTTCGTCTTCAAAATAATAGTAATAATAATGAATGCTTTTACAAGAGTTACTGGGCTAGTTATAGCTATTTGACCTTGATTTTCTATTAAATAACATTTGGGGTATGTATTAAATCTATTTCTACCCTGTTCGACACATTAAATACAAAAACACAGTCTACTTTATCCTCAAAATACACAATAGTGACGTTCTCAATGATTTCATTTTTGGTGTTAGGTATCATTTTGAATGTTAAATCAATTAGATCTTTTTCATTGTAATCACTTTAAATCCAAGAAAACTAAAATTTTCAAAATTTCAGCTGAAATACAATTAATTTTTCTCAAAATTTGTATTTTCATTTTTGAAAATTTTGCCTATGTCTTAAATCCAAAACGACAACATTTTCTATTAAAAAAAAATGTAATTTATTTTCACTATATTGCTATAGCTAGTGAGTGATCGGTGAAAACCTTATTGTTAAACGGGTTGCTAAAAACTCCACTTGGGTGGAGGAAACTTGGCCCAGGCCAAGGAAGATCGGAAAAACACTCACCGGATCACTCTAAATTCAGGGCTAAGCCCAATCATACCCTGGCAGGCTTCAATAACTAGCAGCAACATATATGTTTTATACCCAAAGTGGAATGGCTTCGTGCCCATGTATATACATACACTTTCTTAAATCATCTGGCATTTTGAAACAAAACGCCACACAGGAGTTCTATGGATTGTGAACATTACACCTCTGCCTCCTACATCAGACATGCTTTACAGACAACTGCAGCCTGCTGTCTTCCTTATTTTTCAAATTCATAAAATTTTTCACAAGGAGTTAAGAAAGAGATTGCCAATCTTTTAATGGAAGCACCAAATTTCAGCACTATAAAGTGTTTATTATACCGCAAGGCAGTATGAAGATGCATTCCTTTCTTGCTCTAGTTTAAAGTCATCTCGGACCAACAAAATTTTCTATCACATTTATCTTCCATGATGTGATTGCAAGCAACCCCAGCTAGAAAACTATTTTAATGGGATTTCATGATATTACAGTTTAGCTATGAAGTGATTATAGAATAAATTCTATCATGGGTTCGATTCTTGATGGGAGAATATTTTGAACATTTGTTCACTATACTGGAATCTAGCATGATTAACAATTAGCATATTCAATAAAGTTGATATCAAAGAAGATCTTAGCGAGATTCAATCGGGTATACAGGCTGTAAAGCTGTAAGACAAATATTAAAAGTAAGTATGAAGAAAACCAGAAGATCATATATTCATGTATAATTTGATACCAGACATATATGCATCGAGTTTTTGGTGTAGTTAATTCCAAACCAGAAGATCGATATCTTCTTAATTAAAATAATCAGAAGACTTTTGATGAAGTAAAACTATTTATTTAACAATATTCAAGTACACAAACTTTAAAGAATTACTCAATTAATATTTCTTGATTTTCCTCAACTATCTATAGTGAATTGAGCTCTTTTTCAGTTTGGGTTCAGATTGTTGAACTTCCCTCACAATTTTCAACATCTGAAAATTCATCTAGATATTTTTTGAAGGGTTTGTTCTTTAGTATAAATTCACTAAAAGATTCCATCTTATCATAAAATTCCTTAATATCAGTATTAGAAAAGATTTTATCAATATCAGGCATCTCATAAATGTATCCCATGTCTGTGATTTTAGTCAAGAATTCTTTCTTGCCATTTTGAGAATCTTCGGATATGCTAATAAATTTGTGGGTTGATATTTTTGAGGAATCAGAATACCTAGACTCTTTGCTGGATTTTTCTTGTATGGTATTGTCTTCATCCAGTAGCATTTCAGACTTATTCATAGATGGCTCATGGGGCAATATTTGTTCCATTTTCTCTTCCTTTCAGGCATTACTACGGGGCTCTTCGGTAAGATTTTCAACTGTTGATATACATTTTAAGGTCAAAACAAATAAGACCATTGTTTGTTTAAAGAATTGCATGATTCCCAATAATTTCTTCTTTTTATAGTTTCATTTTTAATTAATATATAAATTATGTTTTAATTGAATAATCATTCAATTCGTATTTGATCAAAAAGACTGAATTTACCTATTTAAATATTTGTATCACAAAATTCATTGTTTAAATGATAGAAATTGATATTTTCATTACGGAAATTTAACTTCAATTCATTTCAAGGTATATTTACATTTGACATCATTCCTATGAATAAATTTATTAATCTAGATTTTCAAATATCTAATCAATGGTATATAAAAGAAAATTCTTGAATCTATTTCCTTTCAAAGACAACGCGATACGGAATAATAGGATAATCGGGAAAAATCGAGAATGTGATAAATAAGCCATTAGTCAATCCAAACACTACTCAACAAAATATTAAACATCAAGGTATCAATTAAATAATAAATTTATTTAATGGGTAAATCAAAAAATTATCAATTACTGTTTGATTGATTCCATGCCAAGTCTCTTGTCTATACCAGATGATCTGTACATTAACTGCTCAAGACTCATATTGTTGTCTGCCTCTTCAATGCCCGTCGTCTTTCAAATGAAACAGACTCCAGGGTTTTCTTGAGTACAATAGACTGAATGTACACTTCGACTTTAGACTCAATTACTATCTCTTTACTATGTTTGTTGTGGCATTTCGTTACCAGCCTTTCCCAGGTCATTACGTATGGAATTATATTCACTTTGCCCTTGTAAATCAATGACAGCTCATTTGCTATTAAATCGAGTTTTAACTTGAGTTAATAGATCAAGATTGGTGATTCTAACCTTGATCAGAGTGATTTCATTTTTATCATGCAAGAAGATATCTGGTCTGTCATGTTGTAATTCCTGTATCTACTCTACATTTTCATTTGCTACAACTTCTTGAACGGAATGAGATTTCAATTTTCTTGTTTTCTTAATTCGAAATTTCCTACACAATGATAAATGTATGCATCTTAATACTTCATTATGCCTTCTCATGTAATAATGGTCTAGCATACGGTCGCATTTAGTAGCAAGATGATCTACTGTCTTTCGCATAGCTTTGCAATGTGGGCATCTGACATTTTCTCCAAAGAATATATTTCTATCCTGAAGGAAGCAATAAGCTCCTTCATCTCTTGGCTTCATATTTCCTTTGATAAGCAATACTGAAGAATCTTTAATAGAGGCAAGTTCAGCAATTAAATTAGTAATTATTTATACAAATTTATATTTTATCTTGCCCGAGTCAATCAGCATTTTAAAGCTTGACATCATTCATATAAACCAATTACAAACATCTTTATTTCTCATCTTAAATGCTAAAGGGTGTATGTTAGAGATTAAGTTGCATTATTTTCACTAAAGTAATTGTCCTTAATAAATCTTTATAAATGATTATTTAGGAACGAAGTAGTAATGATTGAAATATATGCAGAAAATTATCAAGGCTATTCATGTATTATATCTTCAAAGAATAGAAATACAGTAGAAATGATTGAAACATATACGATACTCACCGAGATTATCAATTGAATATTCAAATTGTAAATTAAATCAAGCAAAATAATGGCTTTTCTGATCATATTCAATTCAAATAATATTATTGATCTGATTGATAATCATGACTATATCGAACAATCATAATATTGTAAACTTAATCAGTATAGATTAAGTCATATACTATGCAAAGTAAACTTATAAATTCTTGAAGATTTCTATTGAGAATATTTATAGAATTACCATGGGCATGATAACTTAACATTATTCTTCTCATTTATTCGTGATGGCAAATATGTAAAGAAATCAAAGTCATTTTGCTATTTTGAGATGATCTAGAATTGATAAAGATTTTATGATTATGTGAATTTTTAATAATCTGATTAACCAAAAATGAAATATGTTTGAGATTTAGAAAAATTCATCACTTTTTTATCTATTATAATATATTAATAAGCTGGAACATTTACTATTTAAAATGTGAAGTGATAACAAATAAATTTCAAGATTAGAGAGTTATGAACATTGAAGATTCTCGCTAATCCTCTTAATTGAAATATTAGTAATCCTATAGATCCAGAAGCTTAGAAAGGTAATATGACTAACTACACATGATATGGACAACTTCAGCAGAAGTCAACAAGTTTGTAATGATCTAAAAAGACATACTTTAAAAAAGGAATTATTAAATAAAGCTTGATTTATTTTTACAACCTCAATTTATTCAATTACGCCATCAAAATTACTCGAAAGATTATCCACATATTTGAACCATAGAACTAAAAAATTGGGACCATGCAGATTACATTTTGGAAGAGATTCATAAAAAATAAATTAATTTTGATAATGAATCACGAGTTAAACCACATTCTCAATCTTATAATTTGTCTTTTACAATTTCTTTAATATCATTCATTATATATTAATCGTTAAGATTTTTAGAAAATCCTATTTTGATAATTTCAAGTTTTCTCTAACTGGAATTGAATTTGTCCAGGTTCTACAAAATTCATTTAAAAAATTACATTGCTCTAAAATTTCATTTAGAAAAAAAAAGGTTTTGTTCTTTATTGAGTTCAAAAGAAACTTGAAGCCTTTATCTATTTAAAAACGCCCTCAATTCTTTAGATTTGATATACTTTTTTGCTTAGGTTTCTTCAGTTGGCTCCTCTGTTGTATCGTTTTCTTTGAGGGATCTTGGTCGACTAAGTTTTGTATTTCTAGTTCTTGCTGCAACCATTAGTATTTAGCAGGTTCGAACTGAAAACCCCACTTAAATTTTCGTTATTCATTGGATTAGCAAAGCTTGGTTTTATAACAGAAATTAAAAATCTCAATTGAAAATATAATCAAGAAGATTGGCGAAAATCATTTCTCTATTTTAAGCTAGACTTTAGATTAGGAAGTCAGTGGCCATGGTTTCAATAAGCATTAGCATATCTGATTTTTGAAAATTAGAAATTGAAGTCTTTATTTCAGTCAATCATCTTTACTAGATTAATTAAATATGATTTTCAAAAATGGATATAATTATAAAATTTTTATTGATTCTGTCTAGAATAATATCCAGTCTTGAACTGGTCCTTACTTTATTTACCTGAAGAACACATCTGGATGATAGCATAACATTGCTTATAGCTGACAAGAAAACCCCAAAGCCAATTTTATCGGATAGACATTAAAACTGCTTTGAATATATCTGGAAAATTTAATTCTGCTGAAAGATAAGTAAAATCTCAGGAATGTAACATCTATAAATATTTATTGGCTTTTGATATAAAGCCTTTTTCTATTACGCCTAATAGCAAGCAAAATAATACTAGGAAATCAAAGTAGTATTTATGTTGTGATATAAAGATCATCGATTTATAAAGCTATTGACCATAAAAACCTCAAATAAGCAATAGGCATTTTAGAAATGAGAAAATATCTAATAGGGTCATAAACCAAAAGTATAAAATCCTCATCATTTAAACATGAATTTTATAAAAGACAACAGATTAAAGATATCCAAAAGGTTTTAATTAAAAATAGATCAAATAATCTAGATTCAATCCTATATTGAAGATAAACAACAAGACTATACTGGAGATAATACCCAAGACAATCTAATAACAGATATCACAGGCAAATCCAGTTTGTTAGGAAACCAAAGTATATGTTAAAATCAAATTGGATGATTTTAAAACATCTTTTTTTAATTAATTTATCCTATAACAAATTAATTAGTTAGATTCGGATTCATGAACGAATAGACACTATAAATGTAGACATGGCAAAATGGAATAGATCTCTCATTGAACATTTAAGAAGTGCAGAATCCTGGCAAATTAAAAAATTTTTAAACTTAATAATACGTTAGTAGCTGAAGACATTGTTGGAATTTTAAATATTTCATCCTGCTACTAAATAAATGATTAGAAGACTTCGCTAGCAAAAATCTAAATATGAGATACTTTTATGACAACCCAAAACGTAAAGTTGGAAGTAAAACCTGTTGGAAGATATCAGCTGAAAAAACACACGCCTTTTACTCTTTGCATAAAGTCGTCATAGATCGAATGGAAACTCTGTTATATCAACTTATTTCCAAGTTATCTGCTGTTTTGATTCATATCTATTAATTTAGCATTTAATACTTTCACTTCTACATTTACAATCAGATAATCTTCAGCTGAGTCTCTTTAAAAGCATCAACTAAATTAACTTTGACCTCAAATCTACTTAAAATTGTGTTTATCGACATATAACTTCTCTTCAAGAATACAATTTATTCTCTAAACACATGTAATGAATTTATGATCATTAAGGTTGTCAAAATCATAATTTACTGGAGATTCTTGTTCAAAAAATTTCTTAAATTTGCTTCATCAAATGTAACTAAATGCAAAATATTAATATGAATCAAAAAATTCCCAGCCAGGGAATCGAACCCCGATCACTAGAGTGAAAATCTATCATCTTAACCGTTAGACGAACCAGGACTGAACAATTCAAAATGTAGCCTTCTATTTTCTGTTAATTGTATTCCTACGAAATGCACATAAAAATAACATAGAATATCATAAATATTTTCTTTAATACTAATTCCTTAATCTTTTATTTCCATTATCGGCCACTACCTCTTGAAACGTATAAATCCGATATAAATATATCAATTTCTTAATCCAAAGATGCAGAAATTAATCCTAATGAAATTATATTAGTTTTTGTAACCAAGCGCCGAAATTAATTGATCTTAATGCCTTGGTTGCGTTTGTTCATAGCCAACTAAAATATTACCAAATTCATTCAAACTGCTAAGGGATCAACGCAATTGAAATATCAAAAAGATAATATTCATGATGATACTAAGATTAAGGAAAACAGCATTCTTATGGAGCTTGATGGGTTACACTCTAAACCAAACTTTATCACTATTGCTGTAATTAGATAAATTTAAAATAGTATTTATTTTCAACATAATCTTTCACTCAAAGGATTAATTCTTTTTTATAACGAATGAATCACAAAAGGTCAAATATATAAATGAAAAAAGTAATTTCTGCATTGAAAAATTTGTCAGGGATGATTTAGACTAGAGCATCTTCATATTATCTTGGCATCTATTATGTAATTTACATCTACTGCAGAAACTTCGAATTTCTTTATGAAACCGATAAGCATTTTCTAAATTCCTGGGAAATATTTTCAGCATTGAAAATATAGAAGATAGCACATGCAATTTTACACACAATTCATTGACTATCTAAGATGTAGAGTTGCAGAACTAGAGTAATTACGACGGAAAATGAAGTGTAGTTTTGGCTTTAAAACGCAGCGTAGTTAAAATACATAGACCAGAAATTACTCCATCTTTGATATAAAATGCATTTTGCTTCTAGCTACACGATCACATCACGGTTGGTTTAGCTTTGAAAGAATCTAGAGCCTTTTTTTCGTGTTTACCGATCATATATTGATTGAGTCTTAGAAACCTGTTTGACAAATTTAATATCTGTTTTTAAAAGTTTTCATGATAGTATATCTATCGTATTTTAAAGGAAGAAAATACATTAAATATTAATATTCACAAAACTTTTTCGAAAATTGACCAATGAGCGTACCTCTATTGTTAGACAAGCGTTTCTTCTGTTCATTTATCATCAGAAAGGAAAGTTGACTAACTCGACAAGAACGAAGCATGTGCGATAGCATATAAAACAAATTAATCCAGCCTAATCTATGACTTCGAAAGATATTTAAATAGATCACATCAATAATTATGATACTTCTGGACAAGGGTTTCATCATTATCGGTCTTCACAGTGAATACAACAACAAGTACACCAGTTGAGACACTTCAAACTTCAATTTCCCATTGATCCACCTCTATGTGGCATACCAGTTTCTGTCCCTTTATCGCTAGGTCGGCAGTTGTAATGTGATTGCGTCAAATAGAAAATCTCAAAAGATATTAATTAAATAAATTGATATTTATTCAACGACAAGAATATGTACCAATCATGGAGAAGTTTTGACGTCCTTTGTAGACATGGGAGTAACGAAAAATGCTTTGGCTCTTATCTTTCGAATTATATTTAGGTTTTACAGCAACCGTCCAATAGATTTTCATAATTTGAAAATTAGCCTTTGGATTGAATATTCACACCCAATTTTACAATATATATCAAACAAAGAATGCGCTTTTGTAGGAATTTCATAAAATGACAGCCCACACGGTATTAATGTGCTTAGTTCACGGCCCTTTCTTCAAAAAAAAAAGTAATCAGGTTCTTTGACTCTCTGGAAAGAAATTATCCAAATACACATTTAATTCGGAAAAATATTTATTCATTTGAAGTGGGAACAATTATTATGACATGCATTACATGTTAACGCGATGGACACAGAAATTGAAAAGAATAAAAATTTTTAATTAAAAAAATTAAGTAATTCTGTCATTTGGATCTTCATTAAGACACGTTCTACCAAGTATGCATCAATTTTCTGGGCGAATGATGTTAAAAAACCCCCAGGTATTAATTAAGAGCGTAAGCAAGCCAAAAATTTCACACAAATTAATCTAACTGATAATAGCTACAAAAGTACTTTCAATCTGAAATTCATGCAAAGAAACTATAAATTTAAGTTCATGTTTATAATTTTTGCAATTTGAGTAAACGGGTGCCTTACTGTCTGGGAATCACCATATTAAGCATCCTCAATACTGTCTTTTATATCAAATGAGGAATTAAAAAATAAATTTATATCGTCTATTTTTAGCCTGGCTCTAATAATTTTTCAAAGAAATTAAATATATATTGATTAAACGTTCTTTATGAGCTCTTATCATATAATTTTTTTTGATTTGTCAGAAAATTTTCAGTGATAAGTATAACAAGACTTGCTGCCTCAATATTGAATGTCATCTATGGAAATTTAACTATCAAGAAAGAACATTTAGCACATGGATTATGTTCCAGTTCTTTACACTTCTAATTGATATTTTAACACCGCATCAATAACAGCTATAACAGATTTGAAGAAATCTTCTCAAGAAGCAAATGTGTCGTACTTTAGGCTAACGAGGGTTTATGTACTCGGCTTTGCAAGTCTCATATGCCGAAATTATATATCCTAGCATATAACTATAGATGATACATTGTGCTCAAGCTGATTTGATTAGGTCTTAGATTGCAAGAATAAAATGCCAAAAAACCTCAGTAAATCAATTTAAGTAATAGATCAGTAAGTCGGATGATTAGACAAAGTAACTCTAACAAAACAAGGCCACAGTAAGAATCAATATTAAACAGGGATCACACAATGCTTGTTCTAATCATCTTTTGTTTGTAGCAACTTTAATATTAGTCACTAAAACTATTTGAAAAATTCCGAATCTTATCTTATTACATTGTAATGTAAAAAAGTTAAACTCTCAAAAAGATGAATTGAATGGAATGAATTTGTTTCAGGCACATTTAGATAATGAAATATAAAGAAACTTACTCCAAAACAGTTGCTTCTAAAATACTTTCAGCAGATCCATATTGTAATAATGCTCGTTAAAAAAGACACAAGATTTATTTACCAGTACAACGAATAATAAATTTTAAACAGACATACAAATCGTGCTTCTTAGAATCTCCAAAAACCAATTTTTCTGTTTTAGTGTCTGATGTGACTTGATTACTGAGTTCTATGATAAAAACGAAATTTATAAATTAGGAGCAGTTGTGCGTCTATAGGAAGAGATTTTAAATCTTTTACTGAATTATTGAGTACTCAACACAAAATCCAAACATATTCCTTCGAGTTTCGCAAGGTTTTTTTTGTTTAAACTGCTTCTTCATGTCGACCTTACGGTCCCCCCTCCCATTTTTTAGGTTTCGTTTTAATGAGAAGGTTGTGAGTTTCTGATATTAACTATTATTAGTTTCATACACACGAGCGTGTTACTTATCAGAACAAACAACAAAATGCTACATACAATGACACATAAATAATGTCCGCTGACTGGAAGATCCTTCTTTAGACTTTTTCTTTAATATAAAAGCTTCATAAGTTGTACAAGGAAAATGAAAATTATGAGGAAAACGATAAAATTTCTGTTTAAGTATTCATGTATCTGCAATCTTTTAAATAAAAGCATACCACTACGCTCAGAATACTCCTGAAATTTAGTTTGATGATTTTAGACTCAATTTGTTAAATTAAAAAAAATTTTTGATCATCAGAAAAATTGAGTTTGAAATTAATTTAAAAAAAAAGGATTGAAGCTAATAAAACAATGAGAAGTAAACAAGAAAATATTTATTCTTGCATAGATGATTGGATCCCCTCACAGAAAGATGAACCACATTTGTTAGGAAGATATTGAAATCAAGAAAATTAAATAAAAATACTAAACTGTTATATTTTTCTTACCTTGAGTGAATGATTTACAAATTTTCAAGATAATCTAAATATCCTAATAAGAAATCAAAATTTAATGCCCATGGAACATGAAGAGTTTACATTAAGAATAATCTACCAAATTTTTGAATATATAAAAAGCCCGACAGTAATTTCAATGGAGATATTTAATCAAAATTCAGCGGCAAATGTTAATTTTATCAAATATTTGTCTGCTTGCAGAATTAATTGGATTATTATATATGCGATTTACTTTTTTATGATCTTTCACTATTATGCCCTTGTTCATACTTTTGGCGTCTTATTTTATCGAAACATATTAGCAAAAATTTTAATGGAGATACATATGTTTTATCAAGACTCATATATATGTATTTTAATTCCTTTTTTGGATTTCTTTTTTGTTATACATGCTATAGATTTTAATTTTTTGAATGCAATATTTTATGCTTATGCTATATCGTTTATAATTATAACTTTCACTTATCATAAAAACGAGTCTATCAAATATATGTTTTTCATTTGTCTTATTGAAGTTATATGCATTTGTATCTTAGGGTTAAATGGTTTAGGAATGAAGTTATATCTTTATAGTATGAATGCTTTCCCGATTAATATCATCTATTTATGGCTGTCCAAATTATTATTACTATTTGGGATTCAAAATTATATTTTTTCTCTTTTCACGCTGTCATTAATATTTTTATGTGATTTATTCGTTTATGCTTGCTCAAGGGTAGTGTTAGATAACATTATTAAATGCATACTGAAGCTGATAGAGAATTTTTAGGTTCATGGGCCTGATAAACTTAGATCAAATAATTTAATGAATCGTGTTCAGTGAATACAAAATCCGAGCTATTATCCGAATCATTCATATTTTGATGTATTTATAGGTTCGTCTGCTGTGTAATTAGATAATTCGACGGGATTTAAGATTTTTGAATCATTCTGTTCGAATTTATAAGTAATGGGTTGGATGGTTTCATATCACCCATAGATCATGCTCATGATAGTTCAGCCAAATTTTGAATATTGTTTATTAACTGATTTTTGGTTGACATAGATGCAAAATTTCCAATTAATGTGAGAAGCGGAAAAGGTGCCATTATAATCAGCATTTCAACAGAATTTGTTAATTTGCAACTAGTTAGACTCCAAAATATATTTTTAAGTTAAATCATCAATCCAAAAATTGTTATACATGAGAATATTTACAAAACTTTTTAAATTAAATTTACACCATGATGCAAAAAGTAAATACCTATTACTAGGTGCATCAGATTAGATCAAATTAGGGATCACATTTCAAGATAATCCCATTAATACGAAGAAAGCGCAATTTTAAATATTCGTTCGTAAGATGATCATCAATATATTCATAATTTAATAACTATGCTCTTTTACTTGTTTAAACATATAAGTATTCAAAATCTTAGAGGAGCCTTAATTCTAATTTAAAAATGAAAATGTCACCTATATTAAGTTTTCAACCTCAACATTCATATCAGATGATGCTGATTTCATTTGCCTCCTTAGATTCATAAATTAAATAACATGCAGGGTTTGCCTGAAGCTCGGAAGAGTGGACTTAGGATTTATTACAAGTGCCCTAACATGAGGTTAAAACTTCCTCCCGTAGAGGCATAAGTGCTTCTAGTTTAATAAATTTCGTTTTTTAATTATTTAAATATCAATCTTTACGGAACTTTTCAGATCAAGAAACCCTGTTTTTGTTTTTTCTATTATAAAGATTCTTATGCTTAATAAGATCATATGAATCATTTGTATATATTGAATTATCACTATGATGATATTACGAATTCTCAAATTTTGATTGTGGGAGCTCGTCTTTCTGTATATAATCATTTTTTATTTAATCAATTTTATCGAATATAATTTCTTTAGAAAATAATAAATATATGATGCATAACCATTGCTGTTTTTACCAACAACTTCTCTTTCGGTTGAGGATAACAAAGAAACGACTATTTGATTTCTAAAAAAAATCCAATCAAGTGATAGAGGAATTACATATATAATTTATATTTAGAGCAATATAAAATGATGGGTTTAGAGAATAACGAACACTTTGAACAAGAAAATGAAAAACAAAGAAAGTAACAAAAAAAGTGAAGATTGAGGAAGTAGAGATTCTCTCAAAGACACCACCTAATCTGAGAGCTAGCTCTAAGACTTCCTTGGAAGTCCTAATCAACGATATCAAGTCGGATGATCCTGGATGGCCAAAGGAGTTTTTTGAGGGTGTGCAAAAAAAATTTGGAAAGATGCCTAGATTCGGCTGGACCAAAAAAAAACGAAACAACTAGAAGCGCCTATGCCTCTATAGGAGGAAAATTTAAACCTCCTACTGAGGTCCTGGGCACTTGTAATAAATTCTAAGCCCACTCTTTCCAGCTTCAGTCAAACCCTTTTTTAACCATCCCGCTCCCGCACACACATACACACGCATGCAATCATCCGGCCCCACCTACCCCCTTTTCCGTGTTTTTCTTTTTATGAGTCTGCTGTGACGTGACGTTCTGATATAAACTGTTATTAGTTTCACACACAAAGGTGTGTTACTTAACTGGGTGACCACGAAAAGGCCACAGTCATCCGTCTGTCTCAGGACAGATTCTGCCCAGGCTAAACAAATCGAG
The DNA here is from genome assembly GCA_037043625.1 of Drosophila melanocephala. Classification (NCBI taxonomy): domain Eukaryota; kingdom Metazoa; phylum Arthropoda; class Insecta; order Diptera; family Drosophilidae; genus Drosophila; species Drosophila melanocephala. Next base: position 1,873 of record JBAMBD010000581.1, on the reverse strand, counting down.
CTAACTGACTTGAGTATACAGAAGCTTAAATAAATATATATATATATCATTGAAATAACATTAGTAGAGCCTTCAAAGACTTTCAGGATTATCGAATGGCATTGCCAAAATTCGACAATTTTAAAAATTTTTAGATTTCTCAAATAAAAGTAATCAATAAAATTGAATAGATTGTCAAAATCCAAACTAGAAAATGAGTTTTATTTTGATGAGATCACTTGATATTTTTGGCTAAACATCACATAGTAATTTGAAAAGAGGAAATTCGAATTTAATCACCGAAAAATCAAAGCCTCTGAGCTTAAGAGGCATGGCAGAATATACTATCTTAATCTTCTCGAAAGACTCATGCGAACATATGCTATTTCAGATATAAGTCTCAAAATCAAGCGAAAAAAAAACAATATCTCGAATGCCCACATGTAGTATTATATTGTAACCACTCCTGATATTTTTAAAGTATCATCATAAAATTTTAAAAAATATAAAGAGCAGATTCTTAATTCGATAATATTCACAATTAAATTTTTACGTGTAAAATATACTGCGTTTCTGTTATGTTCCTGATATTTATTTTGGTTGCATTTTTCGGATTTTAAAGAACCTTCCAGATTTTTTATCCAAGAGCGCTAAAGCCTCTAATAGAACGTAGCGATAATGAAGTTTGAGCATTCGACAGCTGTTATAATTTTCAAAAACTAAACAATGGAAATATTCATTGAAAACACACGCTTGAACATAAATATCATTTGCATTATGATTCATTTTTAGCTGATCGGCACAGAAAAAAATCTTTTGAGCATTTCAACTTTCAATTTTTAGAGCCCCATAATATTTTCAGTCAGTATCACTAAAGTCATGACAAAAACTTGCTTTAAGATTTGGGGATATTTTAAATCAATACTATTTTCGCTTGTATAAAAATGGTTTGAAAAGAAACTGCCTGATTAACTATAGCAGATAATTCAGTATCATTATGAAGATCAAGTCCGTTATTTTTTTTCAGAATTATTATTTCTAGATCTTTCTAAATTTGATCATATATCATTTTGAGATATCGAAAGAATAAAACTTATATTTAAATACGTTGAAAGTAATTCTAACTTCCATTCATTTATTTTCAATCTTACAAACTGAGTAATTTAGTTTTTCTATAGGAAATATAAGAAGCGAAAATGTGTTGCTAAAATTGATATCGTCGTTTCCTAACCGCCGCTTCATATAGATTGAAATAAAATTTGCAAGATTTGATTTATTAAAAATTTTTAATCTCAAGTAATTCAATAATGCAAAGTGTATATCTTATCATTCGAACATGTGTCGAGGTTCTCTTTATATCCCTGTTCGGTATCAATTAGATACAGTCATTGAGAGCCTATATTTGAGTGATAACCTATTAATCAACAGATTATTTCGTGTTCTGTAAACAACCAACTATAAGCAAAAATATATAATATATATCTATGACTTGTTGAAATATTACCGTGCCTTTAGAGCGTATATAATCATTTAAACCAAGACTAAAGGTTTGAGATATTTAATAAACCTTGTCTAGACATCTAAATTTATATCAATCAACATATAATTAACAAGATTTTTATCGAAATGATTGAAATGTTTTTTTAAATATTGCGAAAAGATTCTTGATGGTAGAATTCAACACTCAATAAACTAAAGGCAAATTACAGGAATTTGTCATTATCTTGGCTTCAACATGCTTAATAATATCTGTTTAGACTAAATAATTAAATTCATCATTCAACTCTTTCTCGAAGATGAAATCTGAGAGTTTGGGAAATATCAAGAAATTGATTATGAGACATAAAAAAAACTATAATAAATTTGATAAATTCGAATCCATCAGAAAATTACT
>JBAMBD010000580.1:150000-245771 GCA_037043625.1 Drosophila melanocephala | reverse complement strand
CCCCCCCCCCCCCCCCCCCCCCCCCCCCCCCCCCCCCCCCCCCCCCCCCCCCCCCCCCCCCCCCCCCCCCCCCCCCCCCCCCCCCCCCCCCCCCCCCCCCCCCCCCCCCCCCCCCCCCCCCCCCCCCCCCCCCCCCCCCCCCCCCCCCCCCCCCCCCCCCCCCCCCCCCCCCCCCCCCCCCCCCCCCCCCCCCCCCCCCCCCCCCCCCCCCCCCCCCCCCCCCCCCCCCCCCCCCCCCCCCCCCCCCCCCCCCCCCCCCCCCCCCCCCCCCCCCCCCCCCCCCCCCCCCCCCCCCCCCCCCCCCCCCCCCCCCCCCCCCCCCCCCCCCCCCCCCCCCCCCCCCCCCCCCCCCCCCCCCCCCCCCCCCCCCCCCCCCCCCCCCCCCCCCCCCCCCCCCCCCCCCCCCCCCCCCCCCCCCCCCCCCCCCCCCTCTCTCTCTCTCTCTCTCTCTCTCTCTCTCTCTCTCTCTCTCTCTCTCTCTCTCTCTCTCTCTCTCTCTCTCTCTCTCTCTCTCTCTCTCTCTCTCTCTCTCTCTCTCTCTCTCTCTCTCTCTCTCTCTCTCTCTCTCTCTCTCTCTCTCTCTCTCTCTCTCTCTCTCTCTCTCTCTCTCTCTCCCCCCCCCCCCCCCCCCCCCCCCCCCCCCCCCCCCCCCCCCCCCCCCCCCCCCCCCCCCCCCCCCCCAAACACATACATGGTAAGTGGCCAGCTGCAAATACATTTGCTGCTAAGAAGAAGAAGAGAAGAATTTGCAAGAGCAATCTTAAGAGAGACGACGACTAACGTAAGGCGCCGGACGCTGGCGCTGACGTTGGCTTTGCTGGCACAAAGACGCTTCGCTTGGCGTGCCGATGAAGAACGAAGTGTGCAAGCGAAGACGTTTGACTTACATTCCTCTGTCGCGCTGCGAGGCGCTTTAGCAGCGACTGCTAAAATTTCGCAGTTGTCGTCGTCGTCGACGTCTTCGTTGTTGTTGTTGGCTTTTTGTTAGCAGAAGTTCTATTTCTAAGCACGCGAGATGTGAACGGAACCATTCTCAGCGACGGCAACGGCAACGGCGACGACGACGAAGACGACAACGACGATTCATATTTATACTTGTTTCGTGGCAGCGACAAAATTAGTTTTTCAATGACTCGCGTGCCGCCAGGTTATCCTTAGCCTCAACTAGGGGCGACACTAGTGACGACGACAACGACTTTGACGGCGACGTTTTCGGTGTGTTTGCAGTGCGCGATTTTTTCAATATTTGTACCTTTGCGTTGTTTTCTCTACAGTTCCATAAATACTCAGGTCAATCAATCAATCAATCAATGTGTCAAGCAAAACAGACTCTCTCTCGCGCGCTTTGCCTCTCGCTCTCTTTATATCGCTCTCTCAATGCAATGGTCAAGCATCGATAAGCGAATTTAAACGTTCGACCTTCGACCTTTATATGCGGTATGGAATTAAACAACACCCAAAAAAATACAAATGCGGCAAAGTTCAACAATTCTAAGGAACAAATTCCTCAACAAATTATGTATCGAAAAAAAATAAAATTACTTATTTAAAATAATTATAAATAACAATAACATAATTTTAATTTTAATCTTTTATATTTCATTTTTAAAATATTGCCAGACACATTTTGAAAGCACCAAAAATATAAAAAATAAAATTTTTCAAATAATAAGAACAATAATATAATTTTACCTTTTTTTTATTTTCACCTTTCAAATGTTGCAAGAAAATGATTAGAACATCGAATATACAAAAAAAAAGATATATATATATCAATAATAAGTTTTAAAGTGTAAGTTTTTAAAATTTCAACAAAATACCATATGAACAAAATACTGGCATATTTAAGTAATCATAAATATAAACGATTTCAAATAATAATAATTTAATTCATTTTCTATTTTTTCCTTTTCATTTTTAAGATTTAGCAATAAAAAGACCATATATAAAAATAACATATTTTAAACAACCATAAATAATTATGATTTGGAATAATATCATAATAAAAATAATATTTTCATTTTCATTTCTATTATTTTTTACATTTTATAACGAAAATTTATAAAACACTATATATAAATAATGAAGTATTTAAAATAATCATATATAATATGATGATATATGAATGATATCATCGTGATTATATTAGTTCTTAATTCATTTTTTATTTTTTCTCTTCAAATTTTATTAAATGATTTTTATTTGAAAAATTCGTTAGCAAACAAGAAAGGAGAAATACTCAAGTTAACTAAGCGTTTTGAAAGCGTTAAAACAAGATATGTCAACATACTAACTATAAATACACCTACATTTACAAAACCGACCGATTGTTCCTATACAAGCTATATGATATTGACCAATGTTAAATTCGTAAATTTATTGAAATTATTTGTAACAAAAAAGTAGCTAATATAAAAACTGGCATCAACATGAATAGTCAGCGCGTCATATCGGATTTATATATACGGATATATTCCTACAGAAACATGGGAACCGATAGTCACACCGATTTGGCTCTAATAATTATTTACTATTAATTATAATGATCCCTGAAAAGTTAAAAAATCTTCCATGAATAATAACATAAAATTTAGAATAAAAAAATTAAAAAATAAAAATAAAACGCAGAAAAAATCCAATAAGTAGTATTAGTTAATTAAAAACCTAACAGAGATAAAATAAAACAATTATCATAAATATTATAAATAAAATTACAAATTAAATCATATAAAAAATTAATAATAATAACAGTCATTTATAAATAAGGGACCAAGGTGAATTCCTTGGATACTTCGGAAACTTGATTAGACTTGGAAATTGACTGTCTTAAATAAATATTTTTTACTTTGAGATCGGGATAATTTTTTGTTTCCCAGATGAATACGATTCATGTCTCCTGTGCAAGTCTATTTATAGAAGAGAATTACTGATCTAAAAATGTACAAGTACATCAATAAAAACTGCATATTGATCTGATGGCACACTTGCCATAATATAATAATTGGATTGGTTTATTAACCACTGCAAGCAATCATCGGATCTAAGTTTTATTAAGATATGCTGGTGGCAAGGATAAGGAAACACGTGATATCATTCAAAGAATCCTTAAATACGGCATACTTTGTTGAATAGCTTAAATTAAGTGGTAATTACAACAATAACTCGGTGAAAACATGTTCCAAAGTAGGGAAGACGTCCTCAAAGCAAAAGAATATAATATATAATATATACTTTAATTTTTTTTCAGTTGAGCTTTAATAATTTTTACAAATGCCAAAGTGAAATTTGCTAGTTATTATTTTGTATGATGTTTAAATGAATATTTTTAAATGAGCTTTAAGATAAGCTAGCGAAAACTCACTTGAGAGGTATGTCTGTGTCTGTTTAGATATAGAAATAAATCTTAAATATTGCTTATAATTTTAATATAAATTTGTATATAAAAATTTAGTTTCAATTTAATTTATTTTTTAGCTTTTGCATTTTTCTACGTCGACTGATATTAGTGCACATTAAATAAATAAGCAAATAAACAAATAAATAAATGAATATATCAATGGATTAACAAATACAAAGAACAAATAGTAAATAAATAGGTAAATATATAAATAAATAACTAAATATATTAATAAATACACAAATGATAAGTAAATAAACATACAAGTAAAAAAAATAAAAACATTTAAAAAGTGAGATAAATTAATAAATTATTTCATGAATAAATAAAATATATATATCTGTTATTTCTACCTCACTTTTCCTTTCTTTGCTTGCAGGCCATTGTGGAGTTGCTGCTGCATTTTATTTTTCTAGTTTTCTCATAGTTTTCTCATCGTTCGAGCAGCAACAGCACGAAGCAGAAGTAAAATAAAGCTTTATCGCCCTGGGTCCCGCGGAGCTTTTACGGAGATCGCAAGCGAAGGTGGACAAGTGGCTGCTGTCGCAGTTCAGCAGCCACCAAGCACCCATGTTCAAAATGGATGCCACCGATTTTTGGCAGCAGGCAAGAGGCCCATTCGCACTGCAGCAGCAACAACAGCAACAACAATCGCTGCAACAACAACAACATCCCCATCCCCATACGCACCCGCATCCCTTATCTAGCCAGCAGGAGCAGCTGACGAATGCTGGCAACAATTTAAGTCGCCTGCCCTTAAATACCAAATTGGCAGAAAATCAATTGCAGCAGCAACATGTTCAGCAACAACCACAACAACACACCCATCAACATGCACAGCAACAACAACAACAAAACGTCCAGCAACATTCGCAGAACAACATTGAAACTCAATTGTTGCAGCAACATGTAGAGCAGTGCTATGGCAGCGAAACATTTGCTGCCCATCAACCAACGTCAGCAGCGGCAGCGGCGGCGTCAGCAGCTGCCGCGGCAGCAACACATTTAAGCAGTCATCATTTATTATTTAATGCGGCTGCGGCAGCAGCAGCAGCAGCGCATCTCAAATCGACTGCGCTGCAAAATAGCAGCAGCGGCGCCGGCGTCGCAGCGACGACGACTGATCAGTCGGAAAATGCGGTCGCTGTGAAGCCAAAACAGGAGCAGCAGCAGCAGCAGCAGCAACAAACTGAGCAGCAACAATCGGAGCAACAATACAGCGATAGCTTTTTCAATGCCGAGCAACATTTGCATCATCAACAACAACAGCAGCAGCAGCAACAACAACCGCAGGAGCAGCAGCAGTCGTCACACCCCCCTCACCAAGCGCACAGTCCCACGACGCTGTCGCTGCTCAGCAAGCCCATAACGATAACGCAAGGCTTGCAATCGCCGCAACACTCGATAACGCCATCTGGCGGCAGTTCAACACCGGACATGAAATATAACAACGAAAAATTGGCCAATGAAATTCAGGTGAGCAAAAATTATATTTCTTATAATATTAACAGTAAATATATGGATTTCTAATGAAATTTGTAATATATTTAAAATATATATATATTTATATTTAAAATTAAATATGGATTATTATTTCTAGAAAAATATTTTTTGTTTTATATATTTAGCTTAATTATTTTTATTTTCTTTATTTAAGTTAACTATTAAATTTTATTACATTATTATATTGCATTTTTAAAAGTATCCTTTTTTTATTTATTTAACCTAATGTAGACTTTTAAATTTTTATTAATTAAATGCTAATTTTAATAGAACACTTTTAATTTAATTATATTTATATACTATAAGCTAGTCAAGTTTTCTTAAATTTATAATTTATTTCTAAATATAAAAAAACAACAAGCGTTTCTCTCAATTTTTTTTAATGTTTTCCATTGTAAATAAATAAAATAAAAAAATCATTTCCAAAATTCCAAGTAATGAAATTAAAACTCTCCACTTAGATGTTTTTGTTTTCAAATTAATTGGAATTATATAAATTTATTTATATTTAATTATATTTATATTTAATTTAATTTAAAAAATTATATATTTAATTTAAATATTGTATATTATACACTTACATTTTTAAATGAATAATATTTAAGGTATAAAATGCCTTTGTACACACACACAATTTTAGAAATATTCAGCTAAATATGTGAAGTTAAAATTCTGACTCGAAGAGAGGGACCGATTTAATGAAGAGCATAAATTCTCCTAGCTTTGGCCATTATCGCCAGAGCTAGCAAAATTAGAAAGAAAGAGCAAAGCTTAGAAATTTCCCAAATCATAAATTTGTTCCTATTTATACCCCAGCCGAAAAGCTCAGCGCACCACTTCTTGGAGAAGCTCAAAGCTCTACTTGCCTTGCCGACATTTTGCTTGAGATGATTTTGTTCTTGAATTTTTTTTTTGGGCGGTGGTGATTTTTTCTCTTCAGCTCAAGAAGCAGCCGCAAATAATTTCCCCGCACTAAGCAAAATTTCAATTATATATGTGTGTGTGTGTGTGTGTGTGTGTATGTGTGTGTAAGTTAGAGGGAAAGACAAGCAAGAGAGATAGAAATTCTTAGCTTAGTGTAATTTTTTTTTTGTCTCAAGTAACCCCAATTCATAAACGTTTCCCCCTCCCCACGTCCACCTATCCCTTTTGCTATTTCCCCTCCTATTTTTTTTCACTGTGTGTTTGTGTGCATTTTGTGGCTGGGGTGGAATTCAAACGGTTGGGTTGGTTATATGTGAGAGAGAGTGGGAAAGAGGAAGAGAGAAAGTGGTGAGTGCAAGTTTAGTTTTATACAACTACACAACTAAACATGCATATAAATACACACATAGACCCTGCTCTGCACGCTGCCGCCGATGCTGCTGCTGCTGAGGGAGCGAGAGAGAGAGACACAGCGAGAGCTTGAGTGCAACAGAGTGCGAACGAGTTTTGTTTTCTTCTCGTTCTTTGTGTGTTTGGTTTTTTTCACTCGCGCATAATTTCTTGAAGAAAACAATAATAACACACACACACATACATATACATACATACGGACGGCCGCTATGTGTAAATTAGAAAGAGAAGCACAACTTGCGACGCTAGTAATAGCGCAAACAGCGACGCTGACGTCGACGTCGACGCCACAGTATAAGACGTTTTGCTTTGCTATCCCGTTTATGGATAAGGCGCCGGCAGAAGTTCAAAGGACATCGGGCCGTCAGGTTGTGTGTGACTCCGCAGTGAAAAAAATACCAAAAAAAGAAAGAACATAACCAAAAAAAAACACATATATCGTAATATAAAAATATAATAAACATCAATATTTAATTGAGTTCGCGCAGTGTCACACACACGCACACAATCATTAACCGATAACCGCTAACTTAAGCTTTGACAGTAGCTTTGAGCCGGTTAAGACAACATCAACACACGCACACATACACACATGCATACGCATTTAACATACGCATAAACACACGAACACAATCACACACATATGCTTAAAAGAAAAAAAGCTCTTGATGCCGCTGGGTTGCCCATTGATGGACTCTGCTTCCCTCTGCCCCCTCTTCTGTAACCCAACGCAATACACAACAATAAACACTTAACACAATGCAGGCCGCTGGGATTTGACACATAATAAATTAAATAAACTTCGCGCGCGAAACAAAAAAAAAAACACAAATAAAAATATATAAAAAAAGCAAAATTATTCGTTACGTTTTGTTTGAGTTTTGAAGAAAATGACACTTGACTGTGAAAAGGAGCACGATGTAATTTTGGTTTTGCAATCTGAACAAAAATCTCTCTCAAAATTCAAATTAACCCTTCGCGTTTTTTTCCCTTGATTTTGGATTGTTTGTGAAAATAATATTGCTCGCACATTTTGTTTTCTATTATTTTGTTGTTGTTTACTATAAGACTTTTACTGGTAGGATCTCAATTTTAGTAGGTAGTTATTTATTTTTTATTTTTTTTATCTAATGTACGAAAAATATATATGAAAATCAAATAAATTCATAACAAAATTTTAAATGTAATCTAAAAATCCTTTTTATTTGCTTAAATTCTGGGGAGAAATGTCAAAATTAAACTATATATTTAAAGTCAGAAAAATTATAATCAAATAAATTTAAAATAAAATTTAGCTTTAATGCTTTTTAAATTAAATTTAAAAATAAACACCTATTTTAATTGCTTAAGTTTTATTTATTTATTTAATATTTAATATCAGAAAAATGCGAATGAAATAAATTCACTTCAATTCAAAATATAATTTCATATTTAGCTTTTAAATTTAATCTATAAATAAACGAATCTTTATTATTTGTTTAAGTTCGGCTGAGAAAATTGCAAATTAAACTTAATGTCTGAAAATTATAAATAAATTCAAAATAAAATTGAATATATATGCTTTTTGAATTTAATATAAGACAAATGTAGTCCTTGTTATTTTTTTAATATCTGTTTAGGCAAGTATAGTTCATTTTTATTTATTAATTTAATGTCAGCAATATGCAAATGAAAGTCAAATAAATTTTAATTTATAAGCTTTATCAGTTTAATATGAAAACCCTTAGTTAATTGTTAAATCTAGTAAGTTATTTATTGGTTAATTATAATAATAATAACTAGTAGATAAAACTTTTAATAGGAAAGAGACGAGCCCAATTAAATTATATATTTGTTTGTTGTTAGAGAAATACAAACAACAATCAAATAAATTCAATTAAATTCCATGTATAATTTGAATTCTTTTTAAATGTAATCTAAAAAGAACAACAACAACTTACTATTCTTATTAAAACCAATATTTGTATTGAAATTCCAAAAACTATTTGATTCATTTCAATTTATATTATTTATTGATTTTAATTTAAAATACAATTACTTAATATGTTTATTCTGACAGGCTTAAAATTTATTTCATTCAAATACTTGATTTGTTTTTTTTTTTATTATTTCCTGTAAAAATTTCTAATTTTCTTAATATAAATGGAAATATTCAATTTGATTTGTTTAAATAAATAAATTAAACTTGAGCAATGAAAACACAAATAATTAATAGTTAAATTCAGCATTTCTAGCTTTCTACAAAATGAATGAAAAGAAAAACAAGTTGATTAACAAATTCAGTTTGCTTTAAATTCCCATATTTTATATTTTGTGTGAGGAAAAAAAAACAAACGAAACCACTAATTAAATAGCTAATTTTTGTAATAACAAACGACTAACCGATTATTTGCTAACTGGCAAATTAACAAAAGCACGTAATATTTTATTTATTAAATTAAATTTGTTACAACAACAACGAAAAAAAAACAATTAATAAAACATTTAAGACAAAATCGAAGTAAATTATTGTGTTTATTTGTTACTTTTTTAATAGTTTCTCTAACTGAGCAGAGAAATTTCAGAAATCTCTATGGGCTTTCAAATAGAAATGATGGTCACCCTAATTGAGATTTATGGTATTATCTGTGGAAGATTTAAGGATAAAAACACACAAACAAAAAAACATACATATAAATTATTGATTAATTAATTTTTTTATATTTCACTTTCAATTTATGTTGCCTAAATTGAAGGTGAAATAATCTTAAAATAAATTTAAAATTAAATATATATTATTAAAAAAATGTGTTAATTTACAAAATTTATATATATTATAGATTTTTTTTATTTAATATTGACCAAAAATATTTAGATATATATTTATATTGATTGATTTATTATTATTTATTTATTATTGTTGATTTTTGTTTTATTTTAGACAATAGCAAATGAAATTTGAAATGATTGCAAATTAAAAGTGTATAATTAAATTTCATTTGAAATTTAATATGAAAAATATAAGTGCAAATAAATGTTATTGATTAATTTTTATTTAATGCAAATTAATATGGAATAATTAAATTGAAATCTAAAATTAAAATTAAATATATATAATTCAGTTTTTTTATACTTATTTAAAATTGAATATTAAATGATTGCTAATTCATAATAACACTAACAACTTATACATATAATTTAATTTAAATTAACACACATATGTTTATGTGTGTGTGTTTGTGTGTAATTATATGTATTTATCTAGCTTTCTTTTTTTGTTTGTTTTTTGTTTCATATTTGTGGCTCCAAAAACTAGATGAAAATTAAATGTGATAAAATTTGTTCTTGCGGTTCTTATTTCTGATAATCTTCTTCTTCTCGTTTTGCAGCTTCAGCTGTCGCGGTCGAGCAGCGCCGCAGCGATCAGCGAACGAACACTTGAAGAATGTTGGTCGACCCTGCAACGAGTGAGTTGGCATCTCTTCCGTTGTGTATAGTACTCTTCCACGTTGAAGACACGAACACAGATTGCACATACACATATACCTATTGTAGCTGTCACATTCACACACATACAAATACAAAACACACAATCCACACACAAGCAGGCTATTTTCTCTTTATTTCATATTCAAATTTGGTCTCTTATTTTCGTCATGCTTTAATCGATCGTTGAGTCGAGCAAAAGTCGCTAAAGTTATGACACAATTGAGCTCAAACATGTGCGCTGTTGATCAGCTGCAGTCATGAGAGAGAGCGAGAGGGAGGGAGAGAGGTAGGCACTGACTTAGCAAATGCACAAACCATTTTGCAATTTTCGGTTTCTTTAAATTTAATTTTTTTTTATTTTGAGTACAAAATTTGGTATATAATATTATATATCTGCTGCAGAGTTGTGGGAAGTTGTTGCTTGTTTTCTCCTTTCATTTTAAGCTTAAAAAATAATCAAAATATGTATATACAAATACACACACATATACACATACATTTTTTATATGTATTTTGTGTTTGCTCGACTGCAAATTGCATTATTTATATGCTTAACTTGCACACGTCAATACACATGTATGCATGTGTGTATAATTAAGCGCACACACATTCAGCTGCATATTTGACAACACATTATATACACACACACAGACAGCAATCTCGGATAACACTGAAAAAAAAAAGAAAAGATTGAGCATTTGATTGAGAATTTGAAATACACTGTAAATAAAAAAACTCGGCGATTTATTCAAGAAAACAGTTTTTAGTTGCAATAAAAAATAAATAGTTTAAAAAGTTAGTCTCTCTCACAAATATGATATATATTTATTTATTTTATATGTTAATGTGTTTTGCATACATATTTGAAGCTGTAATTATTATGTTTAGTCTACGCACTTTTATTATTTTAAGTTGTTATTATTACAATTTAGTCTAAAATCAACTTGCTTTAGATAATTCATCAATAAATTCATTCAATCGTCTAATAATTTACGCCCTTATTTTATGAACAATAAATGTTATTTTATTAAATGCATTTCAGATGTTTTTTTTTCAGTTCTTATTGTGTTTGCTTATATTTTTTGATGGTAAGTTTTTTTAGTGTAAAAGTGCTAGCGAAATACCCTGTTGCACCCCGTGTTCGCTGTGCACTGCACGTTAATTTTTACTCAGCTTATACAGAAACACACACAGAGACACTATTATACATGCACATACCTATTTCCCAACTTGATCGTTGCACAATTTGAAGCAGCAATTAATTAATATCTTCTCTTGTATTCGCTTTGATTTACTTTCTCTTGTAAGTCAGTCTTAGAAACTAATACAGCAGCAGATATTTATAAGAAGCTCTTATAAGCTGGTCGACCTCACTCTTATACGCAAGTCAGATTTGTAAAGCGATATTCGTTGAATTAAGTTTCTAAGAGCAAGCATAGAAGAACTAACAGAAGTAAGAATTTACATGAACACACACTTGTAACAGTGAAAACAGTGCCTATTTTCCTGTCTGAAAAAGAAAGAATAAGAAAAGGGTAAAAAGGTAAAAAGGCTATAAGGAAATTGAAAAAAAATGGGCATAAGGAGGAGCATAAAGACAATCAACTTAGACACAAACACACACACATATACATGCATGTGTATGCATGTTTGTATTAGCAGACATATATGTAGACACAGACAAAGAATATCGGAGACAAAAATATCCCAAGACAATTTAACAAAATACAATGTCCATGTGCATGGACTTGCATATCTGTGTGAGTATGTGTGAATAAGCAGTCATACATACACACACACACACACACTCACACATACAAACATACATACAAGTGTGTGTTTTTTTTTTGAAAGAGCCGAAGAAACAAATTACCTGTCTGTGTGAGTGTGTGTGTGTGTGTTGTATGTCTGGGTTTGTTCCACCCTCGGCACACACAGAAAAAAAAACAAGACGAAGAAGAACAAGAGCAGCAGCTCACACACACACACTTTTTGTTTTGTTCAGCCCCCTTTTTTCTCTTTTTTTGCAACCATTTTCATATTGCTCGCCTTCGACCAGTGCCGGTTTTTTCCCACTGCTTCTGCTTCTTTTTTTTTGCAGCTCCTCCCTACACACACACACACACACACACATATATATATACAGGCAGGCAGTCAGCACACAGACGATGGCCGCAGTAGAAATTCATTGGCGCACAAAACCCTTGCCCCTTGCCAACCCATCCCTAGTGCGTGCTTAGAAAAATAAGCAAACCGAGCGCAAGAGAAAAATGTGCACAAGAAAGTAAGGGAAAAAAATGTTGCACATGTATATAAGTCAATTTATACACAAAGACATGTATAAATTCACATGTTTATATACATTATACGCAAACATATTGCGCTACAATTCGTATACACATTTTTCACGTTCTGCACATTTTAATTTATTTACATTTGATACAATATAAAAAAGATTTAAGACATGATTTAAAAAAAGAAGGAGAACACATATTGTGAGATTTAATACAGTTATTAAGCAACAGAAAATGATCTTCCACCCCTACCCCCGACCCAATTCCTAGAGTTGCCTTTTCCTTTCTGGTTTGCAAGAGCTTTTGCTATGAAAGCTGTTTTCTATTTAATGTTAATGTTATGTGAATGTTAATTAATAGCAGAAGAAAAGCAGCTCTAGCTCTGATAGGAATAGGAGGTCAATATAATATATATTTTGTATAAAATATTATTCAACATAATTTAAAAAAACTAGAAAAATGTAGCCAGACGAAATATGTAGCTATATTATTTTAAAAATAAAAAAATTAATTAAAAAGTAATAGTAATCATAATATTAATAAACATGTAAAATAATAATAATAATGCATTTTGCATTTAAATACCCCCAAAAATCTTATAGAACTTATAAATATTAATCTTATTTTCTTAATTGAAAATTTAACTATAAAATTTTGTTTATTTTTATTTCAACTATTTTATACATTTTGAATTTTTTTGTGTGTTATTTGTATTTTTAACTTCAATAAATGAATAAATCAATAAATACACATTAAATAAGAGTAAAGTAATATTTAAAGAAAAACGAAATAACTGTATATTCAGTAGTTGCTTGCATAATGCATATAAGCACACACACACACACACATGCCTAGCTATGTACATTAAAGTGCGCTTGTGTGTGTGTCTGTGTGCGCAGTTTTTAGGATTCTGTGCATTTCCCCTGTACAACAACAGCAGCAGCAACAAGAAAAAGAAAAGGAAACGTTCACTGACCCACGTCCATTTATAGTCGCAGTCTCCTCTTTTACCCTGCTACGCACACACACATATACAAGCATGCTATTATCGCAATCTCATTTGCCGGCGATTCGCAGAACTGCCGTTGGCTGGACAGCGCCGCCTGTCGACCAAAGCTCGCCATTTTTATGCGTTTGCAAAGCAATAGGACGCAACGGACGAAGCGGGCAAGACTGACGAAAGCAACGCAGAGGCGAGCGTAGGTGTAGAGTGTGGGAGGGGTGGAAGAGGGGGCCTGCCCTCGCTAAGCGTAGAAAAGTGCAGTCGCCTCGGCCAAATGACGAGCAACGGCAACGGCGAATCGGCGGGAGTGCAAACAAACCGTTTGGTGACCAACCAACCAGAGAACACCGCACGCGGCTCTGCTGCCGACTGCTGCGTGCTGCCTTCTGTCTAACTGTGTGTCGGTGTCTGTGTCTGTGTGTGCCTGTGCCTGTGTGTCTATTTTTCTGTTTTTTGACATCGTTTCTTGTTCTCGGCTCCTACTACAAATACAACTGCAAACATAACTACAACTGTATTTCTTAGGGATTATATGCAGCTAGCTGTTAACTCCATACATATATATATGTATGTATGTATAAATGCCTAAACTTGAGTAAATTCTTGAGATTTTTCCCAGGCGTATTTTTTTAAATATTAATTCCAATAATTATCAAGTTACGACAATTCTGCGGAACTGCTCGACTTTTTAAAATTTATTATTTTTATTATATTATTATTATTACTATTATTATCTCTGTTAAGCATTTTGGGCCTATCATTTTTGTTTATGTTTAGAATTATAAATGATTATATATAAACTCTTAAATTTTTTTAATCGTGTTCGAATTAGCTCTAGCAAGGCTTAAAAAGTATAATTATATTAGTAATAGTTTGACCGATTGTAAAAATTATTATCAAACCAGATAATACAAGGTATAAAATTAGTCGTCTCATAAGATTATCATCAATAACATATGTGTATTTAATGTCAAGGAAAATATTCCAATTATTTTTTTCTTATTTTACTTACAACTACTTAAAATAAAATATTAACAACTTTCATGAACTTTAACAATTTGAATATTTTGAAAACTTTGTGAAAGTGGTTTGATCTGTTCAAATTGCAAAAATATATAATATATATAATATAAAATAAAAAATACCCCTAGAAATCTTATAAATATCTTCTTTTTTTTTAATTTATATATATAATTAAAAAAAATTATTGTAAATTAAATTTAATTTAATTTTGTACTTTTTGTATTTTCTCTGTATACTGATTTTAGTTTACCTTAAATAGATAAATAAATAAATAAAAGCATTAAATTTTCGCTTTGGCAATAATTTATAAACATATATATACTTATGCATATATGAATATATATGCGTATGCATGCATATATTTATAGACTTTTTGGTTAAGTTATAAAACATAATCTAATATCATATAAGAACCAGAAAATACATCAAATAAACTTACTAGGAAAATAGTTGAGCAAGCTTAAAAATTATAATATAATAATAATTATAATTAAATTACATACAACCAAATCAGATCAGAAAGCGTAAAGAAATATATAAAATAAAAATAAGTTTCTTAGCAAAATGCTGAATTTATAACTCGGTCAAAATACTTTCATGGCACACTGTTCATATGTGGGTCAACTGGGCGAAAGATATGGATATGGGTCTCTCCTTCAGTCTGTTGACTTGACCCATTTTATGCGTAATCCACAAATACTATTTGTATATATATATATATATATATATATATGTTGTAGTTAATTACATTAATTTTTGAAAAATTCCAACGAAGGGAAACGAATTTCTTCCGCTTATTAAATGCTGCATGTTTTTTATAATTATTTTTTTTATTTACATTTTTTTGCTGATTGATAAAATTTTTGTTACAATCAGCACAAAATGCGAGCCCCATTTTTTATAGCTTTTTTCTTTGAACCAAAATACCCATTTATATAAATATATATATATATATATATATATTTCTGTGGCTAAAAAATGTGTTTAAAAAAGGCAAAAAAAAATTTGTTGGTTTTGCTGACTTGTTTTTGACTGTACAACATGCAACTATACACATTTTTATAATAATATTTCAAAAAAAAACAAAGTAAAAAAATTTAAGAAAAATACACAGATATATACATATATATATAGTATAAAGTATTATTTCAATGAATTGTGGCACATCTATAAGTAAGCCTAGCAAGACAGACGCGACAGCAGTTTGTGCGTTAAGATACCATCAGAAAGTCGATATATTATCCAAGTACTCTCTCATATATATATAAATGTTTGACAAGAGCTTAACCTTGACACAAGAAAAACCGCAAATAAAAAAAATTAAGATCGCGCAAAAATAAATAATATTAACAGCAAATGCAGTAAGTATCCAGTGTAAATACACACACACACACATACAGTTGCGGTCAAAATTATAGTGTGGCTTGTAATTGTCAATATTTTTATAGACCCTTTTCGTATTGCTTTCGATTTCTTGGTTTAATTTACGCTG
This sequence comes from Drosophila melanocephala, assembly GCA_037043625.1. NCBI lineage: Eukaryota > Metazoa > Arthropoda > Insecta > Diptera > Drosophilidae > Drosophila > Drosophila melanocephala. The sequence continues at coordinate 230,256 of JBAMBD010000580.1, read as the reverse complement.
CGACTTTTAATTAATGTATTAAAATAAAAAAATGGCTTAAAATATAAAAATAAAAATGTATTAAATAAATATGGAAACACATTAATTTTTATTCATTTACTTAATGTGGAATTAAGTACAAAGGGTTTTAGTTAAATTTACATTTAAAAATAAATTTAGTTAATTAAAATTTAAAATGATAAATAGTAAACTAAATGTATTAAAATGACGGACAAGTAAAGAAGTATTAAAATGGTTCAATTATTTAATGTGCACTAAAAACAATTTACAAGTTATGCAAAGGATTTTAAACATTATTTAAAATTAAACTTACAAATTAAATAATACACAATTAAAAAATTAAATTTAAATTGAAAATGGCAATTAATAAAAGTCTGCAAGTTGAGAACTCTTTAAAAATCTTTAATATATCATAAATAAATATATTTATATTTTATATATAAATATTAATTATTATATAGAAAATTACGCTTTATTTATTTATTTAGGGACTTATTTTGTTATTATTATTTATTTACTTCGAAACATTTTTTTTCTTAATAACTTTTTACCCATCTTAACTATTTTTTACTTATCTTAAAAACTAAATTTTTAATAATTTTAGAATTATTTTGTTATTATCTTATATGTTTTTATATTGAGCGCCGCTACAAATATATATTCTTTCACATACATACTCTTATTTAGAAATAGGCCATAGGTCTTAGTAAATATTGATATCGATTAAAATCGATGTATCGATTGCTTGGCAACCTTTACACATACTTGTGCAAAACATAATCGAAATCTAAACTAAATTATAGGTATTTATATACCCTATACTATATTATATGATATTTATCGATTGCTAATGATTGATCGATTTACGTAATTGCAGCTGTTCATGCACAAGAGCGCCATGCAGCAGATCCAACAGCAGATACCACGGGTTGGTATCGGTGCCCACGGCGTATCCAGCACGGCTAGCATGGGCGGCGGCGGAACGACGCCGGGCGCGGAGACGAAGCCCCATCAGTGCCAGCAGTGCATGAAGAGCTTCTCCAGCAACCATCAGCTTGTCCAGCACATTCGCGTCCACACCGGCGAGAAGCCCTACAAATGCTCCTACTGTGATCGTAGATTTAAGCAACTATCCCACGTCCAGCAGCACACACGCCTCCACACCGGTAAGTAATACCCCCCTAAGGGGTAAAAAAATAAATTAAAATAGTTCATATATATACATAAAATACTCTAAGCAATCTTAGGGATAATATAGTCTTAACTCGAAGAAAGTTGAATCCTCAAACATAAATTTGCTTGGTAATAATCCTAAAAGATACCACAAATAATAATATTAATTTATTTATTTAAATCTATTTATTTATTTAATGTCAAAATAATACAAAAAGTTATACAAATAGCTGAAATTAAATAAAAAAATACAATTCAATATTAAATATAAAATAAATATTTATAAGATTCGTAAGATAAGATATAGGATATATAAATATTTATATATATTGTCTTTATCTTCCTTTACTGTTAATGCCAACAATATTAATACAAATTTAATATTAAATTTCAATTTAAACAAAAAACAGAGAACGTTGCAGTCGGGTGTAACCAAGCGAAATACTCTACCGATCTTTGAAGGATTTTTTAGTAATCTGAATAAATTAATACGGAAGGTTCCTATTAATCTTCCTTCCAAGTTTGGTAACTGTACCCCTCAAATTGCTGGATAAGTCGACTTTTATCGTTTTTGAGGGTGGGATTGGGTGTGGTCCATTTTTTTTTTTTTTGTGGATTTTTGAAAGGAGTTACTAGCAAATTACCTTCAACGTGCAAGGTGGTGAGTCTATCTGTAAAATTATGGGACATATGCAGATTTATCGATTTACACTTTCCGAAATATCGGCTTTGGCGATTATGGGCGTAGGTGTGGGCTGGCCATACAAATTTGTCATCGGTTTTTAAATGCGGTAATATAAATACCAAATTTGACGGCTCTAACTCAAAAACAGTGGAAGATATAGCCATTTCAAATTGTTAGGGGCGGGGCCTGTGGTAAAATATAAGATATATATGAATATTTGATGAAAAAATGAGATTATATTTATACTATATATTTTTTAAATATAAATATAAATATATTCAAGTTCAACGTCAGCAGAAAAGTAACTGTATATGGTTTGCTGAGCTCTTTTTATAATGTAAATATATTTTTTTCCACGTGAAGTGTTTTTTTTTATCTCCCTAACTTCAGGCCATTTTATCTTAATTATTTCTTGCATGTATATTTCTCGAGTACTCTCGGTTAAAATAGACTGTATCATCTAACTAAATTAGAGTTCGCTCTATCATTAATAATTAAATTTAAGTTTTGAATTTAATTGAAAATTGACTTCTTTTTGTATTACTCTGTTTCGCCTGATTTTTGTCCACATTAATTAAATGAATAAATATATCTGTAATCATGTCGAGAGTTGATTTAATTTATTAAGAATTCAAAAGTATCTCAATTACATATTTAATAATTAACCTATGTCCTATAAGTTATATTTTATACAAATTTAAAATTTACCTTTTGATCGCTACTTTTTTCTTTTATTTTTAATTATTTAATTGATTTTAGATGAAGAATATTTTACTTCTTAAACAGTTTTAGACTTGCCAAAATTTTGTATATAGATGCCTGATTAAAAAAGAATTGTTAAAAATATTTTCACAAATATAATTATAATATATATATATATACATATATATGTATAATATAATATAATGATATAATCATAAAAAGTAATCATTATAAATATCAGCTTTGATATTTATCAATCCCTGCTTAATATATATATTCGTCCAGAGTTTCACTTAACGAAGCTACTTACATTAAGGGTAGTCTCATCTTTTTAATTTGCACTCTTTGTAATTAGAATTTGTAGAATTTGTATCCCCGGTTGCAGCTTGATTTCTTATTATCATTTGCTTATTATGATTACTCCTAATATTTTGCTCGTTGTCCTGTCTCCCCATTATTGCAAAGCTGATGAAACGCTTAGTACTTCTCACAAATTAAAACCCAGCCAACAACTTGCAACGTGGAACAAATCGCCTATTTTATTCGCCACAGAAACATTTTTTAGAAAAAAAATATATAATTTTTGCGACTCAACATTTTTATTATTTATTTATTCATTTAATGTCTACTAAAGTCAGTCGACACAAAAAATACAAAAAGTAAAAAAATTGAATTAAATTAAACGAAAAATAAAATATTACATAATATATACATTTTTATAAGATTTCTGTGGGTATTTAAATGCAAAATGGTCTAAGATGTGTTGCATGAATTGGGGAAAGTCCAGAAAAAACACAATCAGACCAAAAAAATAATTAGTATGAAAATGACTACCGGAAATTTTATTTTTCATGTGTAAAAATAATAAATAAATTGAATAAATTGAAATTGGATTTATGAAAGATTCAATTCATTTATTTGAGTACATTTAAAAAGAAGTGAAGTTAATCTATTTAATATTTTATAATAATAATTAATATAAAAATTCTACGCATGAAAGCCGACTCTGAAAATTAAACATCTTGTTCTAAATTTTCAAATTAAACTAGTCTGAATTTAAAAAATTAACAAACCTGGATTTAAAAATTATTATTAAATAAGTTGAGCGTATTTTCTAAAACTCAGACCAATTTTGCTGAGTGTACAAATACCAAATGCAAGCGTATAGTATATATTTATAATTATTATATATTTGTTATTTAAATTATATATCTTAAATTATTATTTATATAACATTTGTCTGCATTTCTTCAGACAATGCTTTATCTAAATCTTATACATATTTCTTATTTTTAACCTATATAGATAATTTTAAATTTTATTTGATTCAATGATTTTACTTTTTGAATTTTTTGTGTCGAGTGAAATTAGTTGACATTAAATAAATAAATAAATAAATAAATAAATAAATAATAATAATATAATATTAAATTATATTCCAAAAAATATGGAATTTTTCTACTGTGCCATCTTTATTTCGCTAGAAGAAAAAATTATTTTATATGATACAGTTACCAAGACCCGTCATATTTAACTGGCAGTTTTGGCTGGTGCCAATGACAAAATGACAAAATGCCGAAATGCCAAAATGACAATGATAATTAAATAAACTTTGAGTGCTTTTCGTCGCGACTTTTCCGGCTTTTTCTGGCGCCAGCTGCGACTAAAAATACCTATGGGAATAAAGTAATAGCAAATATACAAATCGTGGAGAGAGGGTTGAGAGGAGCGAGAGGAGAGGTTGCTTCTCAAATTATTCAACGTCATTAGTTGCATTGAAAAACATTTTTTTTCGCTCCGTTTTTTTCTTCTATTTTTTTTGTTAGCTTGTTATATTCACACCTGATTGAAACATTACAATTCATAATTTTTTTTTTTTTTTTGCTGCTTTTATGCATAGTTTCTGGTTTCCTTTTCTTGAAAAGCTGGCATCAAATACGCTTTAATTAAAAACCAGTTTGTGCCCAACTAAAAAACTCTATGACCTTCAACGTCATTATTTCTGGTCTTACTTGAGATTTTTTTATTTTTTTTTTCGGGCTATTTCCTGGCCTGGTCTGGGTAATTAGACAATGCAATGTTAAAGCAAAGATTCAAGACGCTAAACAGGCATCAGCATCAGCATCAACAACTCAAATAATGGAGAGGCTATTAACCAGCCTCTTCCAACCCCCTTCAATCCGCTTAAGCAAAAGCCACAGCGTACAAGCTTTGGAGGCGACACCAGTCACGAAATTCCGTGGCAAGTACTCGTACTCGAGAGAACGTGACATTCTAAAAGTGCACAGCACTTTATACACTGCCAAACAAATCACACTGCATTCTAGAAATTTGCCAGTTTAATATTCGAAAATGTCTGCTTTTGAGAAAACTATTTCTAAATATACCAAAAGCAATTAGAAATGCTTTATATTATTATGAAATAAATTTCTAATTTATAGCAATAAGAATACTCCAATATACTTTTATACTTTTCTTAAAGTCAACTTCAATTTCTTTAAAAGTTAATAATTAATTAATTAATTTTTTTTTTATTACTTTATCTTTTATTTCGATTTACATTTCTAATTTTTAAAAATGAATTAATTAATTCCTTATAAATTAAATATATTTTTATAAATTAATTAATTTTATGCTAATCAATTTTTTTTTTAATTAGACAAGACAATTCTTTATATTTGAATTTGAAATATTTTGTATTAATAATATTTTTCTATATATTATGCATGTTCATATTTAAGTTTCTTATTAATGGAAACTACTTTTGAAAAAGACAAAAAATAAAGAAAAGCCATTTTGATTAAAATTCTTGTTGAATTTTAGAATATATTTTTTTCATGAGTATTTTGATGTTTCCCCATTAGAAATGTATTTCCTAATAATACAAAAAAATAGAAAAAAGGCCTTTCTAACTTTAAGAAATTGTTTGTTAGTTAAAAATTGCTATTTTCATATGTACTTTTTTAAATACATTTGCTAATTATAGAAAACATTTATAATTTTAAAAAATAGTTTTTTGCATGTCCAAAAATTTAATTTCTGGGCGATTTTTATTTTAGGGCAAGTTTTATTAGAAGGCAATTTTAAATGTAGGCTGATTTTTTTCCGAGTGTAGTTGAAGTTTCTTAAAGTGCCCCGTGCAAATAAGAGGCGCGACTTTGTGCAGCTCGAGGTGTGAAGTGAAGTTTTGCTGCAACAACTGATGAGGCGATTCCACTGGCCCTGGCGAGTTGTTGATTGTTTCTGGAGGAGGATGGTGGATGAGGAAGGGTGGATGAGAGGTTTATTCGAAAGGGATTCCTGGGTAATTGTGCGTTTTTTGGCGACCGCACGCTGTCGCTATTTATTTGCATTTACTATTACGGTTAGGTGTCGTTGTCGCTCGCAAAGTGACTCTAAGTAGCTTAAACGATTTAGTCCTTTTTCTTTTAAAGGGGTCCTTTTGCGTACTTTTCAGCGGCGTCGTCTCGTGTCTCGCGTCACTGACCTCCACTTGCCACTTTTTCATTTAATTGCGCGTTCAAATGAAATTAATTTTGCTGCAAATCTGAAACACGTAATTGCTGCATATCTGCAACTTTTACAGCGACCCATAAGAATTCCTCTTGCCACACTGCCACTGCCACTGCCACACTGTCTGCCACATTATTTCCGAGCGCTTACTTTTTAATCTCGTTAAAATGAAGTCAATCAGTCAATTACAGACTCCAGTTGCACGTTCCAAGACGTTTCGAGCAGCCATGTGTCTTAGAGAGTAATATTTAAAATATTTTAAAAATAAAAAAAACGAACTGAGAAATATTGCGATGAAGACGTAGTGCTACCAAAGAACCTTCTCGGGTGAGTGTTGCAGGTCTAGGTTTAGTTGTAATTAAATAATCATTATATTATCAAATAACTACAATGGTTAAAATTGCTATACATTTTGGAGTATTTTAAAGATTTATTAAGCGCTGAATTATTTAATTTTTTAATTACATTTTATTTTAATTAAAAAAAAAGAAATTTTTATAAGACTTCTCCAGTTATTTATATGCAAAATTATCCAACATTTGTTACATAAATTGGCGAAAACCCAGAAAAAACATAATCAGACCAAAAAATAATTAGTTAAGCCCACCAGAAGTACATGCGAAAAAGTTATTATGTATAATTTTTATTTTAAATTTGTATTCTTAAAGCCTTTATTATAACCCTTTCTAAATTTTAAAATTAAAATTTAATTATTCACATTTCATTATTATTATTATACCTGCACTGCGACCTATTAGATATATTATGCCCCCTTCTGAGCCAATCTTTGTAGGGTTGAGGGCTACTATGGCTTTGAAGCTCATAACATGCATCCCTAGGATGCTGCATATTTTCCTGGTTAAGGCAACACACTCTGCTAGGATGTGCATTGAGGATTCTTCCTCGCTTTCACAAAACCTGCATAGTTCGTTACTACAAATACCTAGTTTAGTTAGGTGACTTCTTAATGTACAGGGTCCTGTCAATAGACCGAGTATACTAAGCCTGTTCTTCCCCAGGGTTATTACTTGCTTAAATCATTTATGATTATAGTCACCCAAAAGAAATGTTGCTTGTCGGAGTCCTGGTGTCTCTGCCCTCCGTTGTCCCCTCTGTGTTTCTTCGTTTCTGAGTTGCAGTAGTATTGTGTGCCTTCCTATGCCACAAAACGGTTCTTGCCTCTCTGCCTCTATTCTCGCTTGCTCATCAGACGCTTCGTTCCCCGCTATGTCCTCTGGCCCGGGACCCATCTAAGGGTAAGCCGGAGTAGGTCAAGCTTGGAACGTACCTCATGGACAACTTTTGATGTTATCTTCGTCCCCATTATAGCGTTTATAACTGCATGACTATCGGATAGGATGGATATATTCGTATTCCGATAGTTACGTTTCAGGTTGAATTCCGCACATCTCCCTATCGGACACACCTCAGCTTGAAATATGCTGGTGTGCGTCCCCATGGATTCATGGATAACCGATGGTCCACCACTCCAAGGCCTGTGCCCTGATTGGTGAGTGATCCATCGGTGTACCATTTTATGGTGCGCGGTTTCATAGGGTGGACTTCATCTACAGTCAACAATTCCCTTTTACTACTCATTTGAACTGTGAAATTTCGATTGTCGAAATCAGCTCAGTCCCATCCGAACCATCCCGCAAGTTCTTAGACCAGGTATTCACATTTCATTTCATATCATTTTATTTGTAACTTTGATTTTACATTTATGTTATTTTCAATGTTTATTTTTTAAACATCTACTGTAAACTTTTTTTAAACTTTGATACCGAAGATATGTAAAAATTGGAGTGCTACGTCCACCAGGGGGCTCGGAAATCGATAAAATCTATATTCGCAAATTGATAAAGTCACATATCTCCCACAATGTTAAGGCTACAGTCACCAAATTCGTTTAGTAGGATGACGAGGCCCTTCAAAGATCGGCATATGCCCACCTCCGCCGCCATAAAAATGTTAAATGGCTATATCTTCCGCAGTTTTTGAGTTAAAGCCGTCAAATTAGGTAAGAACACGATAACAAATTTGTATGGCCACGCCCACACCTGCGCCCATAATCGTCAAAGACGATATTTCGGAAAGTGGAAATCGATAAATCCGCATATCTCCCGCAATTTTAGGGACAGAGTAACCAAACTTGGAAGGTAACTTGCTGGTGGCCTCCTCCAAGCATAGGCATATACATTTTCGGACCACGCCCACACCAGCCGACCCCAGGAACTTCGGCTGTAGAAATCATCAATGCGCATATCTTCCACAATTTGTCAGCTAGTCACCAAATTTTAAATATTAAATTACTGGTAACTCGCTTAAGAGATCGATAAAAATTGGAAGGCCACGTCCACTCCGCCTCCCTAAACCGATACAGCTGTTAGTGTGAATCGACAGGACCATATATTTCACACAATTTGAAAGCTAGAGTCACCAAATCTAAAATATATATTGCTACTAACACCCTTCAAATATCCGGAAAAAATTTTGAACCACGCCCATCCTCGTCTTCAAAAACAATGAAACCCTATATCCCCCGTAATTTAAGAGCTACAGTTGGCAGGTAGATTACTAAGATCGCACTCCAACATTTTATTTTTTTGGCTACGCCCACTCCCGCATTCAAAATATTCAGAAGCATATATCCCCCTAATTTAATAGCTACAGTTACCAAACTAGGAACGAAGATTACTAGGAACCTTCTCTAATTTTTTCGGCCACGCCCACTCCCGCCCCCAACATTTCCAAAATCCCATATCTCCCGTAATTTAAGAGCTACAGTAACCAAGCTTCGATGGAACGTTACTAGCTTATATCTACCGCAATTTGAAATGCAAACTTTACAACCACCCTGTTCTTTGTTACTTGTTATCCACTGGAATAACTTATGGTATCAAAGTATTTCACAGTCGGTTACGCCCGACTGCAACGTTCTCTCTTGTTTTATTTTTATACAGCATTTGGTTTATTATTTGATTTATATATATTTTGAATTAAAATTATATTTCAAATATTTATTTTTGGAAACATTTTATAAAGTTGTGCACTGTTTTTTTAGGCGACACTTAAATAAATAAATAATAAATAGTGAATAAGTAGGCTTTTGGGCAAGTGAGGAAAAATATTTCCTTTTTAATGTTAATAAAATTCAAACAGTTGATCAATAATATCTCAGTCTAAATTATAAAAAAACGGAAATCGGTTAATCAAAATAAACTTGGTATATGATATATCCTTTTTTGCAGGTGAACGACCATATAAATGCCATTTGCCGGACTGCGGTCGAGCCTTCATTCAGCTGTCGAATCTGCAGCAGCATCTGCGCAATCACGATGCCCAGGTGGAACGGGCCAAGAATCGACCTTTTCATTGTAATATCTGTGGCAAGGGATTCGCCACCGAATCCAGCCTGCGCACGCACACATCCAAGGTGAGTACCGGCACCCTCAAATTCACACAAATGTCCACACTCCTCCGTCGGTTACTTTCATGACACAACTCCGAGCTTTACGTCAACTCCGAGCTTTAAGTGAACTTCGAGTTCCGTTATTTGTTTTTTTTTTCTATGCTACCTTCTCCCTTTTTATATAATATGCACTACCATCATGTTCATCTATACTTTTTCTGCACGCACCAATTGCAAAATGGCATCTCATAAATGGCATCTCACAACGACAACTGCAACTCTCAGGAGCTACAGCTGCATCTTGGTGTATTGCAGCAGCATGCGGCTCTTATAGGCGGACCCAATGCGACCTCATGCCCGGTGTGTCACAAACTCTTCCTCGGCACCGAGGCCCTAATGGATCACATGAAGCATGTCCACAAAGAGAAAACACCACCGCCAAATGAACCACGTAAGTTGACACAGCAATATAAATTCAATTCAATTCAAAATCAAATTTTATATTTAAATTTCAATTCAAAAAATAAGAAATATATATGGGACCCACAAATAAACACCAATCAAATTAAAAAATAATATGAACTAGAATATGTATGTATATATTTATATGTAGTATGCATATGCATTCCATTTGCACAGATTCCACTACTACTTTGCTGAATTTGGAGAATATTGTGGAAACCCCTACGCCATAATTAAATATAGATAATAAAAGTGAAGAGAATCTTTTGGTCATAGATTTTAATTGATGCTCAAGAAATAAAATTGAAATCATTCACTTTCACTTTTTCCCATCTCTCATTTCAGCTGCTCAATTCAGTGATGGTATTCATAGTGGAGGTGGAGGAGGAGGAGTTGGAGGAGCTGGTCCCTGCTCCCTGGCCGCCCAATGCGCCGCCGAATTGAGCTGTGCTCAGCCCTCGACGACGACGAGCGGATCGAGCCTGAACGATAGCTACCTCGGCAAGCGACGCACCGCGAATCATCCTTGCCCCGTTTGTGGCAAGCACTACGTCAACGAGGGATCCCTGCGCAAGCATCTCGCCAGCCATGCGGAAACCTCTCAGCTAACGAGCAGTCTTCGCATGTGGCCCTGTTCCGTCTGTCAGGCGGTCTTCACCCACGAAAATGGTCAGTTCTAGTCGAACTTCTTTTCGTATCAATTATTTATTGTTTGTTAATATTTTCCTTTTTTTTTTAGGTCTGCTCACCCATATGGATCATATGCGCATGGATCCCAAGCATCAGTTTGCAGCACAATATGTTCTGGTATGTGGCATTAGTTTGAATTCAAAGTTTCCAAAATTAGAATTAACTTTTGAGCATAAGTTCCTAATTTTTTTGAAAAGAAACAGCCAGAAAATTCCTTGTATTCCAAAACGGAACTAGGCTGAACAAGATAACACCAAGCATGATTATAGCAAGACTTATTAATAAAATTATTCATACGTGAGTGTAGTAGATTTACACTCATAATTATTATGATAAGTATATAAAATATAAGAAAATTTTAGTAAATCGCCAGATTTATATTGATGGCGATAGTAATTTTCTAAAATTAATGGCTGTGGTGTTTCTAAATTTCAGCGTGCAGTTTTCTAAAATTTAGCAAAGATTTGTCTTAATTTATATAATAGATTTTTCTGTTACTTATAATTATTATTATTATTATATTATAAAGATTAGTATTTTTGGACAAGCATTTTACATTGTTTTACATAATTAACTTGAAAGAACTTGTGTGTTGACAGCTAAACTCTAATATTAATAGAAAAACTTTCTATTTTTGAGGAATAATTTCTGAATAGGAGAAATATTTCAAAAATTTTGTAAGGATTGCAAAAGTCGAAAATTATATTCAGAAATATTTTCTATTAGTAAGAAATGAATTTCTAAAAAGTAGAGAGGAAAATCATTGTTTTTACAAAAAATTATTTCTTTAAGAAATACTTTATAAATGCAGGAACAAGTAATGAAATTTACTGGCTCGGCTTATAATATAAAAAGTTATTCTATTTCTTAAGAAAATGTATGTTTTTAAGGTTGATTTTCACTTTATTGAAATTTAGGGAACTTTGTTTTTAAGTGTAAAATAAGAAGATAAGCTATATTTATTAGTTTTGCAGTTAAGAGCCCGAATCTATTTTATTCTGATTAACCTTTTAATGGGAAGACCACATATATATAGAGTTTTAGTAATTTAGTGATCGTCAAATGACGCTTAACTGGAACTCAGATCAGCAGAAGAAATATCCTTCTCAAGCTTAAGGTCTGGGATCTAAAAAGATACGCAAATCAGCACATTCAATGCGATCAAATAGAGAATATTTAAAAATGTTATAAAAGAGTTGTTTCCTTATACTTGTTATATACTTAACATTCACATTACAGTCTCGGGCTGCGGCGGAGCAACGTGAACGTGAATCCCTGTTAGCTGTCACACTGGCTGCCACAACTACTGGTGGGGGAGTGGTGCGGGAGAATACGGGTATGTTGCCACTGGGTGGCGTCAACGCCGGCGATTCCAATTCGTTGTGTCCATCGCCGTCGGCGAACTCCGAGTGCTCCTCGAATGGTCGCCTGTCCTCGTCATCCACCTCGGATCAGGAGCAGGGCCTCAGTGAGAACGAGAACAGCAGCAGTCAGCACTTGAACTGCAACAACAACAATAATATTAACAATACCAACAACAATAACAACAACAGCAACAACAACAGCAATAACAATAATAATAGCATTTGCAGTTCGAGTAAAATCAATTTGAGCCAGTACAGCATGGACGCCGAGCTGCATGCGAATCGGATGTCTCTGATGGCTGCCGCATCTGCTGCGGCGGCTGCTGTTGCCGCCTCCGCCGGCTCCAGGTCGCAGGATGGCGCCATCGATGCCGCTGTGGCTGCTGGACCGGGCAGCGCCGTGGTTCAAGCGGCTGTTGTTAACCTCGCTGCAGCCATGCGCATGAACAATCCCGCCAACTCACATCAGCAACAGCAGGTAAGCCGTGGGTTGTGTTAGGAGTAATCTCCCGCGGATCCACTTAAGCTATTCCTCTTCATTTCTCCCACTCCTGTGGGATTGAATTAACATAGTTAGCTAGCTAGACTGGATATCGGAGAGACATCGAATGAGTCCTACCACAAAAGACTTATTCCTCTTCATTTAAGCATACTCATGCGATAAAGGTCAGATTCATACACTCCGTAGTATTCATTTGAGTACTTGTATATTATCTGAAAAATAATCAAAATGCAGTAATCGAATTACACATACCTTGCCTTACAATCTCTCTCTCTCGCACCCACTTATAGGCCAACGATCATCCGCTGCACGCTGCACAAAATCAGCATACCCATCCACAGCAGACGGGACAACATCATGCCGGGCAGTTGCCGCATTTGCCGCTGCTGTCGCCTCAGCAGACACTGCCCAGCGGTGGCAACACGCGTCGATCGCCGACGATCAATGTTCCTAGCCTGCAAATGCAGACAGACACCTCATCGGTGATGATGAGCATGATGCGCGGCACCCTCGAAACCAATCTGGGTGCAATGCATCAAATGGAATCACTGCATCATCATCATCATCACCACCAGCACCAGCAACAGCAGCAGCAACATCAACATCAACATCCGCATCAGCATTCGCATCATCAACATCAGCATTCGCATTCGAATCAGCAGGCGCATCATCAGGCCTCGAATTATTCTCAGCACGCTGTGACACCTAGTTCTAGTTCCACACAGCAACATCACCATCCGGAGACAGCGCTGCGCATGCACCAACAGGCGGAGGCCATTTTGCGCTCCCACACGGAGGCTGCATTTCGTCTGGCAGCCTCGGTGGCAGCGACAAATGGTGGCAACGCCAACACATCAACGGCAACGCCAAACAACAACACGAGCAGTAGCAGCAGTGGCAACGCCATCAAAATCGAACCTACAACACAACAACAACAGCAGCAGCACCAACGTCAATTAAATGGCAACGATCTTCATTTATCACCACATCGTTTTCCATCAAGCACGACGCAAACACAGCACCCGCAATCGCAATCGGAACAGCAACAGCAACAAAATCCACACAATTCATGAAGAAGCCGCAGCTAATTGATTTGAATATTTGCAAACAAAACAAAAAATCATCGCCAAAGCCTCAGTTCGATAAAAGAAAGTAAAGTTATCGTGCAGCCACCACTGCTCAGAGCTTCAAATCTGAATTTGATACAAATTGAATAGAGGTTTCGGCAAGCCAGCACTGCTCAAAACATTCGTTGTGAGAGCGCGCGCTATTTCTAAATGTTGCAGCTATGGACAAGTAAAATTATCAATAACGAACAGAAAATCAGACGTAAGAGTCAGCCATTTCTTTTACATTTTGTTGACAACGTGAGCTTAATTTGCTTACTTTTCATTTTACATTGCGCATTTTAAACATAAGAATAACAAAGGCAATACTTTGCTATTTGTTTACGTCAGTTTTGTTTGGCACTCTTTTTTGCCTATCGATATATTTATATATCTCGAACTGAGCACAGTACTTCAAAGAGGTTTGGTAACAATTAGGATTAGATTTAATTTGAAATCAGGCAACAGCACCCAGTACACAGTACAACAACAAACTGAACTGAATAATCTGGAACTTCGTGTCAATGCTGTGATTTTGAAGTGTTCATGGGTGGGGAAAGGATACCCATAAGAACACCGTTAATGCAAATTCATCATCGATAATTATAGAGAGAGTTCCACTAGCAGCATTTCTGTACATTCAACATTCTTTGAATATGTGTCGAATTTTGGAAATTCGATTTTATAATAAATAAAAGCTATTTTCAATTAATTTATAGTTCATTATAACTTAATGCTGCAAAGAAAATATAAATTAAATTATTTGTAATTTTCCTAATTTATTACTTATTTATTAGTCTCACCTTTATTTGAATTAATTGTTTTATTATAATAAAATAATAAATAAGTCGATTAGTGGTAATTTTTGTTTCGAATCTGAATGTTGGAAATGTTGTGTGGAATCCGGCTATTTACTTACAAACATAAAAATACTATTCCTCAATAGGCTAATAGACATATGTATAAAAGTCTACATACATTTAGTCTAAATACCAACGAAAAATAATAATAAAAAAAAAAACAAAACCATGTACAATATATTATTGAAAGCATGCTGCATATTTTAAGTGAAAAAAAAGCATACGAAAAAACATACAAAAATCAAGAGAGCGAACTATTATATTTTAAATAGGGATGTTCCATATTCGATACTTTTTTTTTCATATGTCATTCATTTATTTGAAATTTGTGTGATTCCGATAAGAAAAAATTGATGTTTCCGTTAAGATTTTAACACAACCATTAAAGCTTAATTATGTAATATTATTTTGATAATACTGTTTCAATTTTAATGATAACATGTTCTCAGCCTAATTATATATAATTTTGCGTAAATTTGTGAAATCGATTGTTAATTATATTTTAATTTTTAAATATCTTTTATTGTTTCTCATTTATAGATAGAATCTGTTTTAAATACAAATGTATTTATATACATACATATATATATTATAACCCTACATATATAGAATTGTATGTATGTACATATATTGCATTGGATCTGAACAATCTCCTTTTTTAATTGGGATTTAATCCTTTGATCCATACACACACACAACATACACACTTCATGTGCAATAAAATTCACTGTACTCAAAAGAACTAGCAACATTCAGTATATAAAAACATACATTTTGAAATTGTATAAAGAGTTTAGTGCAATAAGTTTAAAAAAGGAATATGTATATACTTATAAGTATATAACGTAATTAAATCGATAAAAGATCACTCGTCTTCTTACTTTGCAAAATATCTAATTTTGGGTGTTATTTTTAAAAATTCTTTATTACTTTTCAATTTTATTATTAATTATAATTTGAATTTTTTGAAAGCTGCGCTTTAGGCTTCGATACTTTAAATCGATAACTACTAAGCCGCTAATTGTGGTATGTTTACTCATCGATAGTTGGAAGCCCTCGTTAACGTGCCTAAGCTACACCATATTTTACAATAAGCGAAACACAAAAATTTTGCGCCATTTCAGTTTGAGTAAACTGAAAATTTCTATTTTTTAAATTATAAGTTGCTACTTGCTATTGGGGTTGCGCTTTTTCTGCTGAAAATTGGTATTTAAATGCAACTTCCATTTACCCGTTTAATACTCGACTTTTCTTTTAATTTTTAGTTAAAATGGGCATAAAATTTGTATATAATTTCTTACTAACTTTATTTATTACGTGTTTGTATTACAAGTAAATTGATGTACATATACATATACATAACATACGCACGAATTTTTTTCTGTTATTTTTCTTGTTTTTTGTTCTTGTTCATTTCAATCATAAAATTTTATGTTAAATTGCATATGTTAATTATTAGTTTGTAAAATGTGTGTATGTGTGTGTGCTGGTGTCTGTGTGTGTATGTGTGCTGCTTGTTTGTGTGTGTGTGTGCTCCGACCTTAGACTTAAAACTATAAAGTTGTTTATATATATATATATATATATATACTAAGTTAAAACTAAGACGACCAAATCCAGATCTTCTCTTGCACTTTTTCGACAATCATTTGCAAAACAAATTCCTTCCAATTGATGGATGATGATGATCCACTGTACAATATATAATAGACTGCTTCCAGTTAGATTTGCCACGCCGATAACGATAACGATGAAGATAATCATTCGTTACCCTGCAAACCGGAGCCCCTCGCCCGCTTCTGCGGTGAGCTGTAGGCACTGCATGCCGACGAGGCGCCGCCGCCAGTCTTCTCCTGCGTCCGCTTCAAACTGGTTGCATTTGCGGCGCCGCCTTGCATCTTGGTTGTTGTTGGGTCTGTGTAAATAGGAGTAGAAATTTTCTATTTTATTTATTTATCTATTTGTTTACATATTTAAAATTTATAGATTTTATTATTTATTAATTTATTATTTTTATTTATTTAATTATTTTTATTATTATTTAATAATTATTATTATTTAATAATTATTATTTTTTAATAATTATTATTATTTAATAATTATTATTATTTAATAATTATTATTATTAAATTATTATTAATTAATAATTTACAATTTTTTTTATTAATTTAATTATTTATTTAGCTTGTTTTGAGGTCAGATCTCTAAAATTCAGATTTGTATTCATTAATTTATTCATTTAATTCAGTATTTATTTATATAGTTAATTATTTTTTTATTTATTTATTTATTTAATTAAAGGCAACTAGCTAGACCCAAAATAAAATACAAAAACCAAAAGTTGAATATTTAAATTAAAAAAAAAAAACAATATCAGATTTTGAGGGGAATTCAAAAAATCCAATCCAATAAAAATATATATAAATATTATAATATAAAATACCAAAAAAATATGTGTATAAAATAATATATGTATATATATATACATATTAACTATATATGTATAATATATCGTTAATAAATAGGGTCTACGCCTAAGCTAACTAGTATAGGTCTAGAAATAAAAAGGGGTTATATTATTCAAATCCACTTAAGAAGTTAAGAAATTCTATAAGCTTTCGTGTATGAAGCAGGAACGATGATTAACACAGAATCGAAGACTTAATTGAAGTATGTAAGTATATAGGAATATAATACAATTGATATAAGAATATAATGAATGATATATATAGAAATAAGATTACAAATATTATATCAACGTTACCTTGAAGCCATCGGACTTGTGTCGCTGGACCGTATCCCTTCTGATTACGGGCAGCGATGCGAAAGATAATCGCTGGTTTATTGGAGCAATCAACGTGGGCATTTGATAAGGATGCGTTGGGCACCGTGCACTGATTGGCGGCACCAACATAGACGCGTACAAAGGCCAATTGGGGCGAGCTGACCTTGTCCTTTGTGGTGGGTTTGACGGCCAAATAAACGGAGTATTCGACAATTTCCTTGGTCTTTTGTGCCGGCGGCGGTTCCCACGTCAAATGGGCGCCCTCCTTAATATCCTTCGATATCTTGATGGCGGACGGGGCGCCAGGAAAACCAGGCAGACAAGTCTTAAAGCTGGATATCTAAAGTAGATCGAGGGAAATGTTAAATATTAATTATAAATATTAATATAAATATTATTAAACTAACCTCTCCCCACTCGCCACGCCCACAGGTGTTAAGAGCAGCGAGGCGAAAGCGATATGCGGTGCCCGGATCCAAACTGATACGCGGATATTGCGTCAAATCGGGCAAATGATCCGAGTCGAAATTATCGCGCTGCGTCGCCTCGTTGAAATATTTATAGTCGATGTAGCTGGTCACCGTGTGAGAGAGCTCCTTGAAAATGCCCACCGTATGCCACTTGTCGTTGTCATCGATTATATTACTATTATTATTAGTGGACACAGTCTGGAAAACAGCAATATATATAATAATGCGATTCAAAAATTGTATGTAACAAGCGGAAGTATTTAAATAAAGAAAATAATAATATTTAATATATAAGTTAAGAACTATCATTACAAATAACTCAAACCAATAACAAGCTATAATAAATGACATATGACACTTGCGCCTCGTCGGCATATTTTATCAACGCTGGACTCAGCAGCAAGGTATCGATTATCTTAACGATATCCCATTTAGCAGTCCAAGATTGGGGGAAGAAGAAAAAGTTCGCGAAATAACGTGATTGATTAGAGATTTTTCCGGAAACCGAACAGCATTTGGTTCTTGGAAAAAAAACCTAAAAAGAATAATGACCATTTTTAATGGTCAAGAAGAAACCTACAAATATTATTTGATAAAATTAGCAATCCGAAACAAAATAGTAGAAGCGAATGCGGTGCTAGAATCTTATAACAGCAATTATAGCAATTTTCAAAAGAACTCTATGCTGATAGGAGAGATTTAGAAACTCTCTAGTATCAAATGTTTTAACTCAAGCACGTCTGTCAGTTCAGGAATCTTATCAAATGGTATACCACCAATTACCCCTTATCCCTAACGAAATAGGCGTAGAAGAAGACGCACCAAAGGTAATTAGAGCTTTGTCAAACAATTATCGCGGTAAAGCCTTAGATACGTTCGTGCGAGGTTTAAATGGAGACTTACCTAGACTCTTAACGATCAAAGACCCAAGAGAACTGAGCCATGCATTGCATCTGTGTAACTTTGTGGAGAACCAAGAACATAGAAATGTTTTCTTGCCTAAGTTAAGCCAACAAACACCACCCTTACCGCCCAGAAATCATAATCCAGTGCATAAACCGCCTCAAACCACTAACTTTGGACAATGGAAAAATTTCGAACCTAAACTATACCACATCCCTGAATTATCTGATGACGCAACAAGCTAAACAATTTCCTCAGCCATCACACGGCCAATATACATTGCCACAATTTATGAATCCTAGACAGGGTTTCCAAGCGCCTCCTCGCCCATTTTTTTCAAAACCAGAGAACCAGAAATATTAATTACACGAACAAGCAAGGCACAAATGATTGCGCGGGCAAACACCCCCTTAACGCTCCTAGCGGTCAGGCTCCAAAAATCCAACGACAGTTCCATATTGCAACTGAAACATCAGAAGAACAGGTCGAGCAACCAAGCCCTTACGACATGAACAACGAGGAACAAGCTTATTTCGAAGCTGGGAAGGAAGGAGCTTATGCCCTACCTAGTGAAATAGAAAACGAAGTTGACTATGAATTCAACCAACAACGGATGATGCTTCAGCCATTCATTTTTTAGATTAAATTATTCCTCTCTGCCCTACTTCCAGTGCATAATGAGGAACGGCACTCCATTAAATTTTTTACTCGACACAGGCTCAAACCAAAATTACATTCAACCAAATTTAGTTAAAAATCCGAATACAGACGAAAATGTATTTAATGCAACATCCGTTGGCGGACAAACCAAAATATCTCACCATATGTTTCTTAATTTATTCAGTCAAAAAAATAGACCAATCAAGTTTTTCCTGCTACCAAATTTAAAAACCCTCCATGGTATCCTAGGTAATGATACATTGAAACAGCTAAACGCTGTTATTGACGTTAAGAACGACGCATTAATTATTGATGGAAATTATAAAATTAAAATAAGACAGTCAGACACAGTCAGTAAATAACATAAAGGTACTGACAGAGCACTTGACGAACAAACAAAAAAGTTTCATAGATCACGTTACCAAGACTCCTATAACTTTGTTCGCAGAACCACACGAAAACCTGACGTACACCACCAGTTTCGAATAGTCATCGATTATAGGAAACTTAACTCTATAACAATTTCGCATAGATACCCGATCCCTGAGATTAGAAAAATCATCGCAAAATTGAGCGAGAAGTGGATTTCACCAAATTCTACTCATCAGAAAAGACAGAGAAAACTGCATTCGCAGTTAATGGCAGAAAATATGAGTTCACCAGACTTCCGTTTGAACTAAAAAATCCGCCATCAATACTCCAACGAGCATTAGATGATATCCGCCACATTGGAAAAATCTGTCATGTGTACATCGATGATATCATTTTTTTAGTCAGTCCGAAGACGAACACGTCAAGCATCTAAAAACGGTGTTCGAGACCTAAGATAAAGCATATATGAAAATTCAAATCGACAAATGCGAATTTTTCAAGAACGAAGTCAATTTCCTAGGTTTCACTATTTCTGCAGACGGCATTAAAACCAATTGCGAAGAAGTGAAAGCAATCAAAAATGTTCCAATACCAAAAGTCTCAAAGAATTAGGTTTTTTTTTTTTGCTTGTCAAGCTATTACAAAAGATTCATTCGCGATTACGCCAAATTGGCAAAACCTCTCACAACTCTTCTAAGAGGAGAAATCTGTAGACTCTCAAAGAATCTTTCCCATAAAGCAGAAGTAACACTGCAATTAAAGCATTCAACAAAATTTAGAGTACGTTCAGCTCAAACGACGTGGTATTAGCGTACCCCAATTTCGAAAAAGAATTTCAATTTTCGGGCAAGAGAACTTACCATTACTTACATATCGCGTACACGCTCGAAATCAGAGGAAAATTACTCAACTAATGAAAAAGAAATGTTAGCTATTGTTTGGGCACTTCAGAATCTGCCTATGTACCCTAGGTACCTCAAAAGTAATCATTTTTACAGACCATCAACCTCTAACATTTGCTCTGTGCAACAAAAATCATAATGGTAAACTAAAAAAATGGAAAAGTTACCTTGAAGATTATAATAACGAATTAAGACATAAACCAGGAACTTCCAACGCTGTTGCAGACGCTCTATCCATAAATCCCCCAAAACCTGAAAAACATAACACATCAACAGTACAAAGTGATGACAGTTCGTCACACAATCTTATTCCATTAATGGAGGTCCCCATTAACGTCTTTAAAAATCAATTGTTTTTATAAACATCAGAAACAGAATCATACGAATTACATCATTCCACAGACACATAGTTACAAAACCAGACTACTCAGAAGACGACTTAATAAACATTTAAAAAAACGACTCAACCCACCATTTTTTACAAAGTTGGGTATACTCAAAAACAAGTTCAGGATGTCACTTGTGAAAGTGAACAAACAGAAATAATACCAAGAACACACCAGAACTCATAGAAATGCAATTGAGAATAAAATTCAAATACTTCACAATTTCTCCTTTCCTAACCTAAAGACAAAAATCGAAAAAATAACAAAAGCAAGTAAAGCTCGCAAAGAAAGCAAGTATGATAGGCACTCACAAAAAGGAGAATTGCAACCAACTCCTATTCTGACCTATCCCACTCAAATTATCCATATTGTTCTATATACGATAGAGAGATATATTGTTCTCACTCAAAGTACGCACAGATAAAACTCTTCAATTCAAAAGTAACCGAAGATATAAAACATCCACTACGTGAGATAATTATAGCTTTTGGTATGCAAATTAGTTGTTGGACAATGAAAGAGCTCTAAATTCCGCATCCACTAAATTCTTATTGGAAAACCGATTAAATGCAAAAGTCTACATGACACCACCATACAACTCAACCAGCAACGGACAAGTTGAAAGATTTCATTCAACACTAACCGAAATAATGAGATGTGTGAAGAAGGATAAAGGAATAATGAATTTTGAAGATATAATATTTAAATCCATTCAACTATACAAACAATCCATACATTCCACCGTGAACGCAAAACCAATAGATTTATTTTTCGAAACACGACCCACCAGTTAACCCCAAGAGTTAGAAAGAAATAGAAAGTCACAGATAAATTAAAAAATAAACAAGTTAATGATTTAGAATAACAAGAAAAAATAATAAAACAATACAAAAAAGCCGACATAATTAATTGCAAAATCGACAAAAGATTAGGTTCAAAACTCACCCCGAAATATAAGAAAGAAGAAGAAAAGAAATACAGCCAAAGGGTCGGATAATCCATAAAAATAATCTGAAAACATCATTTTACCAACATGTTACGGTCTAGCCACCATATTGGACTACTCTCATTCACTCTATTCAACATTGAAGAATACGAAATAACGTTCGGTAAATTATCGAACAAACTTAACGAGATAAATAAAACACACTCGCTCTTTCCCTTACTTGCATTCGAACTCGAAAAAGTAGAACCAGACTTAAGAACAATGAAACCAACACAAAGAAAAGCCGGAGCAATAGATGCATTGGGCACAATTTGGAAATGGAAAACAATAATAAACAACTAATAATAAATAAAGTTTAAGAAAAGGAATGAACGAATTAACTGAAAGCACCAATAAAATAATAAAAGAAACCATAGACAAGAACATAGACTCAACAACTTCAAAGGCGAAATAAAATTTGGCAAAGAACCAATGGATTTAAGGGGAACATTCCTCATTCAGTTTGAAAACTCTACAGTCAGGGTAGGAGAAAACCTATACCCATCAAAGGAATGACATTTGCAGAAGCAACACCACCACTACTACAAGGGAAAGTCAGGAAGTACTGTCATTACAAATGTTAAAGGAAATAAACATTTAAAATACAAAGGAACTAAAAACACCCAGAAACAGTAGCACAACCACAACAACAGTAAATTTAGCACTCTCAGCCATGCTCTTAATCCTATTAATGATCGTAGTCACCTGTTGGATCAAATAAAAAACTGTCACAGGAGAAGCTAACAGACAGGAAGACAATCCACCGGAGCAGAATCAAACAATCCAAACAAGGTTTTACATCGCGTCTGAGGAAGTCTGCGTTTAAGGGGAGAGGAATTAAGAACTATCATTACAAATAACTCGAACCAATGACAAGCAGAATGAATGTCATATGACACTTGCGCATCGTCGGCATATTTCATCAACCCTGGACTCTGCCACAAGTACCCAGAATCAATTATCGTCAGCATATTTCGGCAACGCCGGATTCAGCCATAAATATATAAAGACAACGATCACAGCCAGGGCGTATGAAGTAATATGATATGCGCCTCCGTCAGCACATTCCACTAGAGGACCATCGTAGAACCCAGATGGGACAACAGCGACCAAAGCGACAACTACAAAATCAGTTCTACTAATGCAATCAAACAAAACGATTGGGTTTTTTTTAATAAAAACAATAAGGAATAGTTTAATTTATATAAATATAAATTATTTATAATATATAAATAATGTATATAAAATAACTGGAATATCTAAAAACAATCGCGATGATTTATTGCATTTTTCTTCAAAATGTATCACCATCTATAATGTAAGCTAATCGATTAATTAATTAAATAATAAATAAAATTAAATTTACTTTGCATAATTTATTATAGCTTAAAGCTGAATAGAAATTAAATCCATTTGACTTTTCTAAATTTGATTATGTGCGAAATAAATAATAAAAAAAAATTAATTTAAATATAAAGCATGATTTATATTTGAATAAATTTCGGAAAGACAGAACCAGATCAGCTTCATAAAGTATATATATTTATATATATAGAGATCAACATCAAAAGCCGATTCAATCTAGCTCTAACCCTTTTGATATGGACTTTGACTAATGATAAATTTAAAAATAAATAATAGATAAGTCAAATAAATAAAAAAAAAAAAAAGAATCAAACAAATAAAAAAAATATATAAAATAAATCAAACAAATAAAAAATAAATTAATTAATTAATAAGTCAAATAAATAAATAAAATAAATATTAAATAAGACAAATAATAAAATAAAGTAATAAACAAGTAAAATAAATAAAATAAATGCAGGGTATCTACTCATCGATCTCTCTTTCGACTAGCGAATTCTTTATTTGTTTTCTCACTTACATTGTTGTCGTTGTTGTTGTTGTTGCAGCTTTTTGTTTGTTCATTCGATTTGTTATAGCTGAATTGGCTGACTGAGGAGGCGGAGGAGGAGCTGCCATCGAGCAGACTTCTGCTGGCTGCAGCCGCAGCCGTTTTACTGGAATCCACCGAAGCAGTCGCCGCCTGCATCACAGCTGCCGATGCTAACGCATCCAATTGGGAGCCCTCCACTGCAAGATAAGTGTTAATTAAATATATATATTCAATTTTATATATATTTTATAGCATAACTCACCGTTTTGATGATGATGCTGATGCTGACGCTGCACGTTTAATGGTAATTGGGTTTGATCTGCATCCGATTCGCTTGTCGTCGATATGGTTGTGTCCTTCACCAGCACCAAAGCCTCACCTGACTTGATCGTCGTCAATATATTGGCAGCCTCCGTCTCCGATGCAGTCGGCTGATTGCAATCAGCTCCAGTTGTAGTCACAGCAGTAGCTGCCACTGAGAGATTGGCCTATAAATTAAAGCAGAGGTTATAAATAATCAGCAGAGGTTATTAATAATAATAATAACATTAATAATAATAATAATAACATTAATAATAATAATAATAACATTAATAATAATAATAATAACATTAATAATAACAAATATATATCTTTACATTTGTATTCATATTCTCTTCCGGAAATGCTTGTGCCGGATGCTGCAGATCCGTCGTGCTGCTGACACCAGAAACATCATCGTTTACTGCTGCTTTCTCCAAATCCAGCACCGTCTCGGATCCTGTTGCCGCAGCTGTTGCCGATGTTGAAGCGGGTGTGGATGTAGATGTGGCATTCTCCTGCTCATCCCTCGCCACCTTATCATCAATATGCTCATCATTCTTCGGCTGTTTGAGTGAATCATCGACGCCATCTAGTTGTTCAATAATATCATCCATGGGATCCGCATCCAAATCGGCCAATTTGGCAATATTAATCGATTGTTGCTGCTGCTGAGTGGTTGTTGTTATTGCCTCGACAATTTTGTCCTTCTCCTTGAGGGGTATAATGGGTGTGGTGGTCTTAAGGGGAGCACCCCGCGCTGAGAGGGTCAAAGTTCGTTGACCCGCAGCGGTTGCGACGCCGCCCGCATTGAAAATATTGACGAAACCTTTTCGCGCCGCCGTTGCACCTGGCAACATGACCAGCTTGTTGGTGCCGGTGCTGCTGACTGCCGCATTTGAGGCACTCATCACTGTGACCGGCTTGCCACCAATATAAACAGCCGTCTTCTGTTGCAACTTCTGCGCATGATTGCCGGCAGTTATCAGTTGAGTTGTTGTTGTCGTTGAGGTGGGCAGCGTTAGAGTAATGGGTCTGCCAGCAATACCGGCGGTACCCGTTAAATTACGCACCATTTTCACATTGGTCGGCGTGGCAGAGATAACGGTACGTGTTGTGGCGCCACCACCAACAGCCAAGGGTGTCGCTGTTGTGCCCGTAGAGCCAACAATGCTAACAATATTTGTGGCATTGCTGCCGGCGCTACTCATAACTGCTGTACCGGCACCAGTGGAGGACACGCTCCTCAAACCGGTTGTGCCCGTGGTAACAATGATTATTTGCTGATTACCCAATTGGGCGCCTTGTTTGTTGCTGGTGATGACAAACGCTGGCTTGCCACCCATCACATTTGGCGTCACTTTGCCCATTTGCAAAATGTTTGAGTTTTTCATTATCAACTTGCCCCCGGCAACGCTGTGTGGCGACACTAATTTTAGCACATTGCCCGACACCAGTGACTTTTGTGTATGATGTTGTTGTTGTTGTTGCTGCTGCGGCTGTTGTTGTTGCTGGTGTTGTTGTTGATGGTGTTGTTGTTGTTGCAGCTGCGTCAGTTGATTGCCAGCAGCAGTTGCAGTTGTTATTGTGCCGGAGGCCATCACTGTCTTCGGCTGCAAGCTGCCACCAGCAGCAATCTAAAATAGTTGAAGTTATTAATATCTCAATTAGTCATACTAAAAAAAATATAAATAATTTTTAATCTCTCATATAAAAAATAATAGTCGTAATAATAAATAAAATAATAGTGCTAATAAAAGTAATCGAATAGTTATTCATGTCAATTGAAGCAATAATAGTAATAGTTAAATATTATTATTACTATTGTTATTTTATATAGCTTCTGCAATTGAGAGATTATCAACTATTCAGCTATTATATATTACCTACTACCATTATTGTTATTTATTACTATAATATAACTGGTATTAAACAATAATTGAATAGTTATTAATCCATCAATTGAAGCAGGTATATAGAAAATAATAATAATAAATACAAATAATAGCACTAATAATTATAAAATGTTTTAAAAAAATAGTAGTAGTTCTAAGCATAACAATTTTTAAAATTACATTTAATTAAATAATGCATACAGAAGACGACAAACAATCAAGGAGCTGAAGGATCATATATATATTTAATATTATAACATTTATAGCAGCAGCACATAAATAAATAATATTTATAGTTGTGTAATAATATAATAATAATAATTAGAGGCAGGGAATATATTGCCAAGTAATAAACTTGATAAACTTTACTATTTCCTACGAATTGAAATTATTTTTTTGTGTTTGGGTAATTTCATTTTTTTGCTTATTTTATTTTTTTACTTATCTGTATACTAAAATTATGAATTAAATGGCAATATATGATTTAAATTTACTTGTTGAGCATCAATTAATATTTGATATCTCATTTTAAATTCAGCGTCAAGAATACACAATATTCTCCGATTCAGCAAAGATCTGGAATCTGTTAAAATGGAATGCTTACGTTTTACTCTTCGTCCTACCTGAATAGACCTCCTAACAATTTTTGTAGTTAAATTACTCAATTTTTATGTTCTCTTTAAATCTGTATAATATAAACTTACAAAAGAAAACACTTCCTTATTTTGTGATAATTCCAATGCAAAATTTCAATCGTTTGGCGATTCCACTTTGGGTTTACTTGAATACTTAATACACATTTTAAATATTTACAATTACTAATTGATTAATTACCAATTATTAATCGATTAATTGCCATAATGTTTAAAATTAGTAGTTGAGGATTAACTGAATTATCTTATTAGCTAAGAATTTTCAACCAATTTTTAAATGTTACTACAATTATTAAATACTTAATTATCAGCTAATAGTAATTATTGAGTAATTACCTGAATTTGTGTCGATCCACCAGCCGCCGAGGCAAGTTGTTGATTACAAATGGATATTGCAGCATGTGCCTGCACCTGCCCCTGCCCCGTTGTTGCAGCACCCTTGGCAATATTAAAGTTGACTTTTGGCAATGTTTGCACAGCCATGCCACCGCTGCTCGTCTTCACAAACTGCAGCTGCACGTTGGAGGCGAGTGTTAACGGTTTCTGTATAAAATACTGCTTGCCACCGATGGAAGTTGTTGCAGTCGCAGTTGTTGTTGTAGTTGTTGCCGTTGAGTGTTGCAGTTGTTGTTGTTGCATTGTGGCACCTGTTGTTGCTTTTAGTATTGTTGTTGTGGCGCCACTGGTGGTGCTGTAGCTGCAACTGCTGCTGCTTGTCGCAAGCCGTAAAGTTTGGCCAGCTGACGTTGCTGACGGTATAATGCGCAAGGAGGCGCCACCAGTTGAACTCGGCGTCGAGCTGAGTTGCAGTATATTACTGGGCGTGCCACTTGCCACATCTTTGGGCCGAAACTTGTGTAAGATGCCACCGGCAGCTGCAACGCCACTCGCCACTCCACTGCTGCTGTTTGTTGTTGCAGCTGTGCTGCTTATGATGGATAATTGTGGCTGTTGTTGTTGCACAGTTGCCACAGTTGTGGCAGCCAATATCGGCTTTAGTTGCGACGCAGGCGTTTGTGCCACATATACTGCGGCCGGCGTTTTTGCCTCATTTAGATGCAACACGGAAATGGGGCTCTTATCGAATTTCAATGCTGCACTTGCAATTGGCGCTGTTGTTGCAACAGCATCTGTGAAGCCTCCATTAGTGGCACCTGCATTCGCCACACTCTGAGTTGGCGGCTGCTTTGTGGCACTCACCGGACCCTGTTCGATTTTTTGTATTTGCAACACGTAAGCTGCCGCAAATGTTGTCGCCGTCCAGGAGAGTTCCAGCGCGTGGGTTGAGGCACGTACCAGCGCCACTTTGACAGCATACAGCGGTTTCGTCACCTCGAGATACCACAGATCCTTACAACACACCTGCAACAGATAATAATAAAAATAATTTAATTATAACAACTTAACATTCAAAATTTGTCTTGACTTGGATATAATTATATAAATAAATATATTAATATACAAATGTAAACATATATATATTAAATACTGATATTTATTATTTTGTTGGTATTTCAAAACTAATAGTTTTACATATGTCAAAGTAATTTTCTAGTTAATATTTTAATATATTTCTAGTTATTGTTTTTATTTTACTATAAATAAATAAAATAAATAATAAATAGTTTCATTTAATCACATTTTACAATATTATCACTAAACTACTAACGTTTATTTTAGTTTTTTTGGTTTTCTTTCTTAATATGACATTATAAATAAGTTGAGCTCATTTAACAATGTGACATAAATATGACCCACCTAATCGTATAGATTTCTAAGAAACTCAAAGCTTTTAACTTTAATTTAGTTTAATTTATTATTTATTATATTTTTAATTTTTTTTATAGGTTTTCCCAAATCTCTTATCAATTTTACATTGGACAATATTTTATTTTTTTAAGCCATTTAATATGAAACTTGAATTTTGTAAAATTTGTTTTTAGACCTTGTTGGACTGTAGTAAAAAAAAAAAAAAATATATATAAAATATAAATATTATATATATATAAATATTGCCATTTTGAGTACTTATATATTCAATTTTGAGAAATAGAAATATATAAAATATAAATATTATATATTGGCTTATAGGTATATAAATAAAATATACTTATTTATATATATATTATACTTATATATACATATTATTAAAATCAGTTATAAGTGAAGATCATCTCACCCTAACCTGGTTGTTCCAAGCTTTGCGATAACCATCTCGCCCCGACCAAACATAGAGACGACTCTGAATGCCAACGGCACAGTGCCCGGCTCGTGCTCTGGGCACATTCTCCTCGATGGTGTCCAGGGTGACATTCTCCCACGTCATCGTATCTACACAAAAAGCATATTATAATATACAATACATATATATATATATATACTATATAGTAGATACCCAAATCGAGTACGGCGAGCGTATTTGTGCATTTCCATTCACGTTCTGTTGTCGCCTTCGAATCATTTATCACCAGTGGTACCCAGCCGCCAAAAACATACATTTTATTTGCAATCATTGTCGAACTGTGCAAGGATCGGGGAAGTGGGGCTTGTCCTCGAGTCCTTGGTTTCTCCCACGTCATGGAATCTGTAAAAAAACACCAAATGGAAAACAATTATAATTAATATATATATAATTCGCAATAGAGAAATACCCGTGTCAAGCAACCACAAATCGCCCAGGCGACAACCGCTCATTCCGCCGTAGACGAGTAGGCTCAAATTGCCCGTATCTTTGCTCGTAAACGAAATACCCGTGTGCGATTCCCGGGGAGGCGGACTATCGCCAAATGTCTTGGGTATTGTCCATTTGCCATTGTGACTGTGTACGCCTCGCGTATCCAATATATACAAATCATTCAGATATCTAAAATTAATTTAAATTTAAAAAAATTAACACTATTAATATAGAATATTTAAATGAGAAATTTCTTACTCTCATTTTATATTTATTTTTGCTTTAAATTCTAGTTTTTGACTTCTCAAAGTAGTAAAAATTTCATTCATTTATAAATTTAAAAATAATAAATTTGATTTTGAATTAAATATATTTTTTTATTTGGGATTTTGCTATGTCGACTGAGAGCAAGCGGGTCGAAAATTCTAGTTAACCAACGGAAAAATGTAAAATGATTAAAAATTATTTTATTTATTTATAATTATGAATTTAATTTATTTTTTTTATTTAAGATATTTCTGTTTCGATTGAGGGATAGTCGAAAATTCGAATTTCAAAAATATTAAATATGAAAATGTATTTTTAATTTAATAATCGAAACGAACAACTACTAATAAATATATTTTTAGCAACTATTGAATATTGTTTTTTGGTATTAAACAAACAACTAATAATATTAACATTAATTCCTACATACTAATAAATATAATTATTATTATTGCGAAGAAACCAAAGTAGAAAAAAAGGCAACTTATTTACAACTACTAATATTAATTAATAATTGCCACCTACTTGGGAATATTATTTTTGGGATCATCCGACTCATTGGCCAGTCCGCCAAACAGGAATATTTTCTCGCCGACCATCGTGAAGCTGTGCCCCAACCGGGGGCAGGGTGAGACACCGTTATCCGGCGTCTCTGGGTACATTTTGCGCCATTCCCATTTGGTTGCTTGTAACTCGTAAAGTTCATTTGAATATTTGCCATATTCAATCATGCCACCAAAGACAAACATGCGGGTGCCTTCCACAACAAATCCATAAGCGGCACAACCATTTGGCACATCGCCCTTCAGCACGGGCACATACCATTGATTGGTGACTAAATTAATAATTAGAAATTGACAATTAGCAATTGAAATTATCAATTGTAGCGGGCCGATTCAGATTGGCAGTCGTGACTAGAAATGCTGTATTTTTACATATCGATTGTAGTGTGACGATAGTGCAGCTCCATGAACATCGACACCAAATTGCAATTTGCTTAACGATAGTAGTGTTCGACACGCGACTGGAAGTCCAGACTAAATATACAGTGTTGTTAAATGGTGCAGCTGCATGAATATCGACTCACAATGGTAAGTCGCTCAACGATGTATTGTATTGTGCACTGACAGTGCAGCTGCGAAACACGACTACAACGGTGTTCTCAATTACCGTTAGTGGCAAAGATATCATGCCCCCTGCTTTGCATGACATACAAGCAACGCACTCAAAATAAAAAAAAACTCATTTAAAATCACAAAATAAATACCTGTATTATAAACATGTAACTCGTCGACAATTCCCTCGTTGCCGCCACCAAAAACGACCATTAATTCCTTGATATTTATGGCACGATGACCGTGGCGGGGACGCGGCTGCGGCCCCGTTGGATTTAAAACGCGTTTCCAGCGAAAACCAAATTGATTATTGGCCAACGTATTATTATTAATATGATTATCAGTTTGGTAGGTGGCATCCATTTCCATATCGATGCGTGCCAAGCAATTTGAGTCAGTTCGAACAATTTGTTCCGCGTTCAGCTCATCGGCAGAATTATTTGATGCGCTTTCCATAATTATTGTTTATCGTTAATCGGGGTTTTCTTTTGGTTGTTTCCGTTTTCAGCAATTAAACAGATTCTTCTTTTTTAATGTATTTGTTTACAATTCAAATTCATCTTTTCGCTTGTCAAAACTGTAAAAAAAAAGTAGTCAAGTTAAAATTAAAAATTTAAATGAATACGAAATAAATTATTATTGAGCACTGTGATTGCTGCATTGATGCTAACAATTTCTATTGACCTGGCAATGCCGTCAAATGGACGACGACGCTCATCAAAAATCGGTATCAAAATTTTGGTGCCAATTTATCACACAAATTTGGTGAAATGCGAATTAATGTTGTTTTTCCTTCTCGCTTACCAAATTAACAATTGCACTTTATTGAAATTGAAATTTAAGTCAATAATAAATGAAAATGCGACACTCCAAAATTTGTTCACACATACAATGCGCAAAAAAAGCCGAAGAAAACGACAACGACGCACACAGAGGCAACTCAAAAAGGTGTCAGGCAGGGAGCCGAACTGGATCATCGCTGTGCAACAGCGCTGGGAGGGTTGCTCTGTTGACTAAGGTTGCTACCCAACATATCGATATATCGATAAGCGCAACTCAATTTGGCTAGCGAGGCTGAACAATATTTTTTGTTTAAATATAAATTAATTATAAAATAAAAATATAACTGAATGAATATGCACAATTAAAACCAAACTATAATTTGGCATTAATAATCAATAGCAAAACAATATTTTTTTCTTTATATTTTAATTGTTATAATAAAATAAAATATTCAATAATAATATAACTTTAATAAATTATTGTTTATATATAAAGATATCAACGATAAAACAATTAGTTAAGCAATAACAAATTATTTTTATTGATTTTAATTGTTTGTCGATGTTATGAAAAAATAAAAATATTAGGTTTTTTCTGAATCTCTATGCGCAGTTGTGCCCAGACGGCGACGCGTCGAAAAATTTGCAGTGTACCTGTTCGTACCCATACACGCATGCTCATAAAAGGCTGAGTTTTTCATTTACCCGCGATTTTGTCGCAGTAAAGTCAACTGAAATAACGATCTGCGTTAGCTGCTCGACACGCTGACTACTGCAAAATTTTCGACGCGTTGACGTCTGGGCACAATTGTGCCCAAAGATTCAGAACAAAACCCGATGCACTTTTTTGTCGATTTGACGCCTCTATGTATTGTCTGCTTAGTGGCAATATTTATAAAGATGCATATCGAATAAAAATTAATTGATTGCAACTCACACTTCAAATATGGAAACATTGACTCAGCATCAGTCAAACTCACGCTCCAATCGATATATTTTGTATATTTAATGTGACCAGCTGCTTTACTTGCAGAAATTCTCTCCCAATTTTCTTTCTAAAAACAAACTATATATCGTTTGCTTATAGTTCAGAAAAAAAATAGCACGCATACAAATTCATAGTTGCAATCGATTTTTTTTCTACGCCTGAAAGTATGCAATTGCTTTAAAGTGGGCTCATAATTAAAAACAAAATAAACTATTAACTATATATCGTTTTTTTTAATGTCGCGATGTGCTAATTCAAAATACGTGCAACTTTTATACGTGTTGTGTTTAGTGCTTTTTGTGTTTGACGCTTATGCAATCTAAATTCTAAATTTTTTGGTAGGTGAGAAATTGAACTACGAATCCAGATACACATACGCATATATAGAAGTACTTGTGCATGTGCGTCTGTAACTGTAACTGTAACTGTTCATTACGTTTTACATAATCCGTAATGCTGCTTATCGCATTTACGTAAACGATTGCAGTTTTTGCAATTGCAGTTTTTAAAAAATTATAAATTAAATAATTAGAAAATAAAAATGTATTAAGTATATATGTTAAGTAAAAAAAGTATGTTTGTTAAAGTAAAGAGTTATTGTTATTGTTTTGGTGCATAATAAAACTCGTTATTGACACTGGACATAAAGCGACAGCTAGCGGGCATTATGCGCAGCTGCGAAAGAGTTGTTCACACTGCCAGCATCCAGCAGCTGCATCAATTTCAAAATAGCGTCAAAATAATAATATACCTAAAATATATAATCCCAATTTTTCATTAATTATTAATTATTTAATATTATTATATTTATATATATGTCTTTCTTTTCTGTTCCATTCATCAGCATACAGCTGAGATCTGATAAGATAGATTGTGATTTTTATGCGCTTATCACGCATATCAAGGCAAAGAAGAAGAACGCCGCATTGTTAACGTAATCAAAACAAACAAAAGACTGATGAAAGAGAACAACAAATAAAACATGCAGCTACACTGCGATAAGCAGGGCAAATAACTGTCACTCTGGGATAAGTGGGTACATATTAGGTACAAATGTACACACTAGTACAAATGTATCACAAATAGGCTATATATAGAAGGCTGGCTTGCAAAGCGGAGCGCAGTCTT
The DNA here is from genome assembly GCA_037043625.1 of Drosophila melanocephala. Taxonomy (NCBI): domain Eukaryota; kingdom Metazoa; phylum Arthropoda; class Insecta; order Diptera; family Drosophilidae; genus Drosophila; species Drosophila melanocephala. The sequence goes on along the minus strand of JBAMBD010000580.1, from coordinate 196,625 downwards.
CGTTTGTAGTTAGTGAAAGTCCCAGTTGCTGCTGCTGCTCTCGTCTTCTACTCGATTAAAAGTTATAAAAAGTGTGAGTGATGACCACCAAAATAAAAAAGTGACTTAAGTCAGTGACTTTAAAAATAGTGCGACTTCTTATTAATACTATTAAATATATAAAAGTGTGACAAATAAAGGAAAATTAACAGATATGTAATTTAATTTTTAACATTTATTAAATTTATATATATTAAAAAAATATATATTCAAAAAATCAAACCCATAAACTAAAATAATTGACAGCTAATAATCTGGCAACACCAGTCGACAATCGTCAAGTGTTGAACAACAACTAAAACTATCGCCCACAACAATATGTTTTCTTCAAAATTGCTTTTGTTTTATGCGCTTAACGCCAACTGGTCACATTGTTTTGTATTTGTGTATACCTTGCGAGTTTATCTGTTGTGCTGGCAAAAAAAGATAATACAAAAAAATACTAGCATTTCTGGTAATAATAATTATTGTCAAAGGACAACGGCAATAAATAAAATGTTCACGTTTTGTTTATAGTTAATATATAATATTAATTTATTTGCGTGCTGTGTTTGAACTTGTTTTTGCGCTGCGTTTATCGTATTTCCATTTTCGTTTTTTTTTTTTCGCCTACTGCAGTTTTATTTAAATCGCGTGGCAACACCCACAAAAATAATTTCGATATCGAAAACTCAAATAAATTTGGGTAAATAATTAACATAAAGTGAAAACAAATATCTGTATATATATATATATATGTCAAGTTGTGTGTATAAGTGCAGAGATTTTCGCATAAGCATTCCTTTGTATCAAATATTTATATTGAGCATATTGCATATGGGATACACACACACAAATATATACACACACACACACACACACAAATATACACACACACACACAAATATATACACAAACACACACACAAATATATATATACACACACACACACACAAATATATGCCCACACACACAACATGCAAACATATATACACACACACAAATATATACACACACACACACACACACACAAATACATAACACACACAAATACATAACACACACAAATACATACACACACACACATGTCGTTGACAGACTATTGGCATGTGTAGGCATGTATACAAATCTACGTATATAGAGACATAGACATGTATGTATAAAAGTGATATCATCCCGTTATTTGTCATCTTTGAGCCAGCCCCGTTAGAAATCAATAATGTAATAACTCTTTATATGCATATGTATTACTATTTATGTATATGTGTGTGTACTACAGTTCCATTTTGATTTGCTCTACATAAAATAACTAAAATCCAAAGCCGACAGCCAAAAGAATTTTAGAATGCCAATGCCAAGATATATACACACACACACAACAGACATAGACACATATGCACTAAAAATCTGTGCTGTATGACGTAATTGCATGTGTCGAGTGAAAAATGTGTGAAGAGTTTTTTTTTTTTTTTTTTTTAACCAAAACTTGCTTACATTTGTTCGTATTATTTTCAAAGTGTGTGTGTGTGAGAGAGAGCGCTATGAATAGGCTTTAGCTTACTCTCCTCGCGCTCTCTCTCCCGCTAGCTGTAAATCATTGATAAGCATAGAAAGTGTGGCTTAAAAAGGACAAGCGAAAATGTTACGCACACATGCTTGCATATGCATGTGTGCGTGCTCTGCATAAAGCTAATTGCATTTTGTTTTTCCCATGCCCTTGCCAACATATGTATGTATGTGAGTGTGTATTTATGCGTGTGCTGTGTGTAGTTGGCTTTGCATAGCGTCCAGTTGAAAAAAAAAACATATTTATGTAAGCATGTATATGTGTGTACGTTTATGTATATTAAATAACGACGCCAAATAAAACGTATGTGAAAAATACATGGCTTAAAATAAAGATACATACATGAATATAAAAAATACATAAAAAGAATATAAATACAAAAATAAAAAAAATACACAAAGATAAAAAATACATAAATATATATGGCGAATATATAATTAAATATTATTTTTACAAGCAAAAAAAATGCAATTTTCTTCTAATTGATTAAAAAAATTCTTTCATAAAAGGGTATTTTTAACACATAAAAAAACAATTTCCTGACCTGCATTCACAATTTTATATTGTTAATGGATTTGTGCAGTTTCATTCAATACAAAGATTATTTTGTTTTGCGATAAGCAAGTTATCGATATTTTGGCTCGAACTCTGCTTCATCTTCTTCTTTGATTTCGCACTTTGCTGTCTCTTCTATTGCGATAAGCAATTGCTTTTTGATCTGCAAAGAATGCATGGCCAAGTACTCATAAAATACTTAACAATTATTTTCTTGGACTCGGGCGGGTCAAGCGATATTCAAAGTATACGCGCTTGCTGCCTGCCGGGTAATTATTGAGTTTTTGAACTTGAATGCAGCACTGGGATATTATTTTATGTGTACCATCTATGCTTATCAGTGACGTCAACAAATATGAAAAAGCTGCATTATGCGGGCATTAAAAGAAGCTGGTTTAATCCCCTTTTTATTTTACGCTCTGCAGCATTTTGCGTCATTATAACACGTCATCATAGCTCATGCTTTAATCTAGACATGTTAAGACATGTTCACTTATGTGTTAGATAGCACATAGATATATGTACTTATATAGATAAGTATACATGTTTATATTTACCTATTTATCTAGGTGTTTTTTTTTTGTCTTTTTTTTATGCAAACCAATTTTGTTAGTATTTGTTTTTTGCCCAGGTAATGTTTTATTTTCGAAATACAGGTGCATGTGTGTGCGTGTGTGTGTCTGTCTGTTATGTGAGGCTAAACAGAGCCGTTGACCGCCGACATTTTTATTACACGCACATGTGTGTCTGTGGCTGTGTGGATAAAAACCTATAAATGTATATATGTATCGAGTCGCGTGCTTTTGTCTGCCTGTTTCTATACTGGTTGTTGGGCATGAGTCGATAGTGAGCGTGAAGGGAATGGCAGGGGGGTGGGGTTGCTCATTTACGTATCGCACACAGCTGCAGCGATTAATTTTTTTGCGAACATGTTCGGTGACACGTTCGTAAGCTTAACGTTTTACAATCGAACATGTTCGATGTACGATGTTCGTTGCTGCGCTCGAACACTCTGTGCTTTGCACACCGTTAGCCAAAGCTTTTGGGCTAGGTGACAAGAGTTGTTTGGATGCGTATGTGAAAATTTATTAACTGTGCCATTTATTTATTTAATGTCATCTAAAGTCAGTCGACACAAAAAATAAATATATTAAATTAAATTAAAAATAAAATTGATATTGATTTTAAAGAAAAAAAATATACGATTTATAAAATTTCTGGTTGTAATATACAAAATATTTAAACTAAACTAAACTGGAAATTGTTATTTTTTGTATTTAAACATTCCGTATATAAGTATTCATCTGTTTATTTAACAAATATGTATTTTTCAAGGTTAAAGAAAACCAGTAAAACTTTTAATTATTTGTTTGCGTTACAATTAAACATTTAACTATTGATATATGTTTTATTTAACGGATATTGTTGATGATTACTAAAATATGCATATATATTTTTATTTTGAACAGATATTATAACCAATGGCCACAATCGATGGAAGACCGGCGCAATATGGGGTATCACTTAAGCAATTACGCGATATCATGGAGCATCGCGGCCGCGAAGGCATAGCGAAAATCAATGAATACGGTGGCATTCATGAACTATGCAAAAAACTCTACACATCTCCAAATGAAGGTAGAAAAATTATAATAAATAATAAATTTAAATTAATTCGAATTTTATTTGTCGATTTAGGCCTAAGCGGGTCGAAAGCGGATGAGGAGCATAGACGTGAGACTTTTGGCTCGAATGTAATACCACCGAAACCGCCGAAAACGTTTCTGACTCTTGTCTGGGAGGCGCTTCAGGATGTCACACTTATTATCTTAGAGGTAGCTGCGCTAGTTTCACTCGGTCTATCATTCTACAAGCCCGCCGATGAGGATGCGCGTAAGTCTATACTCTACTATGATATATATATTATTATATTATGATGGTAATCTTTATTTTTATATCTAAATTTATTTTACATTTACATCATTTATTATTATTATTTGATATTATTATATGAAATATATATTTTTATATTATGACTCTAATCTGTATTTATATGTATTTATAAATAATATATATTGTTAAGAATTTCCCTTTTCCATAAAAAATAGAAATTGTCTATTTCTAATTTTCAGATTTGTCATTATTTCTATTCTAATTTGTATATTTATGATTATTATTAATTATTTTTTAAAATTTTTATTTATTATATATTTTTTTCGTTAATTTTCTTACTTTGCATAAAATTAAATTATTCATTATTCATTTTAATTCAATTTAAATAAATTATTTAGTTATATTCTTATTTATTTGTATTATTATTTATTGTTAGTAGTATTATTTATTATATTTTATTATTATTATTTAAGTTCAAATTTGCATTATTATAATTCGTTATTTTTTATTATTATTTTTATCGTTAATTTTCTGCGTTTTTCAAGGAATATATTTTTTTTTTCTTAATTTTAATTGAATTAAAATAAGCTGTAAACGTTGAATATAATAAATGTTATTTTTTCTTGCTCATTCTATTTTTTAAGTCTTCTACTACTTTTAAGAACGTATTTATAAGCTGCTTCAATTTACAAACTTAAAAAAATACACATTTGAAAACATTTCTTTTATTTTTTATATTTAATTTATTTCCTATTATCTTGTATATATTTATTTAAAATATTTATTATCTATTTAGTTTCTATGTATTATGTATATAATATATATATTCTTTGATTTTCAGCTCTACTGCAGGAGGAGGATGAACATCATGGTTGGATCGAGGGTCTCGCCATTCTCATTTCGGTGATTGTGGTCGTGATTGTGACCGCTTTCAATGATTACTCGAAGGAACGACAGTTTCGGGGTCTGCAGAATCGCATCGAAGGCGAGCACAAGTTCTCCGTGATTCGGGGCGGCGAAGTCTGCCAGATATCGGTTGGCGATATTCTAGTCGGCGATATTGCTCAAATCAAGTACGGCGATCTTTTGCCCGCAGACGGATGCCTTATCCAAAGCAATGATTTAAAGGTATTTATATACTTCTCAACTTATTTATTTATTTTCCTATTAATTAATTTATTAATATATGTATTAACCTGTTTAATTATTTATTTAATGTTAACTGAAGTTAGTCAATACAGCAAAATACAAAAAGTAAAAAATTGATTCAATTAAATTAAAAATATCATTTAATATATACATTTAAATTAAAAAACAAGAAATATTTATAAGATGATGACTATTTGAAAGCAAAATGGATTGGAGAAAACCTAGAAAGAACCCATTCGATTTTCTTTACGGGAATTATTAGGTATAAATTTTGGCAACAAATACCGGAGATTATTTTTGGAAAACAAAAAAAAGTGGTTAAGGAAACCTAAATTAAATAAATAAAATAAACTGTAATTAATAAAGCGAATTAATTAAATAAATGAAATAGGCCGTAATTAATCGATTGAAATTCTGAACTTTTAAACGGATTCGAAATAAAACACTTTAAGAATGGCTCTTAATTATTCATTTTTAATTAATATTATATTTAAGATTAACTATATGGAACTCTAAGCTAGAAAAACCATCAACGAGAAATATAAATAGCGGCTGGCAATTTAAATAGAGTCTGGCAAATTCCTAAAAATGTATTCAACAATTAATCATTAATTTATTAAATGTGAAGAGTTGCCTTAAATATTTTTGTCATTTTTACAAACAACAATTAAAATGGTTAATATATCATTTGCGACTTTAGGCAAAATGTGTTATTTACATTAATATGTATTTAATTATTTATATATATTTAATAAGTTACTTGATTAATATTTATTTAATTATTTATATTTTTTAAATTACTTATCTTTATTTGATTAATGTTCATTGTCTTGTTGTGTATTTGTTTAGGTGGACGAATCATCGTTGACCGGTGAATCGGATCATGTGAAGAAGGGTGCCGACTCGGATCCGATGGTTCTCTCTGGGACCCACGTGATGGAGGGGAGTGGCAAGATGGTTGTCACCGCCGTCGGCGTCAATTCGCAGGCCGGAATTATTTTCACGCTGCTCGGCGCCGCCGTCGACGAACAGGAGGCCGAAATCAAAAAGATGAAGAAGGGTGCGTATTTAAATTGATCTTTGTATATGTAAATATAAATATAAATATAAATATAAATATAAATATAAATATAAATATAAATATAAATATAAATATAAATATAAATATAAATATAAATATAAATATAAATATAAATATAAATATAAATATAAATATAAATATAAATATAAATATAAATATAAATATAAATATAAATATAAATATAAATATAAATATAAATATAAATATAAATATAAATATAAATATAAATATAAATATAAATATAAATATAAATATAAATATAAATATAAATATAAATATAAATATAAATATAAATATAAATATAAATATAAATATAAATATAAATATAAATATAAATATAAATATAAATATAAATATAAATATAAATATAAATATAAATATAAATATAAATATAAATATAAATATAAATATAAATATAAATATAAATATAAATATAAATATAAATATAAATATAAATATAAATATAAATATAAATATAAATATAAATATAAATATAAATATAAATATAAATATAAATATAAATATAAATATAAATATAAATATAAATATAAATATAAATATACATATACATATACATATACAGTGTCTCACAGCTTATTTGGACCAGTGCCTAGCAAAAGTTTTAATTGCCTGCCATAAACAAATTATACATCATTTTTCAAAAATTCCAAATACCGATGGAAGGTACATATATTAACCACCAAAATTAATATATGATCCCAACAAACTGGGGTTTCACCACCTGCTAGGTCGGGTTATGTAAAAAAGTACCTTGATTTATGGTCACATCTTATTTGGACCAGTGGCGTTATGGACACCTGGGTGCCATAAAACCCGGGTTTTTTACGTCAGGTTGATTATTTTCGGTATAAATAGACCAATCCCTCGTAGTCAGTTTAGTTATATCCTGCATCTCGGGTGCAACCAGCCAACAAGGGCTATGGACACACGGACTACCATTGAACAACGGAATCTCATCCTGGAACACTTCAATATCGGATATTCACATCGCCAAATAGCTGAAATGGTCAATTTACTGTATACAACATCAATAGGCGGTTCGTCGACGAAAATCGTATAGAGGACAAGGGCAGAATGGCAGCAAACAAGATTTTCACCGAACAGGAAGAGCGGGAAAATCCCAAGCTATCGGCTCCAAAACTGACTCAACAGGTGGAGGATTAAATGGGGAAAAAGTGCAGTGTGGAAATTGTGCGCCGGGTTCTGCGCAACCATGACTTTAATGCCCGAGTACCACGGAAGAAGCCCTTTATAAGCGCAAAAAATAAAGGGATTAGGATGACGTTCGCCAAAACCCACTTGGACAAGGATGTGGAGTTCTAGAACACAGTCATATTTAAAGATGAGTCCAAATTCAACATGTTTGGCTGGGGCGGACGGAATTATGGGTGCCGACAGTCCAATACTGAGCTGAATCCCAAAAACCTAAAGGCAACAGTCAAGCACGGAGGAGGAAGTGTCATGGTATGGGCATCTATCTAGGCAGCCGGCATCGGAAATTTGGTGTTCACTGAAACAACAATGGACAAGAATATGTACCTCAGTATATTAAAGTAAAATTTACTCCAAAGTGCCGAGAAGCTAGGAATCCGACGTACTTTCCGGTTCTACCAGGACAACGACCAGGACAATAACCAAGCATAAGTTCGGATTAGTACAGTCATGGCTTATCTGGAACTGCCCCCACATGATAATTCCACCGGCCCAGTCTCCAGATGTAAATGTTATTTAAAATTTGTGGGCTCTGCTGGAAAATAACATCCGGAATCACAGATCCGATCTCAAAAATGCTCTGCTGGATGAGTGGAGCAAAATCAGTCCAGAAACTACCCGGAAGCTGGTATCTTCCATGAATAAAAGGTTAAGGGAAGTTATTAAGGCTAAAGGATATCATACTAAGTATTAATATCCTTATTTAAGTTTTTATACGCCTAATATAATAATTTTCTAAGACTGCCTCAAATAAGCTTTGACGTGTATTTTGGATATGTTTTCAGTTTTTGACTAATTTTAGTTAATTAATTAATATTTTAATAAAAACTAAAGTTTCCTTTTCAAACGTGATATAACATGAAACAAACTGGCATTTAAACATTTTGCGTTTGTTTCTTTGTTTAAACCTTATAGCACTTTACATTTTTTTTTGCTAGATACTGGTCCAAATAAGCTGTGAGACACTGTACATATACATATACATATAAATATACATATACATATAAATATACATATAAATATACATATAAATATAAATATATATGTAAATATATATTATAATATAATATAATATATTTTATATATATATATATATATATATTTTATATATATATATATATATACCCCAAATACACTAAGCAATAATCCCACTTACACAAAAAAAAAAGAAGTTAAATGTTGTATATAAAAAAAAATAGGCTAGAAAATTGTCTATTTGAATTAGTTTAAGTAATTAATTGCCCTGGTTAGCATCAAAAACTTACACAACACACACACAGTAAGAATAAGAACTTCAATTTATCGATATTCTTGAATTCTATATATATATATATCGTTTATGGTTTATTTTTTATTTTTTCATATTCCAATATTGCATGACGTGAATTGATTGACCCATCTTTGAAAACTCCTTCATCTACCTACCAATAAAAAAACAACCAACCAATCAATCAATCAACCAACCAAATCACCACCACCAACAAAAAACACCAAAAAAAAAATTAACAAATTCAATTGAAAAAAAAAACGAAAAAAAATGACGTAAATGGATCGAACCTTGATTAAAACTCCGATTACAAAAATTATCGATAATTCAGAAGCTAAAAAGGCGAGCAAGCAAAAGAGCAAGAGCCTGACAGGTGAATTCACTTAAAATAGTTTAAATAATAATACTACTACTACAGATTTAGTTAGTTTTTTACAATAATTACACTGAGAAAAATACATAATGAAACAAACGTAAAAAACAAATCCAAAAGAAACATAAGATCAAAAATACCCTTGCAGACCAGAGCTTTAAACGGGTTTTTTTTTATGGGTATAACATATATATCTTCCTTCAGTGAATATTCCGTTAAAAACAATCGCCAATTCGGTTTGAATTGGTTCCAATTACTTATCTATTTCAATATTCAATTATTTCAATAATTTTCATTCGTCAATGCCACATTTGTAGCAATGAAATTGTTATCGATTATCGTTTCTCTAGTTGACGTAGAACATAAATGGTGCTATCGATAGTAATCGACCTACCCAAACAAAATATATATCATCATAAACATAAATAAATTCAGATTGTTGTATTTCTGAAATCATTTGCCAATTTTGCAAAATGTATAGTGGCGTATTAGATAGTAGATATCTAAAGACGTCTAAAATAGTTAAAGAATGGAATACCATTACTATATAGGGTACTGCTAGTTTTAGCTTAGGTATTTAAATGTAACACAAAATAAATATATAAAAAAAAAATACCCTTGCAGCTATAAACGTTAAACACAGCAATTAACTGATCCTAACAAATATTCAAATTAATAAAGAACATTTTAAAAATAAGCAACAAATATGTATATAGTTCTATAAATAAAAATTAAAATATATAGACACCGAAATATCGTCTGCAGGGGTATAAAAATACTTTAAAAAAAAGATTAATTATTAATGAATTATAAATTATATACATATATATATATATGTATATAGGTGATACTGATGGACGTACACCAATGAAAGCAGCCAATGCACCAGCAGCTCCTCGAGGCGGAGGCGATGCCATCAAATCGGAATCGGATGGGAATCATGTGCAGCAATCGTCGACGACGAGTGCCGCCGAAACTGGCCACAAGAAGGAGAAGTCTGTGCTGCAAGCGAAGTTAACCAAATTGGCGATACAAATTGGCTATGCGGGCTCAACGATAGCCGTGCTCACGGTCATCATATTGATAATACAGTTCTGTGTGAAGACTTTCGTTATCGATGAAAAACCCTGGAAGAATACCTATGCCAATAATCTCGTCAAGCATTTAATTATTGGCGTTACAGTATTAGTTGTTGCTGTGCCGGAGGGTTTGCCACTCGCTGTCACCCTCTCGCTGGCCTACTCTGTGAAGGTGCGTTAATCGATATATGTATATTTGTTTATTATTTGTATACTTTTTGTTGTAGAAAATGATGAAGGATAATAATTTGGTGCGTCATTTGGATGCGTGTGAAACGATGGGAAATGCGACGGCTATTTGCTCGGATAAAACAGGCACTCTGACGACTAATCGAATGACTGTCGTCCAATCCTATATCTGTGAGAAACTGTGCAAGGTGTTGCCAACGTTGAACGATATTCCGCAGCATGTTGGCAATCTGATCACAATGGGCATATCGGTCAATTCTGCGTATACTTCCAATATAATGGTAAGAACTTATACAAAGATATATGTATATTGCTGTATGCTTCAGTTTGTTATGTATGCTGTGTGGATTTTTTTCTTAGTATGTAGATATTAAATATTGATAGTTGTAGTATATAGATTAAGCTTAGAAGGGGCAGAATAGATTGAGTATGTCGCAGTGCAGGTATCTCAATAATAATATAGTATATCGATTTTTTTAGTACTCCATCTGGATTAGTTTGTGGATACAAGATTCAGTTTATTATTTATAATGTGTGAATTTTAACATATTTTTGATGATAGTTGGATATAGATTTTTATACTTTGATACCGAAGGTGTCATAGTATATTGGTTTTGTGCAATATCCGTCATGCTGTCTGTCCATCTGTCCGTCTGTATAAACGTAACTTTTTTCGACACCCTTAGAGATAGGGACTTGAAACATGGAACATATACTGGTGTGTGCCGGCGTCAGACAAAGTGTAAAAATTGAAGTGCTACGTTCACTAGGCGGCTAGGTGAAATCTCATATCTCCCACAATTTTAAGTCTAAAATCACTAAATTTAGTTGGTAGGTTGTTGGCGATGTCCTTCACAGATCGACATATGCCACGCCCACGTCAGCCGCCCCCAGGCCCCCCGCCCCTAAAAATCTTCCGTAGTTTTTGATTTAGAGCCGTCAAATTTGGTATTTATATTATTGGTAGCCGCCTTTAAAAACAGATAACAAATTTGTATGGCCACGCCCACACATGTGCCCATAATCGCCAAATTCGATATTTCGGAAAGTGTAAATCGATAAATACGCATATCTCCCACAATTTTGAGGATAAGGTGACCAAAATTGGAAAGTGACTTGATGGTAACCTCCTCCCAGGATCGGCAGACCACGACCACACACGCCGCCCCAGGAAATTCAATCCTTGAAACCTGAAATGCGCATATCTTCCACAATTTATAAGCTAGAGTCACAAAATTTTAAAAGTATGTTACTGATACCGCCCCTAAGAGATCGATAAAAAATTGAACGGCCCGCCTGCCTAAACCGAAACACCTGTTAGTGTAAATCGACAAGACGGTATTTTGCACACAATTTGAAAGCTATAGTCACCAAATTTGAAAGGTATATTGCTAGTAGTACACTTCCCTTCGGAGAAAAAATTTTGGACCACGCCCACTCCCGCCCCTAAAAACGACAAAAGCCTATATCAATTTAAGAGCTACAGTTACCAAACATGGAATGTAGATTACTAAGATCGGACTCCAAATTTTTTTTGGCCATGCTCCATATCTCCCGTAATTTTAGAGCTTCAGTTACCAAACTTTGAAGAAACGTTACTAGCTTATATCTATCGCAAATTGAAAGGCAAACTTGGATAGTATTTCTTGGCTACATCCACCCTGTTCTTTACTACTTGTTCGATTACGCCCGACTGCAACATTCTCTCTTGTTTCAATTTAGTTTATTATATTATTTGCTATATATAAAATATATATAAATAGTTTTATTTTCACAGTTTAAATTTTCGTTTAATAGATTTTCTTTAATTTATTTATTGGGTGTATGAATATGTAGACATTTAATTTTGACGTTAATTGTTGCTACAAGTATAAGTTTATTATTTATACTGTGTGCATTTATGCATTATTTTTTACATATATATTTTTTATAATTATATGTAGACATTAACTATTGATAGTTGTATTATTTAGATTTTTTCTGTGTTAATTGATATTTTTCTTGCCCAGTGCCCTTCAAGATAAACTTTATTGTTTATTATGTGTGCATTTCGCTCCATCTTTTGTTATTTATTATTTTGAATAATATGTAGACATTTAATACACGATATATTATATTAATTGATATGAATTTTGTAACACCTTACAGCCTGGTCAAAATACGGGAGACTTACCCATTCAGGTGGGCAATAAAACTGAGTGCGCATTGCTCGGTTTTGTACAGGCTTTGGGCGTTAAATATCAATCCATACGCGATGAAATACCCGAGGATCGGTTCACACGCGTCTACACCTTTAACTCGGTGCGCAAAAGCATGGGAACTGTGATCCCCCGCCCGAATGGCGGATATCGTCTCTACACAAAAGGAGCCTCCGAGATCATAATGAAGAAGTGAATATCTAATATATTAAATATAAATTATGACTTACGATATTATTATTTCAGATGTTCGTTTATCTATGGGCACGAAGGTACGCTAGAGAAGTTCACCCGGGACATGCAGGAGCGCCTCATCCGCGAGGTGATCGAGCCGATGGCCTGCGACGGTCTGCGCACCATTTCCGTTGCCTATCGCGACTTTGTGCCCGGCAAGGCGGCCATCAACGAGGTGCACATCGATGGCGAACCCAATTGGGATGACGAGGAGAATATTATGACAAACCTGACCTGTTTGTGTGTGGTGGGCATTGAAGATCCCGTCCGACCGGAGGTGCCCGACGCCATTCGCAAGTGCCAAAGGGCGGGCATCACAGTCCGCATGGTCACCGGTGACAATATTAATACGGCCCGTTCCATTGCTGGGAAATGCGGCATTCTGCGGCCAAACGATGATTTCCTCATTTTGGAGGGCAAAGAATTCAATCAGCGCATTCGCGACAGCAATGGTGATGTAAGTTATCGATTAATCTATATGTATATTTATGTTATGTTATATATATCATTCATATATAAATTATATATTATATATGAGTCCATTCTAACTTGCTTTTCTATATTTTGTTTGATATTATATTTAAATTACATAAATCCATTTTAATTTCTTCTAACTTGTTTTACATATATTTATATTACTTATCTAAATTGTTTTCTACATTATATTTTATATTCTAATTTTTCTATATATTTTAAAGGTCCAGCAGCATCTCCTTGACAAGGTCTGGCCCAAATTGCGAGTTCTTGCCCGTTCCTCACCCACCGACAAGTATACCCTAGTCAAAGGTTAGCCTTTAACCTAAATTAAATCCATTTATTATTTATATATTAATATAATTTGTTTTGTATTTTAGGCATGATCGATAGCACAGTGACGGATAATCGGGAGGTGGTCGCTGTGACGGGGGATGGCACCAACGATGGACCCGCTCTCAAGAAGGCCGACGTTGGCTTCGCCATGGGCATTGCTGGTACCGATGTGGCCAAGGAAGCCTCCGACATCATCCTCACCGATGACAACTTCAGCAGCATTGTGAAGGCGGTGATGTGGGGACGAAACGTTTACGATTCGATTGCGAAGTTTCTCCAGTTTCAGCTAACGGTGAATGTTGTTGCCGTCATTGTTGCATTTATTGGTGCCTGTGCCGTTCAGGATTCCCCACTCAAGGTACGTCTTTTATCAATTAAAATAATAAATATATATAAATTAAATATTGATTATAATTGTGATTAAATAGTTTTATTCACTGTTTAAAAATGCGTATTGATTTCATTTTTATTTTATTTTATTTTCTTATTTTTTTGTTATTAATTTGTGGATAATATATATTGAGAATTCGTCGATTTTCTTTTAAACACTTTTTTTATATTAATGTGCAGGCAGTAAATATTGCTAGTTGTGGTGTATATATATTTTTTAATGGTACTCGACCTGCATTAATTTAATGATATTTTTCTTGCCCAGTGTTCCGCAAGATTCAATTTATTATTTATGCTGAGTGGATTTATTATTATTTATATTATATATATATTTTATTTTATTTATATTTTATATTATATATACAATATAAATATATATTAATTTTTTAAAAAAGAATATTTAGTCGTTAAACATTGACGTTAGTTATAGTTTTGAGATTTTTTTCACTGTTTAAAATAGCGTATTTTTGAATTGTTTTATTGGATTGACTGTAGGGTAACAATTAATATAATATAATATTAATAATAATGAATAAATAATTCAATAAATAATGATAAATACAATTAACATGATATTAATATTAAATAAATAAATAAGAAATATATTACAATATTAATTAATTAATAAAAATATAATAAATAATGATACATTTAATTAATATGATATTTATAATAACAAGTATATAAATAACAGAATACAATGTCAATTAATGAATAAATTAATTACCGATTCGTTTCAATCGATTGCAGGCCGTGCAAATGTTATGGGTGAATCTGATTATGGACACACTAGCCTCTCTCGCCCTGGCAACGGAAGTGCCAACACCGGATCTACTGCTCCGAAAGCCATATGGACGCACAAAACCGTTAATATCGCGCACAATGATGAAGAACATATTGGGACAGGCCCTCTACCAGTTAGTCATCATCTTCGGACTGCTCTTTGTGGGTGCGTTTTACTTATAATCGATCATATATAATATATATATAGATTACATTTTAATAATTCGTTCCTCTTTTAGGTGACTTAATACTAGATATTGAGTCCGGTCGTGGACAGGATTTGAATGCTGGACCCACACAACATTTCACGATCATCTTCAACACGTTTGTTATGATGACTCTTTTTAACGAGATCAATGCGAGAAAAATCCACGGACAGCGCAACGTTGTCGAGGGTCTCTTCACCAATCCCATTTTCTACACCATCTGGATATTCACAATGATTTCACAGGTCTCTTTGAGTTTAACTCCAATTAATTTCTGTTTAACTAACCTTTATTTTTCAGGTTCTTATTATTCAGTATGGCAAAATGGCTTTCTCAACCAAGGCTCTTTCGCTGGATCAGTGGCTGTGGTGCGTCTTCTTTGGCATTGGTACTCTTGTGTGGGGCCAGTTGATCACCTCGGTGCCCACCAGAAAGCTGCCCAAAATCCTATCGTGAGTATTTCTGTCTATATCTATCTGTATGTGTTTTAACAATATCTTCTCATAATAATAATATCGCATCGCTCAAAGCATTGTTTTTAGCTCGAAAATAAAATACTTGGCTTACAAAATATATATTATATACTTATACATTATTTATTATATATACATTTATATAATATATATATTATAAATTTGCCGAATGCCAAATAAATTTAGTTTAAATTAGTTTGCTCGCCGCAGCGTTCCATTTTTTTCTCGACCACTTAAATAATTTCTTTACTATTCAATTTACTATTCAAAATTAATTAAACAATTTATATTTAATATGCCAAATTTGTTATTTTAAAGCTATCACACAGCTAACTGTGGATTAACAGTGAGTTAAAAATTGATTAACAGTGTGTTAAAACCAACTGTTAACGGTGTGTTAACACCAACGGTTAACCCACTGCTAAAACCAACGGTTAACACACTGTTAATTAACTGTTAACCAATTAAAAGCGAGTTAACAGTTTGGATTTCAGTTTTGCCGTTTTTATTTATACAAGAAATTCTTATTGATTTTTTCGATGACTGTAAACAGGGCTTTTAACACTCCAACTCAACTCACAAATTAACACATTACAGAGTCCAGTCCCCTTGCTTTGTAATAAATGTGAAAAAAAACGTGACAATTCATTTCCCCCTATGCCTGTTCCCCCTCCTCCCTCCTCCCTCCCATAGCGATGACGAGTAAAGCGCTTGCAATTCTCTCGGCTTGCATTTAAATACACACACCCAACACACGCACCACAGACACGCACAACCAAAATTGCAGATAATTAATAATAATAATAAATAAATATTGCTAGTTAAATATTTAGTTAATTGTTGTTTGCTGTTTACAATTTGTTTTTATTTTTAAATTTGAAGTGTGCTATTATTTACTATATTTAAGTATG
Source organism: Drosophila melanocephala (assembly GCA_037043625.1). Lineage (NCBI taxonomy): Eukaryota > Metazoa > Arthropoda > Insecta > Diptera > Drosophilidae > Drosophila > Drosophila melanocephala. Next base: position 180,216 of record JBAMBD010000580.1, on the reverse strand, counting down.
TACTTTGACTACTTATTCTTATAATTAAATATTTTCGGCTTTATAAATTAAATTAAGAAAATTACAAGTATTATCAAAGTTGTAGGTATTTGCTTTTTGCACAATTGTCCCTTTATTAAATCGTACTAATCGTAATAATTGTCTAGCATTTAATGTTAATGTTAAATAAATAAAAGATTTCTGTTGTATGCGGTTAACAAAGTTCGACGCTGACCCCTCGAACAGACAGCTCGAACATGTTTGCGCTCGAGCCATGTTTGTTATTGTTCGCTGGCAGCTATTGGTTAGCACAGGCAACACGTTCTTTGCATTGGTTCGTTCAGTTTCAACAGTCGCTGCCTTTTTTGTATGGACTTATGGACTTAAAGCATTTTTCTTTTTGGAGGGTGGACTATCAATACCAAAGAATAATAGCAGTTTGTGTTTGAGCTGTAATTACAAATGAAATACAAATGCATTATTTAATTATTAATCAAAGCAAGCGTAATTTAAAACAAAAAATAGACAAAGCATAGATTGGTTGTAATGAAAATTAAAGTAAGTAAGAAAAATTCAGCTCAAGTTTAATATTTTTATAAACTAATTTGCAGTGATTAATACTTTTATATGCTAAAACTAATTTGCTTGTAATAATTTATAATATGCTTTAAATTGATATTTATTTAATTTTATCAGTCTGCAGCTAGCGCTAAAATCGCATAATATGTTTTATTTATTTATTCTATTATAAGTTATATAATTAACAAGTAAGTAAGTCTATTTAGGCAAGCCGTAGATTAATTAATCTTTGCACAGCCAGTTTAAACTGCCAACAACTAAATGTTACTATACATTTTTAAAACTGCCTGTAGCAAAAATACAAATACAAATACAAGTTTCAGCATAGTTCACACAGTCAAAACCAATTGGCTGATTGTTTCATTCGTCTGGGCCAGGAGCGAGGGTAGCTCGTGCGAACTTCTTCGTTCGTCGCACTCCAACACATATTCTCGAAATATGTTTCGGTGCGGCTCGCACCCAACCGGGCAGATCTCTCTCTGTTGGAGGAGCATACGAAATTATCCAACGGAACTTTTCCGTTCATAACGGTTCATTTGCTGATTGTTAGACATTTTGAAGGCTGATAAGAAAATATTAAATACTATAATTTAAAATACTAAAAATATCATAATATACTATAGATATAAATAAAAGAGGTATCAAATTATAAATAATATAATATAAATTATTTTTAAAAAAAGTATTAATTGCGATGGATTAAATTATAAATAATTATTATTTTATTATACTATTATTTATATATCTGCAAACACTATATACTGTTATCTATATATCTGAGGAATCAATTGATTCATTCATTCACACGTTATTCACATTCGCCTTAAATATAATTAATTAAATAATTATAAATATTTTTTTGCATACACTTTTCTTCTATTATACTATTATTATTATTATGATTTTAGGTGGGGTCGCGGACATCCCGAGGAATATACAGATGCAATGAATTTGGGGGAAGAACGATTCGATTCGATTGATTCGGACAAGAAGCCGAGAGCTGGACAAATTCTATGGATTCGTGGCTTGACTCGTCTGCAAACCCAAGTAAGTCTTTTGATACCCTTCCCTTTTATTTTTTTTTAGCAAACTATTTAGTCCAAAACGAGTGCCATTATTTTCTTTTTAATTACCAAATACAGTACAAAAACAACAGAAAAAAAAAGTATATATATCTATATCTATATCTGTATAGAACAAATAGTTGAGTTTCTTTTTTTCTTCGAATTATTATTTTCTTTTTTTTTTAATTTTCTTTTTCTGTTATTGTTCTGATTGAAATTTGTATTTATATCTACAGCAAAACGTGCATATTCTGATATTTGTATCTATATTATCGAATATCGATTCATGTCTCGATCCATTCGAATTTTTCATCGAATATTTTTCGAATAATTTTAAAGAAATAATTGTGTATATATTACATACGTCGTTTGGTGGCATGCGAACGCAGCCAGGAATACCTCAATTGTTTACTCGCTTGCACATAACTAACGAGTATTAACCCTTTAGTCCCCTGAAACGGTCTTGGTTTATGCCGAACCTACACAAAAATTAATTTAAAAAAAATTCTAATAAACTAATAATTTATATTTGAGTACTCGTTCTTATGTATGCAACGAGTATTAACCCTCCAGTGCACTCGCTTTATTTTTTTATAATCAATTCCTAATAAATTAAGGCTAGTAGTGCATTAATACTTTCAATTGCCATTTAAGCAATTCTAGAATTTAATAACTTTATAAATTCAATATATTTTATATATTCTCTATATATTTTACATGTCTATATAATTAAAATATATATTTGATATATTTTATAAGATAATCCCGAGAGAATTCAATTCTAGTCAATTAAATACAAAACATAAAAATAGTGAAAGTCGTAAAAAGTGCTCATACTAAATTAGTATGGAGTGGAAATAAATATGAACATAAATCATAAATAATATTTGTAGGGCTGACAAGCAAAAGTAAACTTAGCTCTAAGGGGGTCTAAAAGTGCCATACTGAGTCACTAGGTGGTTAAGAATTGAGTGCTCGTAACCCTGAGGTGGTTATGCCAGGTTCGCATGCACCAAAAAATATTTTCAAAAATGTTACATAAAAATTATTATTTGATTTTAGATATACATATAACTAATAAAAATGTTTTTTGGGGTTTTTAGTCATTGCAATTTGTATTTTTTTATTTGAATTGTTTTTTTTTTTAATTTTCTGGTTTATTTTTATCAATTTGTTGATTTTTTTGTACACATGCCGTGTTCCATGTTATGTCGTTATCGATATATCGCCGATACTTCGATAGGTATTCTCCATTAAAAATTATATAAAATGGCTCAAAGCTGTGACAAACATATATTTTTTTTATCGGTTCTGCTGGGCCCTCTTCTCCTTAGAATTAATCTATTAAATCAAAACAGGCAATTCATTTGAGTACTTAATTAAAATATATATTTAAAATATCTAAATTAGGCATATTGAGCTCATTTTTAATCGCAACAGTATGTACTACAGTCGTGTATACCCAATCTATATAGAATGTGTAGCGAAATCGTTTATGTTTTACAGTTGCCAACACAATAATAGCACCACTTTCATAAAAAATATGAATACATTTTTAGAGGTGGAAGAAGACGCTTCACATAAAAAATTGAGAAAGAAAACAAAACCAAAATGTATTCAGTGTTTTTAACTTATTTAAATTGAATTAAAATAGAAAAAAAAAAATAATTTTTTGAAAAGGAGAAAATTAACGAACAAAAATAAATAAAAGCAGAATTTTTGTAAATGTGAAATTAAATAATAAAATAATAATAATAAATAATGATAAATAATAATTATAGAAATAATATTTATGAAATATATATGTATATATATATATATATATATATATATATATGAATAGGCGATTTCTATTATTTTTCGCTACATATTGAATTTTAGCTGCAAAAAAAAAAAATAAGAATATGTATATATTTATATAGAAAATAATTAATTTATAGGGTATTAAAAAACCAAATTCAAGAAAATTACATAACGAATGCTTTGTTTTACTCGTGCTATAGAGTAGTGCTATTATTCTGACCGCAAGTGTATGTGTATCAATGATTGCAGAAAATATATTTTTTGGCAGTTATACACTGTATAACATTAAAAAACTTGCGGTTTTTTTACTGCAAAAAAAAAATAAAAAAAATTCCTTGTAGTTTTTTATATATAATATAATATTAATTGCTTTGTAGTTAAAACAGTTGTGAACAAATAAAGGTTTACTTGTAGTAGTATAAAAAAACACATATACTTCCATATTCTCTCCTCTCGCTCTAACACTCCCTCTTTCTCTCTCTCTCTCTCACTCACTCTGTAACTGTTTCTGTCTCTTCCTCTCTCTTCAATCCAGTTTTGGGTTTATGTCTCTTTCTCTCTCGCTTCTAGTTTATCGAAAGTACAATTCTTTTTCGTGTCTAGAAAAATTACACAAAAAAAATTATATTCTGAATGCTTTACTTAAAATAATAATCAAAACTAGAGTTTTTTTTGTTTATTCTTTCGGTGTTTGTCGTTGCATTTTTTGCACATTTTGTAATAATCAGGCTTAACTTAAAACAATTTATTGATCTTTTTGTGATATCTCCACTCTCTCTATTCTCTCTCTCTCTCTCTCTACTCTACTCTCTCTACTCTCTCAAACACTCGCAAGAGACCCTCTAATTAAATGCAAAAACAAATTATGACTATATTCGATATGTTATCGACATATCGATAAGTATCGAAATGTTGATGCGTTATCAAGAAATTCAAATTTCTTCAACTATTTAATATGTATATACTATATATACTTGACCGTCCGTACAAAGTATCAAAAATATCGATACTGCTGCTACAGTACTTCCACACAACCATTTTGAATATATATGAATTATTTTTGAACCGATTTTCGTATTTCTTCTGTAGAGTTGATTCAGCAGGTGTTCGTCGTCATCGTCACCTTCTCTCAAGGTCACAGCTCTCTCGCCCTCTCTCTCTCTTTCCTCTCTTTTGCACTAGACATTGATCATATTCCGGTTCTTCCCTGTTTCTCCCCTACACCCCCCCCCCCCCCCAAATCTCTCCAGTTGAAGCAGCAATACCCCTACTCTTTAGATCAGTTACATTTATCGAATTTAGTTCTTCTTTTTTTTGGCTCCATAGAATTCTATTCACAGTATTTTTTTCATTATTTTTTCTTTAAATTCTAATTGAAATTTTTGTTTTTTGTTGTGACAAAATCGCATGTGAGTCGTAAACCACAAATATATTTTTATCTTTCTTTGTATTTTCAAACGAAATGTAGTTTGCTATTTATACAACACTCCCTCCTCGATATAACTCATCAAGAAATACGTACTATAAAAAAAGGACGCCTTTATCCTAATTAGTTTGGATTTAATCGATTGCGCTTCGGCTTATCGAAGGGAAACATACTCTTTAATATATCTATCGTAATTTTGAGTATTTTCATTCTTAGCACCAATCGATTGTTTCCTCAATCGATCGAACAGCTGTCTCAAATTAATGCAATAGCAGCTGTTCGTCAACATGTTGCGTTTGGGGCTCTGCTCAATGCTGAGCTTGCATAAATATGTATTAATGTAATGTCTTCTAGAATATATATCCGATCGTAAGCCAATTTAATCCAACTGTTTTATGTATTTAAATAGGTAATTAGTTAGTCAATGTTAGCAGAAAAAAAAAACAATTTGACGCACACTGTTCAGTAACAATTTGAGTTTAAGGTTCACTTCACTCAACAGTTGAGCAAATGCTTGAAATCTTTTAATGAAATAAATTATTTAAAGAGTATGTTCGCTTAGCGAAAAAAAAAATGAAAAAAGTTGAACGTTGAACCAGTTTACAAACTCATTTCACTCATGCTGCAACAAAAACTTATAGAAAAATATATTATAAAGTTTATAATACTCATTTCATATTTTTCGCCCTCCTTTTTAAAAAACAAATGCTATAAAACCAATCCCAAAACGATTGATTGAATGACTGACTGAATTTTGACGTAAAAACCGCCAAAAAAAAAATAATATATATATGAATAAAATTACCAAATTCAAAAATTAAAAATGCCAAAAAAATACAATCATTATATATATAATTAAATATTTAATTCGCGTAAAATCTCAACTCACCTACAGATTTCAGTACCGGTAAGAAAAGTGTATATTCATTTAAATTTATTGGCAAACAACAAAAATTATAGACAGTGTTCTGTTATGTCTCCCAATTCACAAAACCAAATCTCCCCAAGAAACCCACCACATCCCACCCCACCACGCTCTCAAACCCACCACTACCAAGGCCACCATCTCTTTAATTGTAATTTTTTTGCATTTCTTTTTTGTTCTTGTATTCTTTCCAACGCTTTTTATTCTTTATATATTTATCGATAATATATCGATTACGCGTTCGAACAAAGTTGTGAATAATCCTATTCTAAAAATATGCATTTAAAAATTACAATTTCAAATTTAAATATTACTTGTCGCATCTGTGTATATATATTTATATATATATATATATATATTTAAATACATATATATACATGGAAGTAAGTATGTACGATTACTGTGTGTGTGAGTGTGTGTGTGCGTGTGTTTATAAATATATATATCTTATGTAATTTACCTCTTACTCTTATTCTTGTATGTATGTATGTTCTCTGTAGTTGCTTTGCCCGTATTTGTAACTGTTCTCTATGTTTTACACACATATATATATAATTATATATATGTAAGTGTACATACAAAATTAATATGGCACCAACAAAGAGTTCAATTTTCGTATAAAAAAATAGAACATGTGTGTGTGTGGATGTGTGTGAACAGCAGTTATTTTATTAAATTTTGCTATTTAACTCGGTTTGATTTGAGCAAAAAATCAGCGAATTGAGCAACACTTTTTTTTAGCTGTTTTCTGTGCGACACTGGGCAACACATGAAATCAAGCAAATAATGTGGCCAGAAAATACTCTTACCTATCCTAGTTATCGATATGTGCTCTTATCAATTTTATAACTGCAAACTTTCCTTTTTCAACTGAACTTCTAAAATCTTTTACATATCCAAAAACACAAAGCTTATTACAAATATTCGACTAATTTACTTTTTGAATATATTTAATTGATTTTCTCATGTATAACAATTGGATAGCAATGTATTGTTGTTATAGTAAAAAAGAGTTAATTATTGCTATATTCACTTAGAAAGTTATCTGAAAAAATGAAATATCAATTAAACATTTTTGGCGTGACTAGAAATCCATCACGGCCACAAATGCACCACGACCTGCTCCAGTCTTGTTATTATTTGTTATGTCTTCTATTTGTTATTTTTTGGCATGTTTTCTAAATACATTTTCTGTGGTCATTTTTAAGGGCGCTTTTCCACTTTATTGAATGCCTATTGTAAATGATTGGATTTATTTTTTTTCTCTCGCCTTTTTCATGTTTCGACTTCGTTTCGTTTGTAAACTTCTATCTACATAATGTTTGGTGTTGTTGCAATTTTCAATTCAGGTTTTGTTTTGTTTCATTTCATTTCTTTTACTTGTGTTTTTATATGTTCAAACATGCATACAAATATATATGTGATTGAGAGAGAGGCGACATGTGTGTATGTGTGTATATCTATCATGCATTCCACCATACCACATATGTGCTCATTTTGAGCTTCCCAGTTGCGATAGTATCGATAGTCAAAAATCGTTCTTTTATCGGGTGTAATGATTTATTTTAATCGTTGACGTCGCGTGTCAAAGAAATCATCCTTGAAATAAATTCTTGATTTCTTTTTTCATTATATATAAATAGTTCGTATATATATAACTAAATACATGTACACATGCGCATACATATATATATATATATATATATATATATATATATATATATATATATATTCGATTTGATTATGATTATGATGTTTGGTTGTATCTGATTTTTAATTATTTGTTTATTTTTTTGGTTTTTGGTGACATTTGAAATAAATAAGTATATAATTCATAAATTAGCTTTCAAATTTTATTTAATTATTGCGAAAGTAATTATCAGAAATTTGTTAATTTTTGTAATTTTTAAGCCGGCGGAACCAATACGAGAGACTGAAGTGTAATTTGACATATTTGCAATAATAAGCAACACAGAAGTACATATTTATGTACATATATATTTCACGTAATGATGTTCAATATTAATATACGCATACAACTCACACAGACACTTATACAGACATACACACACAGGCAATCACTCATCCAATACACAAACTGAAATAAGAATGGTTAAAATAAAAGAAATTAATACAAACAAAAATACATACATACAAAAGACGCAGGCAAGCAATACATGTATATGTATGTGTGTGTGTGCGTAGCGAAAAAAAAAATTAAATTATAGGTGAAATAAATAGAAAACTACATCTATATGTGTGTATGGATTTATGTGTCTACACATATGTTCATAGATAATTATGTATGTATTTAGTATTAGTATAATTTTTGAATATATATATGTAGCAATTAGAGTCATATAAAAGTCTTTTGTAGTTAGGATTTAAACCGCTCTATATATATATATATATATATATATGTATGTATATATTTATATATGTCAAATTTGTGGCGGCGAGTTTAAAAAGCAAAACCAAAAAACTATTTAATATGTACAAGAACAAATAAAAACTACTCAAACACTTGCAAATAAACACAGCTAATAATAAACCAAGTAAACAAAGAATTTAAATTGTTCATAAAAATAAGCCTATGTGTGTGTTGAAAAAAAAGGCGTTTTAGTTTTGCAGTTGATTTTTAGTAGGAGTTATCACATATACATATACCCACACATACATACATATAAATTCACTACACTTACACACACACAAGCAAAACATTGAAAATGGCAACTATGCAAAATGGCGGACTGCACCAAAGAAAAACTCAAATTGGCATGTTTAGCATAGCAACAACAAGAACAACTATAGACACAAGCCGTGCTAATGTTAGTAAGGTGATTCGACGGCGATAAATAAATTTCCATAATTGATAACTGCCAACAACGATTCGACAACGGCAAAAAAAACAACAAGAACAGCATCAAATTAAAACAACAAATTTAACAATCGATAACAACTACAACAACAACAGCATCAACAACAACAGTACAAGGTCTTCTTTCTACCACTATTATCTGCTCTGTCAACTACTACTTTACTACTAGTCTACTACTACTACTACTACTACTACTACTACTACTACTACTACTACTACTACTACTACTACTACTACTACTACTACTACTACTACTACTACTACTACTACTACTACTACTACTACTCTACTACTACTATTCTACTACTATCAACAATACTTCTAACGGGCATTGAGAAACGTATGTAATATGAAAAATTATGAATTCCTTAAAGAAAAAACAACTACAACCATCCTTTCAAGGTAGATAAACAAAATCAGCACGTCAAAATAAATATTAAAATAGGTTTTTTTTTACACACATTCCAACTTATGTATGTATGTGTGTGTATGTGTACATTAGAGATGGACCGACACCCGATTAAATTTTAGCCTTCGCATGATCCTGCTGAGTATGAAAGAAATGGCGTGATCAACGACAAATCCGGCAGCTGCAAAACTTAACCGATAGCGCAGCGTTTGCCAAACTCAACACGTTGAGTGCTCTACATACAAATTCGTATTCGTATGTATATAAATTCACTTTAAAATCGATCTCTCTTTTTCGATCAACAAATTACCAGATTATTTCACTGCAATAAGCAATAGTTATTTTGCCGTCAAATAAATAAATAATTCATCAGCTTCTCGGTAACTGTCATTAGCAGCTGTTAACATATTGTTTGTTAGTGTCATTTGATCCCTTGCATGTCACGTAAACGCCTATACACGTATGTATATATTATATATGTATATATATATATATATTTATATTTATGTATATATATATATATAAAGTAAAGCTCTTAACATTTTCGATCGATCAATCTGCTCGACTCAAACATGACATCGCCCGGAATGTGCTGGGTTGGTGTGGGGAGGGGTGCAACAGCCATCCCTACAGCCGCCATCTTTGAAACGTATACGTTGATCAATGAGTAATTAGAGGGTATGTTTGTGTGTGTGTGTGTGAGCTCGTTTTTTGCTGATAAGACATTTATTTCTGTGTGTATTTAAGTGTTTTATTTTATTATTTACATCTAAATATATTTTTACTTGCGTTACTGGTCGATTTTTATATATATATTGTAGAAGCTGTAGTATATCTGTGTGTGTATATGTCAAACAGTCGACACGTGTATGTGCAACTCACACAGACAACTACTACAACAACTACAACTGTCACATTTGCTGCTTGACACTAACACAAATGCTTAATGTAAACATATGTATGTATGTTAAAATGTACATATGTATATATACAATGCTGTAGTTAGCAAAATTGCCTGTTCTAAATTGGATGTTTGTGCAACGCCACCTGTTGGGCATATTTTTGTTGTATATATATGGTTGTACATCATGCATGTCTGCTCGTCTACGTACAGCAATTAGAGTTGCATTTCGGACCTGTCCCTCACCTCCTCACTAATAAAACCTGTGTATGTGTGTATGTATGCGCGTTAAATACATATATATTCAATGCTGGCAATACTTTATCTGCTGCTTCTTCTGCTTTTCTCTGCTATTCTCTGCCTTTTTTCATGAAGTCAACAAATTTCCACTGATTTCCTATTATTTAATTTTTACAATACCAACAACAGTTTCAGCACCAGTCAATTAAAAAAATAGTATTACAAAGTGTACGAAAGAAAAAATGTCCCCAGCCCCCTGCCGAAAATTGCATGCTAATTAAAAAAGCGATTTTTTCAAATAGGGAAATGGACAATATAAAAACACTTGATGATCCACCTCTTCCCCAGATCCGCCCCTCGTTATGTCTTTGTATTGTTTATTATATGATTACTATTGTTAGTGGCTTGAACTAAAAAAAAAATTTATTTTGATTTTGTTTAAATTACGACATGTACAAACATAGATACGCTGTGTTTGTGTGTGTGAGCATGTGTGTATCTACAAAGTCTACAAATGTACTCACTACTCAGAATGGTAAGATACTTAGTACGAAGCCTACCAAAAAAAAACTCTTCTCAGTACTCGCAAAAGTGATCACACACACACATGCAATTGCGCTATGCATGTTTGGACATGTTTTGTAAATAGCGTTTATTGTTATGAATATATATTGTGTGCTATTTAATTATGATTATGATTGTTATTACTGCTACGTGTTTGTTTATTATGTTTATCACACCCTCCCCCGATCCCCCCGTTCTGTTCGTTTGTTGTCTAATTTCGTTTGGATTTCAGTTGCGGGTGATTCGTGCTTTCCGCTCGAACCTGGAAGACCTAAGCGAACGCCGCTCGATGCACAGTTTGCACAGCTTGCGTACGCCACGGACGGCAGCCAGTAATGCTGCTGTCGGTCATCCGCTCTACAATTTAAATCTGTTGAGCCCCAATTACAGCAGCAACGCCAGCAAACAGCAGCACCCACAGTCGCAGTCAACGCAGAAGCCAACGTCGCAGCAGCAGCTACAGCAGCAGCATATATCAAACGCAACCCTGTCTCCGCTGCCTGCGGACATATCTTACATTGACGAAGATCCGCAGCAGCAGTCGCAGTCACAACAACAACGCAATTTAAGAAATGGCTGTCCAACTACCTCAACACACACAAACTCATCCGCTTCACATTCATATTCGCCGGCTGCTGTTGGTGGTGTCGGTGGCGGCTTCTCTGACGTCGTCCGCAATTTGCAGCAGCTGAGCGAACAGCACAAAAATGGACAGAACGAAACACGAATTTAAAGAAGAAAACAAAACATGAAAACTCGGCATGCTTGTGTGTGTGTGTGTAGAAACGTAACTCACACACACCACAAATCTATCGCCACATAGACACACATTCATATACATATACAAACATCATATATAGTTGCCGTTTAGTCAGCGTGTGTTGTTTTATGTTTTTCTTATTTCTACCGTTGCCCGATAATTATGTACTTTAATTAAGATAATTAATCTGACGATTAACGTTTAACGCTTAGCAACAATTTTTGTTATATATATGTATATTTAAACGCATGATTTTTTATACTTTTAATGTTTATGATTTTTCGTTTTTGTATAATCAATAATATTACTATTATATTATTATGGTACTCGTATTACTAACTTAATGAACAAAATACCAACAACAAACAAAAAACAACAACATTTTTGCATCTTTATTTGCCTGACCTGCGTGTCCATGCGTGCGTGTGCTTGTGTGCGTGCGTGCTGTGAATGAGCTAGTGGAAGAGAACAGTTACAGTTTTGCAGTTATTCTAGGGTGGCTGTGGATCATTCGAGCAGCGATGGCAAGTACAAAAAAAAAAATAGTGCATAATGAAAAAACAATAAAAATAATAGCAAAAATAGGTTTCAGTTGCATTAGAATTTCATTACATTATATTTACAAACATTTAGGTCCACCCGAATTTACACATATACATATATTAATATGTATTATTGATAGGCGACAACAATTGACATCAATTTCATTTCATGCAAGCAAAATGTTTATCCCAGTATATATTAGTGTGCATTTGTTTTGTACAAATATATATATTATATATTAGACTTGCTTTGTAAGTACAATTTTTATTCATATTTTGTGCAATTTAAATCGGGCCTTAACCAAAATATTTTTTCATATTATTTGATTTGAACACATTTTGCGTTTGCTCACATACCAGTGCGCGCATTTTGAGCTTTTTAGCACAAGCATTTTGCTTAAGGTCTGATTAACACATAACACACACACGTTACTTTTAAATATGGTAGTTTTAAGGCTTGATGGGTTAAAAACACTTCAAAAATAAAATTGCATTGCCAATTAGCAAAATTGCAAATGCAAAAACGAAAAGTTTGCCAAACAGCTTTGTTTTTCCTACGTTGCTGCTGTTAGTCGTAACGTGCAACGATCTTGTCCGACATGTATGAAGTGCGCTAACCATCATGCAAAACTATCGCCAACGAACATCGAATACGCACACACATAAACAGTTACATACAAATATTTCAAAGTATTCGCTCATCAGCTGACTTTCAATTTACACAGATATATATTTAATTATGTATGTATTTAAAATGCGAATATTGTTTATATATATATATATATATTACTGAAGACTTCATTCATCAAAATTAACATACATATTTACATTAATGTACATATTTTAAAATCGATTTTTTTATTTTGATATTTTTTTGTAACCCCTTGGTTTTATTCCCCACACACACATACACTTACGTGCCTATCCACCCTAAGCGCACCCCCCCCCCCTCCCCCCACCCCACCACCTTGCCCTAAAGAACACCTATCTATTTAACAGTTACGTTGTATATTTTTGTAAATATATGCATACATGCATACACATATGACTATTTAAATTACTTGAAAAGTACTCACCTGCATACAGCATATGCATATATTTCGTATGTACGTATGCAAGTAAGTATATCGATATATCGATAATTCTCTCAACTAGTAAAAGAATTCTTTAACTATTTTTAATCACAACAAGAAATCAACACTTAAAATTAACTTAACTCTCAACCTGTATTTCTCTTCTTCCCCACTTTTTTTTTTCTTTATTTTATATATATATTCCATTTTTTTTGCTTTCTCTCTCTCTCTCTCTCTCTTCGATTTTTAAAGGTAATAGGCGGCGAGTTGCAAGAACGCCTGATTCCGGTTCCATATAGCAAGAGCAACACTGATCAAGCTGTAAGACTTCTTTCCTTATTTTTACCTATCTACCTATTCGACCCATTTTATCTACCTGATATTTTAACAACCTGCTTCACAATTAAATAATTAAGTATTATGTACACAATGTCTAACAAAATAAGAACGCTCTGCAGTCGGACAATATCGACTATGACCATTCTCTCTGTTCCCAAAAGCGAAATTATTTATATCTATCTATTCACGATGTGAGACATACAGACATGTATCTTACAGTTTATATAGTTTACACAAGATGGGTCTGTTTGAATATTAATTTGAATATGCAAAAAAATTATTTTGATTTATAAAATAGTTTCAGATTTTTTCTGTATTTTAATTGATTTAAATATAATTTTGTATATGCATAAGCAATAATTTACTTTGTTAATTAATTAATTATAAATTATTTATTATTAATTGCGTTTTTATATATATTAATTAGATTAGGTTTCAAAAATAATTTACATTTATTATTAAATACTTAGATTTTTTCTGGGTATTTTTTTATATGTTAACTTTAATTTTTAATTCATGGATTTTAGATTTTTTATCAGGGTCTTTTTTTGATATTATAAAATGCATAAGCTATAATTTCGTTTTTTTTTCTTGGTTTTCCTTTTTATATGTTGTATATATCATTTAGATTTTTAATTAATTAAATTAAACAATTTTTTGCTGATTTTTTTATTTAAAATTACAAAACAATAATTTAAAATATTAAATTATTAATTTTTTGAATTTTAATTAAAGTGGATTATTGTCTATTTGCCTAATTTTTGAATTTCTGTTGGATCAAATATTCTAATTAAAATACAAACAGAAACTTAAAAACATTTTTTTTATTTTATTTCTGTAACAATTTGTTGTTTTAATTAATAAATTATAAATTCTGTATTTTTTCGTCGGAAGAAAAGATTTAAAAGAATATGACAAAGGCATTTCTATTTATTTAATGTCGACGAATAAAAAGACCTTTGTCCCATTTTTTAAATTATTATTTATATGATATATTTAATTATGTTAGCTTTGTGAACGGCGTATATAAAAAAAAAGCCCAGACAGATCCAAAGCAAACTTGAACCAAGTCCGCTTCTAAAAATTCAAATGCAAAATATGCTTTGGATATAATTGCTTATCGATATATCGATCAATATCGTTTGTGTTTTTTTCGATTATTGATGGTCCCAGAAACATTTTTCCAAAAGAAAGCCAAAAATCCTCTTGAATTTAGATTTAGATTAAGTTGAATGCAGATAAATACAATTATATATATATAAGTATGGCTGGCATGAAGAATCGTGAAACGCTTTGCATGCCGGTATTCAGTTTTGATGACTTAATAACAATGTATTTCGTACATGTGTGTCTGCAATATTATGTTTTGGCGGAGCCAAACATCAAACCGCTGCTGAGTGTCAAACTTGACTTCGACTTGAGTGTCATAATTGAGCGTCCAACCTGAATGTCATACTTGCATGTCGTACAACCTGTGAAAAATCGAAGCGTGCCTAATTTGATGACGCTCTTGCTTGTTGGGTATTTTCTTATTTTTCTTTCGCTTTTCGCTTTGCGCGCAAGTTATGCATGCCATTTTACAGTTCGAGTTTTTGCATGAGCTTTGTTTGCATATGTAAATAAATACAATGAATACAAATATACGTACGATATATAATATATATATATATATGTATTATTATTATATAATTGTATTTATATATACTGGCAATTCTCCCCTTGTCCGTCCGCCATTTTTCGCATGTTTTCTACACACACATTGCACTCATTTTGGCTGTGTTTCTGTTTTCAGTTTTCCTTTTATTACTATGATTTCTCTTTTGTGTTTGTTTGTATGTGTATGTGTGCATCTGGCATTTCTTTGTGAACTCTCGGCTGACTCTTTCTCTCTGTCTCTGACTCTCGCTGTCTGTTAAGAATAAATAACTGTAACACCATATATACATATATATATTGTTGTCTCTGTCTTTATCTTGTCACTGTTCTCGGTGTTGTTCTTTTCTTTTTTTCATTTCTCTACTACAAACGCGTAACGTAACGTAACGTGTGACGTAATAGATACGAGTGGTGAATGCGTTTCGGCAAGGCCTCGATGCCCGTTACGGTGAGCACACAAACACGTCGCTGGCGGAGGTGTTGCGCAAGCAGACATCGCTGAGCAAACGCTTATCGGAGACGTCATCGATCGATTATGCCGATAATATACCCGATGAGCTGCACGTACCCGAAATCGATGTTGAGCGTCTCTCTTCCCACAGTCACACCGAAACGGCCGTTTAAGAATCAAGCCAAACAAACCAAAACCCCCAAAAACAAAACCAAAAATTAAACAAAACACAAACCATTCAAACAACCCTCGCACTCATCTACATTCACGCATACATGCATACATCTCTGTGAACTTAAGCGCACATACACACACATGTGCTCATAAGGCGTACAAGCAGGCAAGAGAGCGCGCCTAAGTGCAGCTTAAATTGGGTTAGGCATGCTGTCTCGCTCTCTCTTAAAGCAGGTCTCTTAGTTGATGATGTTGATGACGTTGTGCTGTTAGTGATGGCACATTTGCAAATTACATACATACACACATATAAGCAGCCGTATTTGTATGCGTGTGTGTGTGCTTAGGTACGTGCGCATGTGTATGTGTGTGGCTGTTTGTTTAGAAGAACGCTTTAAATCTGTCACAAGGACTTTAATTATTGATATTAAGATATTACACACACACACACACGCATGTGTTAAGGGAGTAAACTTAATTCGAGTGGCCTAAAAAATACTCCAAATTGAAATAATTATAAAAATACATACATACAAACACACACACTGACGAGAATGAAAAACAAGAAAAAAAAGAAGAAAAAACAAAAATCAACTGCGTTAAAGCCAAGTCGCCTATACTCAAGTCATTAATATTATTACAAACATAATACATACATAATAAAATAAAAAGATCTAAAATGAACTTTGACTCGCTGTTTTATTATTTTTGGTATTTGCGCAATTGAAAGTGGGAAATAAGAAAACAAAAATATGTAGGCTTTAAGTTTGCAAATATCAAACACATTCAAACTTGTATGATTGCACAAGTATGAACGATGAGCTTGAATAAATATCCGATCGTAAGGCAAAAGTATAAAGTATATGATTAGTCAGGATTATCCAAACAAAACATACATATTTCCATACAGCTGAAGTTACTCGGCAGCCGACTCAAATGTTGAGTTTAGGGTTATTGATTTAATAGGAAGTGATTATTGTGCGCCACGATTGATCCTCAGGGTTGGTTGGAATGTTAAGCAAACATATTTATTTGAAGCCAGGGTGAATCGATTTGCAATCGTTTCATTGCAGCTAATCGATACCGCTTGTCACAATTCAAAACTGCTTGCATTATTCAACTAAATGACTAACATGTGTATATTGCGCGTAAGCCCTACATTATAACTTATAATATATACAAATTACGAATTTACGAATTAAATGCTAGCTATGAATGTATCAAGTTTTTCTGATGTTCCATTTGCTTAATGATGATGCCCAAATGTGATGACCAGGGGCAGCAAAGCACCACAGATCATAATGATGAGTTCACCATAGAGCAGCCCTGGTTTGCTGCTGCTGTGAACCTGAACACTCCCAGCAGAGTCAATGCCCGCTTCGCTGCGTGATTCCTCTAGCGCATGATACTCATACGAACTGGAGCCGGAACCAGTGCCATTCTTGCGATGCGTTCCACTGTGCTGATGTGCCTGCGTTAACTCGGGCAACACATGCACCGTTGCCACATACAAAAAAGTGCCCGCCGAAAAAAGCATGGCAATCCCAGTGGCGTTCACCGAATTCAACGTTTCCTTCTGCTCCTGCCCAATGCCAAAATATGTGAGCAGCGTCAACAGTGGCGCCGACATCGAAAATATGCCCAAATGTCGGCGTATCTGTTGCCTCTCCACTTTCTCGTGCAGAAGAAAGCTGACCAAACCAAATGCGGCCGGCGCCTTGTGCAACATTATGGCAAGGAAAACAATAATTTCCACATCCTGGTGACTGGTGGTGGCAGCAGCGCCCAAAGCGACTCCATCGGCTGAAAATTGCAATAAAGATCATGATCAAAGCAGGAAAACGAGAACAAATTTAGTGTGCCCACCTGCCGCGTGCACGACCAAACCCAGTGTGGCCGTAATATTCTTATCGTTTTCGCTGCCCGTTGTCTGGCGCTGCGACACCTGATCGACAAGCATCATGAAAACAAAGCCCAACACCAGCGACAAGCCAATTGTTCGCGAATAATCCATTTGCGGTGGCGCCACCAAAATGCCCGTTGTGCTTGCATCCGCTGCTTGTGGCAACTGCTGTCGCCTGCTATCCATATACAGTGATCTTATGCCCTCGGGTATAATGACGGTTAGCGCTGTGCCCACAAGCAGACCTGCACCCAATACGGTCACACATTTTAGTTTCTCCTGCAAAAATAGATTTTAGCCATAAATATTTATATATATGTTATATGTGCGCTTTTCTGCATACCTCGCTCAGTTTCATGACCAGCGGTATGCTGCCAGCTAAATAGGAGCCAACCAGCATTACAATTACCAGCAATATTAGTATTATAGTCTCCTCGGCCATGTTTGTTTCGCTTTCTATTTTTTGTTTGCCAACTCAACTATTTGTTTTCGTGTATTGTTTTGTGTTAATTTTTTAGCGTTTGGTATTTTAATGCGTACGCAAATGGTTACACTTTCTTTAGCCATGCATACTGGTTCAGTCGTTGATTTGTTTGTGTGCGCACGAGCCAGTCAGTCGTTCACTTACACATTGTATATAAACATTTGTATATTGTTTTTTAATATGTAAAGGCAATCATTTTTATTTATTTATATACTTATATTAAAAACAATACATTTATAAGAAGAATAATATATAAGCAATTTGCTGACTCTTCACCAACTCACAAATTGTCATCTCTAATGTGAACAAGCAAATTACCAAATTATCGTTGCACAACGATAGTTATCAGCGCAGCAAATATGCACAGTTTGTCTCGCTGTTGCTATCGATGTTTTACAATCTTTATTGGCGTTACCAAATAAAAAAAAATTAAGCGAAGTAAGAGGTCAATTGTTAATTACAACCACAAAAGCCAACTGGTATGTTAATAAATGCAATGTCTATGTGCTAATTAAAGCACAATGAAATGAATAACAACTTTTAACTAAATTCTATGTACATACAAACTATATATATATATGTATTTATATGTACATATGTAAATATATATATGTGTTATTTACGTTTTTCGTTGTTATTGTTGTAGCTGTTAAACAAAGGAAGTTACATTTAAGCAGTTCAAGTTGGATGCTCTTGCATATGCTTATGTGCGTGTGTCTGAATAAATATATGTATAATTGAAATGTATTAAAGTGCAAATTTATACATATATGCAGTGTGTATGTAATTACTACAAGTACTAATCGAGTACTCAGCATTATTTGTTACTGAGCTCGTTACAGGGATAATTTACCGCTAGATATGTATATTTAATAAGTATATTTAAATTTACAATAAGTATTAAAATTTTATTGTCTTGGCCCGCAGTAAGCGCATGTAAAATGGGTAATTGCTTGAAAATGAGCAGTCCAGATGACATTTCACTTTTGCGAGGCAGCGATAGCATCATTAGTGCACAGGACAACGGACCGATGCCAATTTATCAGGTAAGCAGTACTAGCTTTGGTAATTATCGAGTTATATATGTGTATTTTGTAGCAGGAGCCGATGCCACAGCTGTTCTATCAAACGGTCAGTGGCAATACATCTGGCAACGCTGCCGCCACCGCCACTCACATGTCCGAAGAGGATCAAATAAAAATAGCAAAGCGCATTGGATTAGTTCAACATTTGCCGATTGGCACGTATGACAGCAGCTCAAAGAAAGCAGCACGCGAATGCGTCATTTGTATGGTGGAATTTTGCCACGAGGAAGCCGTTCGCTATTTGCCCTGCATGCACATTTATCATGTGAACTGCATAGACGATTGGCTAATGCGCAGTTTAACCTGCCCCAGTTGCTTGGAACCGGTGGATGCGGCTCTACTCACTAGCTATGAGACCACATAGCGTATATAAAATATGATTTTTATTGCGTTTGCGCGCGTGAGCTTTTATTATTATTATGAATATTATTCAAAAATCATTGGCGAGCGTCAGTTTAAAATACGTCACAACACGAACGGAAGAGAAAGAGCGAACGCATGAGCAGCGAGGGAACTCGTGAGCAGCGAGGGAGCAGAGTGAACGCTTGAGCAAGCAAACGAACGCGTGAGCAATTGTGACTCGCTCGCAAGCGAACGCATGAGACAAGCACTCAAAGGAAACGAAAAAGAAAAGAAATTAACACAAAACTCGCCCTTCAGAAAGCAAACGAAAATAAAAAGGAAATCAAAAACAAAGCAATTCAGCTGAGATCAGGACATACATTGTTTTGGGGGTTTATTATACATATACCACATAACACACACACACACATGTAGAAATACTATTTGACATTGTTGCAAACAGTGTAAAAAACATTACGTAGTAATTTTTATTTGTTCGTTTTTAGTTGTTCAATTGACTTAACAAAACAAAATACATGTAATTAAATTATGTATCAATCAAAAATAATAACTATCGGTGTACATATAAAACATTTAAATATCTGTAAAACGTTATTTAAAGCATAATCCTAAAAAAAAAACAATTAATTATTTACTCATAGTTTAGTATTGTTAAACATTAAAATAACAAATGCAGCCTTTGTACTTGGTAATTCATTATTTCATCTACTTTAGCTAAAATTATTACTGTTGCTAAATTTGCTAAAAAGGGGACAACGAAATATTAAAAGTATTGGAAATAGTTCGAGCGAGTGCGAATGGCAATTAATCTTTATTAATATATATTTGTTATTTTTCTAATAGTTTTACTTATCTTTAACGGCTGACAGTTTTGTGCCTTAAAAAGCCAAAATGGCAGCACTAATCGGCTATCGATATCGCCATGTGATATCGCCTATCGATATCAGTTGTAAGCTAGCGAAATTTAACGTCGCTTATGAGCAACAACAAATTGAGCAAACGGACAACTAACGTACAGTAACGAGTGTGTAAAGCAACGAGTAACCTTTTAAGCGCAAGTCTTTAACGTGATGATTAAGGTAACACTTTAAATAAAAATCATTAGTTTTGACCCTATAAATTAAAGTTAATATTGCTACTGAAATTCATTTTAATATATATTTATATATATTTTTTCGATTGGAGCGAAATGTGCCAAAAATTAGCGATTGAAAAATAATAACACCAGTAGTACATATATATATATCTATATAGATAATTGTTGATGAAGATTAAGTGTTTTTGTTCCCTCTTTTTCCAATTTGCCCGCATTAAGTATTATGGGACGTGCGTTGACTTGAAATGTGAAGGAGACAAAACAATATTCAAGAAAATGGAACGTTGCTAATAAATGAAACAGTAAGAAGGTTCTACGCGGTTCTACCAGATACCCTGCCACCAGCTGGTACATGTATTAAATATTAGTTTGAAAAATATGTGAATATTTTTTCGATTATTTCTTATGCGATCTTGATGTTATTAATGCATCGATATATATCGATAAGCGAAATAAACTTAACTCCGCGGGGTTTAAGAAAACTCATATATTCAATTTTTCTATATATGCAGCAATTTGCGAATATTTGTAAATATGAAGAAATTACGATTACTTATGTTTAATTATTTAATTACGAAATGCATAATTTTGTACAATTTTTGGGGGTTTCCTTATGACTATTGTATGAACTAGCAGTGAATTAATATACCCATTTAATATGTACCATTTTTTAATGGGAGATTCAGCCAGTCACCCATCCAACCACCAAAAAGGGATGTGGTAATTTTTTTTAGCGGCGCAGACGCATTTGGAAAAACGAATTGAATGGAAAAAAAAATATATAAAAATACAAAGAGAAAAGAATAAGAAGAAAAATTGTTCGGACCGTGCCCCAGTATTGCGTGGGTATTGAGCTGTGGCAGCCATAATTTTGCAAGAGTTATTTTTTGAAAACACAATTCACAATTCGCAATTTGAAATAAATTTGCAATAGTTTTTAAATTTTAATCTGTCTATTTTCAATATGTATTTAATTCCGCCTCGAAAGCGTTTCACATTCAAAACTAATGGGGTTTTCACAATTGTATTGCTTGTTTTGTTGCAACAAGTGGTTGCCATTCGGCGGCTTAGTGAACTCCCGGATTGCGAACATATGGCGGCTGTGCAGGATATGCAGGACATGAATATGGAGAATGCGTTGAACGCCTTTTTTGGTTCGTACCATTATTGCAAATATATATAAATATATATATATCTATAACGTGATAAAGTGTCCCATTCTATTAAATTTGTTTTCAACTATTAAGTTTTGATTTCAATTCTATCTGGTTTTTATACCGTGAACCCATTAAAAACCCCATAAAGTATATATATTTTTGATGAGGGTCAACAGCCGAGTCGATATAGCCATGTCCGTCCGTCCGCCCTTCAGTCCGTCGGTATGAACACGCAGATCTCAGAGACTATAAGAGCTAGATCAATTTGGAATATAGGCTCTCGTACACCAGGCGCAGATCAAGTTTGCTTTATTTTATCGATAACTGCCTCCGTTACTCGATTATCGATACATTTCCGATAGCAATAAATGCTACAATTTTAAATGCAGAATCTTCTAATTTATACAGAATATGCATACGCACATTATTATTATTATTATTATTAATCAACTGGCCAAATTTCATCAAGATCGGTTAACAAACATCCAAGTTATAGTCGAAAATAAATTCTCATGTTGATTTCATTTCTATCAGCAGCCGCAAGCATTTTCTGTATGCATCAATATGCGAGCGCATGTATGAGAAAGAGATAACATGATAATTCAATAAAAACATGCACTGCTCACTTTTTTTTACTCTCCAGTGCCTGAGCTTGCTATAAAAAAATAGTGCACTTGCAGACCTGCTCACATTTGGGTGCAAAACTTATTATAGAGAAATTTGCCAATAGTTTTAGAATATATTTAATAGCTGGGTTCAGGGTAAATCGTAGTCGAGCTCACTCGACTACAGCACTCTTACTTGCTTATAAATTTCTTGGTTGATATTAAAAAACTTGTGTTGTGTATTTACTTAATTTTATATATTTTTCCCTGGTTTTCCCAGCCTATTTTATATTTGATTACCCCTAGATTTATTTATGTTATTTTAAATTTTATTTTTTTTCTTTGATTTTTAATTTTTAAATGAGTTTCTTCCTATGAATTTTATTTAATTTAATTCGTCACATTTTCAATTATAAAAACCTTTTTAATAACTGTGGAGTTTCATTAAATAAATATATTGGAGTATATAAAAAAGTATAAAATATAAAAATAAATAATAAAAATGTGGACTGTTCTCAGTTGGTAGAATGCAAATCTCTACATTAAATAAATAAATAAGCTAAATTTAAATAAAAACAAAAAAACAATTGCTTATTTAATTAGTTGATCATAAATAAACATAAATTGCAAATTGTTTTTCTAGGCAACAAATATTCTGGTATTGTTGCAAATACATTTGATGGTTCCAAAACATTTCCAGCTTCAAGCAATGATAAGTAAGTAATATATTAAATAAGCAAAATATATTTATTCTTTTGTGTGCTTTTAAAATTCTTATTTTTCTGCCCATTAAAATATTTCTTCTTAATTTAACTTCAAGTGAAATGTGTATGGTCGACTTTCACTAAATATTATATTTTCTTTAAGGCACCATTAAATATTTATTATATTTTTCGTCGACATTCAGCCAATTATAATCGATATCGAGTCTAATCAATAATCGTGACTTAATGCTTACTCCACAAACAGACGTCGCGCCTACTCGTCCCGGGTCCCTGCCTATCGGAAGGGTTGCATTCGACGGAATGGGGCCTGTGATAATCGGCCGAACGATTGTTGCTTCAGCAGCTCCTGTCGCTGCAATTTGTGGGGCAGCAATTGTCGATGCCAGCGCATGGGACTCTTTCAGAAGTGGGGTTAAATCGATAATCGAAAAATCGACAATCGATAAATCGACCATCGATAAATCGAAATCAAAGAATCGAATGGAATGAGCAGCTAGGCATAGATAGGTCCATGCATTAACTACAATACAATACTATATTATTTTATGTATGAGTATAAATATATAAATAATTTAAATTGAACTTCTATATAAATATTAATATATATAAATGTATTCAACAAATATAAGCAGTTGTTTGTTGGCTGAAAGGCTGTCAATTAAATGAATGTAAATCTTTTATTTTAAATTAAACACGTTAGCTATATATTAACTAAGCTCAGATCGGCAACTGGAACGATTCAACATTTTTTCAGAATTATTTATATTTAAAATGAAACAAAAAAGACTTTTCTCGACTTATAAATGTTTCTTCTTTTTAATTTAGAGTGAAATATGTGTGGTCGATATTAATTACATATATGAAAATGTAAAAAGCATAAATATTATATTTTCTTTGAAGCGACATTAAAAATATATACAAATAAATAAAAAGCATAAATAATATATGTGTGAAACACGATGAAACTGACACGATGAGACGACGCTTAAAATCGAACGGTCTGCTCTGACGAGCAGGTTTTTATTTTATTGAATATTTTTAAGCCTGAATACATTTGTTACTTATCTAACGCAGCCGCTTGTAAGGCGACTGCAATGTGTTTCCTCTGATATCTCTAAAAATGGCGTGATCCTAAGCAGGCCACCCTCAAGTAGCTACCCTTGAGAATGTCGCACTAGACCTCTATCTGATTCTTAGAGCGTCACATGTTCATACTTGAACAATATATTTTATTTTCGTCGATATTAAATAAATAAATAAAAAATAGAAAAGCATTAATAATATATTTTATTTGTGTGTGTGTGCGATTTTTTATTTTTTTTTATTTAATTACGCACTGGAGCTGTGAATCTCCTGGAGATACAGAAGGCCCGGGCCAACTGCATGCGCGATTCAAAGACAACCTCAATGCATACGTACTAAACTTACCCCCCACACACCCCCGATCCCCGGCGGAATCACCGTAAAGGATTACTTCGCGGGGAAGGGTTGCCTAATTAGGCACTCTCCGTCACTCGTCGCTCAGTGATGAGCTGGCGGACATCTCTCCAGTATGACGGAGATTCCGTCATGTGTCGCATTAAGGACTTTGGTGGAGCCACTGAGGTAGTAGCCCTCCTATACCTCGAGCAATGGTAGAGCACATGTTCCGGATCCGCCGTGACCTGTAAGAAACTGAGAATGATGATAGTCTACTTCACCTATAATTCTGCCGATCCACACATCTAGGTTAGGGATTAGTCGATGTGTCCATCTTGAATTCTTGCAGCTTGTAATGAGTATAGCATTTGTCTTATGACCTGCAAGTTCAAGTCCAAGCTCGCTTCATGCTTATCTTGCCACAATTTTTATCGCTGCGTTCGCTGCCGTCTCTACTTCTTTGCACTCTTTGGCCACCACGACTAGTGCCAAGTAATCTGCAAAGCCTATTAGGCTGCATCCCTGAGGTAGTTGGAGCCTAAGTACCTCATCGTGCATCATGTTCCACAGCAGTGGGCTTAGAACTGAACTCTGTGGAACTCCTGCTGTGACCTCGTAGCTCATTGGACGGCCATATCATACTCCAACACCCGGTAGGATAGATAGTTGGATACAATGCTTGACAGATATGGTGGTACTCCAATTACGTCCAGAGCTTTTCTGATGCGCGACCAGTTCGCCGAGTTGAACGCGTTGCGTATGTCCAGAGTTATCACGGCACAATACTCCTTCTCGCCCTTGCATCTATGATAGAGCGGTCTTTCCGAAATCCGCTTTGGGATGCTGAGAGTGCGTTTTTCTCCTCTAGGATGGCCAGTAGTCTGTTATAAACTAGCTTCTTGAGGACCTTTCCCGCTGTATACAGAAGGCAGATAGGCCTATATCCTGACGGATTGTCCATCGGCTTATTCTCCTTTGGCAAGAGGATGAGCCGCTGCCTTTTCCATCGCTTCGGGAATACTCCTTCCTGTAGGCATCTAAAGTATATTACCGCAAAGGCTTCGGGTATAGTACGGACCGTCAGCTTCAATGCATTGTTGGGGATACCGTCTGGTCCGGGAGCCTTTCTGTCACCCATTCCTCTGGCTGCCGCCATGAATTCCTGCGAAGAAACTTCCTGTATAAGCTTCTTTTGTGACTACCTTATATGCGATTTCCCAAGGGTTAAAATCTGCCTCCTCAGGATTATCCCATTAATTTTTTATTTTTTTTGCATCTACCGCTTCTGGCTATATGTTTTATGTCGGTGTTGCTCCTTTGCTGAGCATACACTGAGGCTCCCGCTGGCATTCCCTGATCTGGCGATCTTTCCCTCCGCATCTTCTACATAGGTTCGACCTGTCCAGGTCGCTCTTGCATTGTTTTGCCAGGTGGCCAAAATTCCAGGCACCTATAGCACGTAGTGAGGGTTACCTGATCTCGGAGTCTCGAGCTAACCCATTCAACTTTTAGGAATCCCAGAATCAGGAATCAAGGCCTTTTGAACGCTGACTGTCGGCAGCCTTATTGTTGCTTTTTTGCATTTCCCCGTACGTAGCTCTCAAGGTTATATGTTATTGCTCTATATCGTCTTCCTTTGTTGTGATCTCGTCAAGGTCCCTGGCCTCTATAGTGACTCTGCTAGCCAATGAGCGGACCTCCGCTTGTTCGCCTAGTGCCTCACCAGGCTACTGAACGCAGCGGTGTCTGTGCAGGACTTGTCGAGTTGCAGTAGCAGCTCTCCCTTTTGTGTTCTCCTTATTTTTGATACCGACTTGTCAATTCCCACAGATTCTTATCTCCCCCAAACCTGCGTAATATCTCTAATATCTCCGCGTATGACACTTCGCCCTTCGCCTGGATCAGGATCGCGTCCGGCCTCGCCTTTTCCTTTAGGACCCTGGGCTTTTTTGGCTTTGATGCTTTTGGAGTTATCTTCTTGCGAGATACCACCTTCTATTGGTCAGTTTCCGGGGTCACGCTCGCCGTTTCCTCTTGGTTTTCATTTCTGTTCTAAACAGCGGGGACGTCTGGAAGGACAGATTCGTCCTTATGACATCATTTGTTCCGTCATCGCGGAGCTGGATTGCCACCTGTTCGTATAGCGCCTTACTACTCTCATTGGTTGATGGATCGAACGCCTCTTTCCATCCTCCAGCATTTCGACTATGCGCAGTATCTGCTGGCCTAGGTCTCTTGTGGTCTGGCCGTTTTGTGTCTTCGTTTCACCTTGCTGCTCCTTGTGAATGTATCGCTATTCTCATCGTTTGTGCAGCTGTTATTGTTGCTGATGTAGTTGTGTGAGTAGCAATAGTTATCGGAAGCGCCAAAATGAAAGCGAATGCTGAAAACTTATCTGAAAGAACTATCGAACGATCGATAATAAATAATTATTATTATTGGGGGGGAAAGCTGCACCGCGACCTATTTGATCTATTGTGCCCCCTTCTGAGCCTATAGGTCTTCCATCAGCCCCAACTCCCGCACGAACATGAGGATCTTTGTTGGGTTGAGGTCTTCTATGTCTTTGCAATTCAAAACATGCATTCCTAGGATGCTGCGTCTTCTTCTAGTTAAGGCGACACATTCTGCTAGGATGTGCATCGAGGATTCCTCCTCTCTTTCAGAAAACCAGCAGAGATCGCTGCTATATATACCCAATTTAGTTAGGTGACTTCTTAGTCTACAGTGTCCTGTCAATAGACCGGTAAGTATCCTAAGGCTGTTCTTTCCTATGGTTATAATTTGTTTAAATCGTACAAGATTATAACCACCTCGGAGTCCTACTGCCTCTGACCAGTTCTGCCGCCGTCTCTGTCTCTCCTCGTTTCTAAGTTACAGCCGTAGAGTGGCCCTATGCCACAATACGGTTCTGGTCCTGTTAGGGGCCTTCCTGCCCCCATTCTTGCTTACTTGTCAGCCGCCTCGTTTCCCGCTATGTCCCTGTGGCCCTGGACCCATCACAGGGTGAGCCTGTTGTGAGTCCCGAGTAGGTCTAGCTTTGAACGAACTTCATGGACTACCTTCGATGTTACCTTAGTTCCCATTATAGCGTTCAATGCTGCTTGACTATCGGATAGGATGGATATATCCGTATTCCGATAGTTACGTTTTATGTTGAAGTCCGCACATCTCCCTATCGCACACACCTCAGCCTGAAATATGCTGGTGTGCGTTCCTAGGGATTCATGGTAGAATACCCGAGGACCCACCACTCCAAGACCCGTGCCTTGGTTCGTGAGTGATCCATCGGTGTACCATTTTATGGTGTGCGGTTTCATGGGATGGACTTCATCCAGAGTTGTCCATTCCCTTTTGCTATTCATACGAACTGTGAAATTTTGCTCGAATATGTATTCGGCTATCATTTCGTCCCTAGGTTGCAACAGCAGGGGCAGTTCGTTTGAAAGGAGTTGGGCATCTTTATGGCTTAGGATATGGTTGCCCCCAACTCCTTCTGCCGATATCCTTAGAAGCGTGGCTTTCTGCTTGAGCCTTATGATATGGTGGAGTGGTGTGAGCTCCATTAAGGCTTCAACGGCCATTGTTGGGCAGGTGCGCATAGCTCCTGTCATACATACGCAGGCCATTCTTTGCAACTTTTGTAGTTCTTTCTTCACGGTGAACAGCCGCGCCTTGTCACCCCATGCTACCACCCCATATGTTAAAATGGGTCTGACTACCATTAGGTATAGTCATCTTAATATCGTTGGTGATGTATCCCATGATTTACCGGAAATACTACGACATGTATAAAGCGCTCTGGAGCACTTTAATATCGTGTTCTGCACATGGGTGCCAAAGTTAAGCCTGCTGTCAAATGTGACTCCCAGGTATTTGACCTCCCTACTCGTTTCTAGTAGGGTCCCTGAGAGCCATATTTGTCTCATCCTCTGTAACTTATGTCGTCTGGTAAAGGGGACGATGACTGCTTTCGTAGCGTTTAGGTTGAGTCCAACATCCATACACCAGTCATACGTTATCCTTAGCCCTGACTATGTCACAGAGTGATTCTTCGAATTTGCCTCGCGCTATGATAACAATGTCATCGGCATAATCTTGACATTGAATACCACTGTTAGCAAACCTGTTTAGTAGTTCGTCTACTAACAGACTCCAGAGTAGCGGAGACAACACCCCTCCTTGGGGACAGCCTTTGGTGGTTAGGACTGTTACAGTGGTATCATGTAATGATGCAGTGGCTTGCCTGGACCGCAGCAGTGCGAGTATCCATCTGCTTGTAGTATGGTCCAGTCCTCTTCTCTCGAGGGTAGCATTGATTGCATCGTGTGATGTGTTATCAAAGGCACCTTCTATATCTAAGAAGGCGCACAGTGCTACTTCCTTATTATCAATTGCCGCACTCAAAGTACGTTGCAGCTGATAAAGTGCTGTGTCCGTGGACCTGCTTACTCTGTATGCATGCTGCGTTGGATGCAGCGGCCTTTGTGTAAGCAAAGTACTTCTGATTTTGTAGTCCACCAGCTTTTCCAACGTTTTCAGTAAAAACGATGTTGAGCTGATGGGTCTGAAGGACTTTGGGCTGGTAATGTCTTTCTTCCCTGCCTTGGGGATGAAGACTACCCTAGCTCTCCTCCATGCGCCCGGTATGTATCCAAGGGCTAGGCTACTTACTAATGCTTTCCTAATACGGGAGAGGAGTATTTCCTGTCCCGTTTGAAGGAAGGCTGGCGTCCATACCAGGGGACTTATAGGGCGGGAATGTACCAATTGCCCAATTAAGTCTCTCCCTTGTGACTGTCGACTTGGCGCATGCCCAGTCGTCAGTTGACGGCCTGTATCTACCTTCCCTTTCGATAGCCTCTTCCTGCAGGGGTGTACTTCCTGGGAAGTGCATCTCGAAGAGTAGTATTAGTTTCTGCAAATTACTGCTCGTAAAGGAGTTATCCCCACGCTTCAGTGCTAAGTTCGCCAGTGCTCTATGGAGCCTGGCGCTTTCGCTTGTGCTGACTATGCTTTCGCAGAAGTTTCTGTAATTCTTCCGTTTGACTTTTCTTATCTCCTTATTGTAGGAGGTCAGGCTTTCACGGTACTGCTCCCATATTCCGTCCCTCTTTGCTTTATTGAAGGGGCGACGTGTGGTCACGCGCAGGCTTTCTAGGCTGTCGTTCCACCATGGGGCACCTTTTTCCATGTGCTTCTTCCCTACCGGGCAGTTATCCTCAAATGCATTAGTTATGCACTTGTTGAGGTCACCAACAGCTCTGTCCAGCTCTAGCGGATTTCTGGGTATACCAGATAACCCGTTGGCTAGGGAGAGCCCTAAGGTCGACTTGTAGCCTTCCCAGTTGGTTTTCCTGCGACCTGGTATACTACTATCCGTATTTAATTGTAGCTTAAATAGGATAGTTCTGTAATCAGAAATTGATTCCTCTTGGGAAACGTGCCAGTCCCTAAGGTGAGGTTTGAGGGACCGACTAATCAGGGTGATGTCTAGCACCTCCTCCCTGATTCTAGTTACAAATGTCGGTGTAGATCCGACATTGCCTAATTCTAGATTATATTTAAATATAAAATCCGTTAGGCACTCACCCCTCAAATTGATGTCGCTGCTGT